>CAUYUJ010007003.1:402500-484147 GCA_963575745.1 Prorocentrum cordatum
GCAGTGGTAGTAGTAGCAATCGCCGCCGCTGCTTGAAACAATTGCAATAACTGGCTGGTCCACCAAAGGGGTCGAACAACATATTCCGGATGCGCAGCGCTAGTGTGATGCGAACTTGGCGTGGTGATGGTGATGATGATGATGACGGTGGCGCTGGTGATGCCATTGATGTCGGTGGTCATGACGACGACGGTCATGATGTCAGTGGTCATGATGACGGCGGTCATGACGACGACGGTGATGATGTCGGTGGTCATGGCGTCGCTGATTGCGCTGGTGATGTCGTTGTCATGATGGCGACTACGGTGGCGGTGATGACGACGACTAGTTTTTCCGCTCGCAAGTGTCGCGGCGCCAGCTGCCGCGACGCCGCCTCGGCCTCAGAAGGCGCGCCAGAGGCAGCGCCACGGGCGCGCCAGAGGCAGCGACTCGGCCACGCCAGAGGCAGTGTCTCGGGCAACCATCTCCCAGCGAAGGTCTTCCCAAGGGTTGCTCTCATTCCGCCCGCTTCCAGAGGGCAGCGAATTGTCGGGGCCCGCCAGAGGCAGTGCATTCTGGCCGCTTCCTGAGGCCGCTTCCTGAGGGCGGTCAGTTGGCGGGCGCCCTTCGGCCGCTTCAGGCCGCTGCCTGAGGCCACTTCGTGTTGGGGCGCGCTCGCCACGGCGGGGCGCGCCAGAGGCAGTGCCTGCGTCCACTTCGCCCATGGCGGGGCGCGCCCATGGCGGGGCGCGCTCCTCCTGCCGCGCCCAGTTCGCCCATGCGATGAGCATGCCTTTGTTGTCGGCCTTCTCGCGCCAGGCGAATTCGTCGGAGTGTCTGTCGAGGAAGTCCTTCAGCCCCCCAGGCGCCAAAAGCTTCTTGAACGTCTCGAACGCGCGCTCGTCGCGCCACCGCAATTTGTTGCGGGAAATCCGCGACGGATCGAAATCGCCGCCGTGCGTTGTGAAAACATCGCGGACAAGTTCAACCAAGCGCGCGTCAGCGTCAGGCGCGCTAGCCTCCGAGCCCGCGCCCTGGAGGCGCGCAGGGGCGCGCGCTGGCAGCGCGTGCCCGCCAGAGGCAGGGTCGGCGGCGGCGCCGGGCATATTGGCAACGAGCTCGTCGGGCGGTACCTTCCAGCGCTTCGGTCGGAGCGCAAACTGGCCTGGGTTTTCGATGGCGAGCGAGACGACGGCTCGGAGGCAAGCGAGTTCCGACGCTTCCTCTTTCGTCGCGCTTTCCCGAGCAACTAGACCCGACCAAAGGAAAAACTACACCCGACCAGGGGAAAACTAGACCCGACCAAGGAAAAAACTACACCCGACCAGGGAAAAACTAGACCCGACCAGGGGAAAAACTAGACCCGACCAGAGGATCACTAGACCCGACCAGAGGAAAACTAGACCCGACCAGGGAAAAACTAGACCCGACCAAAGGAAAAACTAGACCCGACCAGGGGAAAACTAGACCCGACCAGGGAAAAACTAGACTCGACCACAGGGAAAACTAAACCCGACCAAAGGAAAAACTAGACCTGACCAGAGGAAAACTAGACCCGACCACAGAAACACTAAACCCGACCAGGGAAAAACTAGACCCGACCAGAGGGGAAAAACCAGACACGAACAGGGGAGAACTAAACCCGACCAGGGGGAAACTAGACCCGACAAAAGGAAAAACTAGACCCGACCAGGGGAAAACTAGACCCGACCAGGGGAAAACTAGACCGGACCAAACGAAAAACTAGACCCGACCAGGGAAAAACTAGACCCGACCAAAGGAAAAACTAGACCCGACCAGAGAAAAACTAGACCCGACCAAAGAAAAAGTAGACCCGACCAAAGGAAAAACTAGACCCGACCAGGGGAAAACTGGACCCGACCAGAGGAAAACTAGACCCGACCAGGGGAAAACTAAACCCGACCGCCGGGAAAACTAGACCCGACCAGGGGAAAACTAGACCCGACCAGGGGAAAACTAGACCCGACCAGGGAAAAACTAAACCCGACCAAAGGGAAACCTAGAACCGACCAGGGGAAACCTAGACCCGACCAGAGCAAAACTAGGCCCGACCAAAGGAAAAACTAGACCCGACCAAAGGAAAAACTAGACCCGACCAGAGGAAAACGAACCCCGACCAGGGAAAAACTGGACCCGACTCGAGAAAACCTAAGACCCGACCAAAGAAAAAACTAGACCCGACCAAAGGGAAAACTAGACCCGACCATGGGAAAACTAGACCCGACCAGAGGAAAACTAGATCAGACCAGGGGAAAAACTAGGCCCGACCACAGGGAAAACTAGACCCGACCAGGGGAAAAACTAGACCCGACCAAAGAAAAAGCAAGACCCGACCAGGGAAAAACTAGACCCGACCAGGGAAAACTAGACCCGACCAGGGAAAAACTAGACCCGACCAAAGGGAAAACGAACCCCGACCAGGGAAAAACTAGACCCGACTAGAGAAAACCTAAGACCCGACCAAAGGAAAAACTAGACCCGACCAAGGGCAACTTAGACCCGACCAGGGAAAAACTAGACCCGACCAGAGAAAAACTAGACCCGACCACAGGGAAAACTAGACCCGATCAGGGGAAACGCTAGACCCGACCAAAGGAAAAACTAGACTCGACCAGGGGAAAACTAGACCCGACCAGGGAAAACTAGACCCGACCAGGGAAAAACTAGACCCGACCAAAGGAAAAACTAGACCCGACCAGGGGAAAACTAGACCCGACCAGAGGAAAACTAGATCCGACCAGGGAACAACTAGACCCGACCAAAGGGAAAACTAGACCCGACCAAGGGAAAACTAGACCCGACCATGGAAAAACTAGACCCGACCAGAGAAAAAGTATACCCGACCAAAGGACAAACTAGACCCGACCAGGGGAAAGCTGGACCCGACCAGAAGAACACTAGATCCGACCAGGGAAAAACTAGACCCGACCACAGGAAAAACTAGACCCGACCAGGGAAACAACTAGACCCGACCAAAGGACAAACTAGACCCGACCAGGGGAAAACTAGACCCGACCAGGGAAAACTAGACCCGACCAGGGAACAACTAGACCCGACCAAAGAAGAAGTATACCCGACCAGGTGAAAACTAGACCAGACCAGAGGAAAACTAGATCCGACCAGAGAAAAACTAGACCCGACCACAGGGAAAACTAAACCCGACCAGGGGAAAACTGGACCCGACCAGGGAAAAACTAGACCCGACCACAGGGAAAACTAGACCCGACCAGAGGAAAATCTAGACCAGACCATGGGAAAACTAGACCCGACCAGAGGGAAAACTAGACCCGACCAAAGGAACAACTAAACCCGGCCAGGGGAAAACCAGACCCGACCAGGGAAAAACTAGACCCGACCAAAGGAAGAACGAGACCCGACCAAAGGAAAACAATACCCGACCAGGGGAAAACTAGACCCGACCAACAAACTAGACCCGAGCAGAGAAAAACTAGACCCGACCAGGGAAAAACTAGACCCGACCAGAGGAAAACTAGACCCGACCAAAGGAAAAACTAGACCCGACCAGAGAAAAACTAGACCCGACCAGGGGAAAACTAGACCGGACCAGAGAAAAACTAGACCCGACCAGAGGAAAAACTAGACCCGACCAGGGGAAAAACTAGACCCGACCAGAGGGAAAACTAGACCCGACCAGGGGAACACTAGACCCGACCACAGGGAAAACTAGACCCGACCAGGGGAAACTTAGACCCGACCAGGGAAAAACTAGACCCGACCAGAGAAAAACTAGACCCGACCAGAGGAAAAACTAGACCCGACCAGGGGAAAACTAGACCCGACCAGGGAAAAACTATACCCGACCAAAGGAAAAACTAGTCCGGACCAAACAAAACACTAGACCCGACCAGGGGAAAACTAAACCCGACCAGCGGAAAACTAGACCCGACCAGGGAAAATCTAGACCCGACCAAAGGAAACACTAGACCCGACCAGGGGAAAACTAGACCCGACCAGAGAAAAACTAGACCCGACCAGGGAAAAACTAGACCCGACCAGGTGAAAACTAGACCAGACCAGGGGGAAACTAGACCCGGCCAGGGAAAAACTAGACCCGACCACAGGGAAAACTAGACCCGACCACAGGGAAAACTAGACCCGACCAGGGGAAAACGAGACCCGACCAGGGGGATACTAGACCCGACCAGAGAAAAACTAGACCCGACCAAAGGAACAACTAGACCCGCCCAGGGGAAAACTAAACCCGACCAGAGGAAAACTAGAGCCGACCAGGGAAAAACTAGGCCCGACAAAGGAAAAACTAGACCCGACCAGGGGAAAACTAGACCCGACCAGGGGAAAACTAGACCCGACCAGGGAAAAACTAGACCCGATCACAGGGAAAACTAGACCCGACCAGGGGAAAACTAGACCCGACCAGGGAACAACTAGACCCGACCAGGGAAAAACTAGACCCTAACTAGACCCGACCAGGGGAAAACTAGACCCGACCAGGGAAAAACTAGACCCGATCAGATAAAAACTAGACCGGACCAAAGGAAAAACTAGACCCGACCAGGGGAAAACTAGACCCGACCAAAGGAAAACTAGACCGACCCACAAATAAAACTAGACCCGACCAAAGGAAAAACTAGACCCGACCAGGGAAAAACTAGACCCGACAAGAGGAAAACGAGACCAGGAAAAAAGTAGACCCGACCAGGAAAAAACTAGACCCGACCAAAGGAAAAACTAGACCCGACCAAAGGAAAAACTAGACCCGACCAGGAAAAAAGTAGACCCGACCAGGGATAAACTAGACCCGACCAGAGGAAAAACTAGACCCAGCCAAAGGAAACACTAGACCCGACCAGGGGAAAACTAGGACCGACCAGAGGAAAACCAGACCCGACCACAGGGAAAACTACACCAGACCAAAGGAACAACTAGACCCGACCAGGGGAAAACTAGACCCGACCAGGGAAAAACTACACCCGACCACAGGGAAAAGTAGACCCGACCACAGGGAAAACTACACCCGACCAGAGGACAACTAGACCCGACCAGGGAAAAACTAGACCCGACCAAAGGCAAAACTAGACCCGACCAGGGAAAAACTAGATCGGACCAGAGACAAACTAGACCCGACCAGAGAAAAACTAGACCCGACCGAAGAAAAACTAGACCCGACCAGGGGAAAACTAGACCCCCGACCAGGGAAAAACTAGACCCGATCACAGGGAAAACTCCACCCGACCAGGGAAAATCTAAACCCGACCAGCGGAAACTTAGACCCGACCAGGGAAAATCTAGACCCGACCAAAGGAAAAACTAGACCCGACCAGGGGAAAACTAGACCCGACCAGGGAAAAACTAGACCCGACGAGAGAAAAACTAGACTGGACCAAAGGAAAAACTAGGCCCGACCACGAGAAAAACTAGACCCGACCAGAGGAAAACTAGACCCGACCAGGGAAAAACTAGACCCGACCAAAGGAAAAAACTAGACGCGACCAGTGGAAAACTAGACCCGACCGGAGGAAAACTAGATTCGACCAGGGAGAAACTAGACCCGACCACAGGGGCAACTAGACCCGACCAGGGAAAGACTAGACCCGACTAAAGGAAAAAAAACAAAACCGACCAGGGATAAACTAGACCCAGCCAAAGGAAAAAACTAGACAACTAAACTGGACCAAAGGAAAAACTTGACCCGACCAGAGAAAAACTAGACCCGACCAGAGAAGAACTAGACCCGACCAGGGAAAAACTAAACCCGACCAGGGGAAAAACTAGACCCAGCCAAAGGAAACACTAGACCCGACCAGTAAAAAACTAGATCGGACCAAAGGAAAAACTAGACCGGACCAAAGGAAAAACTAGACCCGACCAGGGAAAAACTAGACCCGACAAGAGGAAAACGGACCCGACCAGGGAAAAACTAGACCCGACCAAAGGAAAAACTCGACCCGACCAGGAAAAAAGTAGACCCGACCAGGGAAAAACTAGACCCGACCAAAGGAAAAACTAGACCCGACTAAAGGAAAAACTAGACCCGACCAGGGAAAAACTAGACCCGACCAGGGAAAAACTAGACCCGACCAAAGGAAAAACTAGACTGGACCAAAGGAAAAACTAGACCCGACCAGAGAAAAACTAGACCCGACCAAGGAAAAACTAGACCCGACCAAAGGAAAAACTAGACCCGACCACGGGGCAAACTAGACCCGACCAGGGAACAACTGGACCCGACCAAAGAAAAACTAGACCCGACCACAAGGAACACTAGACCCGACCATGGGAAAACTAGACCCGACCAGGGAAAAACTAGACCCGACCAAAGGAAAAACTAGACCCGACCAAAGGATTAACTAGACCCGACCAGGGGAAAACTAGACCCGACCAGAGGAAAATTAGACCCGACCAGAGAAGAACTAGACCAGACCAGAGGTAAAACTAAACCCGACCAGGGGAAAAACTAGACCCGACCAAAAGACAAACTAGACCCGACCAGGGAAAAACCAGACCCGACCAAAGGAAAAACTAGACCCGACCAGGGGAAAACTAGACCCGACCAGAGAAAAACTAGACCCGACCAGAGAAAAACTAGACCCGACCACAGGAAAAACTAGACCCGACCAGGGGAAAACCAGACACGACCAGAGGAAAAACTAGACCCGACCAGGGGAAAAACTAAACCCGACCAAAAGACAAACTAGACCCGACCAGGGAAAAACTAGACCCGACAAAAGGAAAAACTAGACCGGACCAAAGGAACAACTAGACCGGACCAAAGGAAAAACTAGACCCGACCAGGGAAAAACTAGACCCGACCAAGAGAAAAACGGACCAGACCAGGGAAGAACTAGACCCGACCAAAGGAAAAACTAGACCCGACCAGGAAAAAAGTAGACCCGACCAGGGAAAAACCAGACCGGACCAAAGGAAAAACTAGACCCGACCAGGGGAAAACTAGACACGACCAAAGGAAAACTAGACCGGACCACAAATAAAACTAGACCCGACCAAAGGAAAACTAGACCCGACCAGGGAAAAACTAGACCCGACAAGAGGAAAACGAGACCCGACCACAGGGATAAACTAGACCCGACCGAAGGAAAAACTCTACCCGACCAGGAAAAAAGTAGACCCGACCAGGGAAAAACTAGACCCGACCAAAGGGAAAACTACACCAGACCAAAGGAAAAACTAGACCCGACCAGGGGAAAACTAGACCCGTCCAGAGAAAAACTAGACCCGACCAGAGGAAAAACTAGACCCAGCCAAAGGAAAAAAAACTAGTCGACCCGACCAGAGGAAAACCAGACCCGACCACAGGGAAAAAAGTACACCAGACCAAAGGAAAAACTAGACCCGACCAGGGGAAAACTAGACCCGACCAGGGAAAAACTACACCCGACCACAGGGAAAACTAGACCCGACCACAGGGAAAACTACACCCGACCAGAGGACAACTAGACCCGACCAGGGAAAAACAAGACCCGACCAAAGGCAAAACTAGACCCGACCAGGGGAAAACTATACCCGACCAGGGAAAACTAGACCCGACCAGGGAAAAACTAGACCCGACCAAAGGAAAAACTAGACCCGACCAGGGGAAAACTAGACCCGACCAGAAGAAAACTAGATCCGACCAGGGAAAAACTAGACCCGACCAAAGGGAAAACTAGACCCGACCAAGGGAAAACTAGACCCGACCATGGAAAAACTAGACCCGACCTGAGGAACAGTATACCCGACCAGAGGACAAACTAGACCCGACCAGGGGAAAGCTGGACCCGACCAGAAGAACATTAGATCCGACCAGGGAAAAACTAGACCCGACCACAGGAAAAACTAGACCCGACCAGGGAAACAACTAGACCCGACCAAAGGACAAACTAGATCCGACCAGGGGAACACTAGACCCGACCAGGGAAAACTAGACCCGACCAGGGAACAACTAGACCCGACCAAAGGAAAAACTAGACCCGACCAGGTGAAAACTAGACCAGACCAGAGGAAAACTAGATCCGACCAGAGAAAAACTAGACCCGACCACAGGGAAAACTAAACCCGACCAGGGGAAAACTGGACCCGACCAGGGAAAAGCTAGACCCGACCACAGGGAAAACTAGACCCGACCAGAGGAAAATCTAGACCAGACCATGGGAAAACTAGACCCGACCAGAGGGAAAACTAGACCCGACCAGAGGAACAACTAAACCCGGCCAGGGGAAAACCAGACCCGACCATGGAAAAACTAGACCCGACCAAAGGAAGAACGAGACCCGACCAAGGGAAAACAATACCCGACCAGGGGAAAACTAGACCCGACCAAAAAACTAGACCCGAGCAGAGAAAAACTAGACCCGACCAGGGAAAAACTAGACCCGACCAGAGGAAAACAAGACCCGACCAAAGGAAAAACTAGACCCGACCAGGGGAAAACTAGACCCGACCAGGGGAAAACTAGACCGGACCAGAGAAAAACTAGACCCGACCAGAGGAAAAACTAGACCCGACCAGGGGAAAAACTAGACCCGACCAGAAGAACATTAGACCCGACCAGGGGAAAACTAGACCCGACCACAGGGAAAACTAGACCCGACCAGGGGAAACTTAGACCCGACCAGGGAAAAACTAGACCCGACCAGAGAAAAACTAGACCCGACCAGAGGAAAAACTAGACCCGACCAGGGGAAAACTAGACCCGACCAGGGAAAAACTATACCCGACCAAAGGAAAAACTAGTCCGGACCAAACGAAACACTAGACCCGACCAGGGGAAAACTAAACCCGACCAGCGGAAAACTAGACCCGACCAGGGAAAATCTAGACCCGACCAAAGGAAAAACTAGACCCGACCAGGGGAAAACTAGACCCGACCAGAGAAAAACTAGACCCGACCAGGGGAAAACAATACCCGACCAGGCGAAAACTAGACCACAGGGAAAACTAGACCCGACCACAGGGAGAACTAGACCCGACCAGGGGAAAACGAGACCCGACCAGGGGGAAACTAGACCCGACCAGAGAAAAACTAGACCCGACCAAAGGAACAACTAGACCCGCCCAGGGGAAAACTAAACCCGACCAGAGGAAAACTAGAGCCGACCAGGGAAAAACTAGGCCCGACCAAAGCAAAAAACTAGACGCGACCAGGGGAAAACTAGACCCGACCAGGGGAAAACTAGACCCGACCAGGGAAAAACTAGACCCGATCACAGGGAAAACTAGACCCGACCAGGGGAAAACTAGACCCGACCAGGGAACAACTAGACCCGACCAGGGAAAAACTAGACCCTAACTAGACCCGACCAGGGGAAAACTAGACCCGACCAGGGAAAAACTAGACCCGATCAGAGAAAAACTAGACCGGACCAAAGGAAAAACTAGACCCGAGCAGAGAAAAACTAGACCCGACCAAAGGAAAACTAGACCGGACCACAAATAAAACTAGACCCGACCAAAGGAAAAACTAGACCCGACCAGGGAAAAACTAGACCCGACAAGAGGAAAACGAGACCAGGAAAAAAGTAGACCCGACTAGGGAAAAACTAGACCCGACCAAAGGAAAAACTAGACCCGACCAAAGGAAAAACTAGACCCGACCAGGAAAAAAGTAGACCCGACCAGGGATAAACTAGACCCGACCAGAGGAAAAACTAGACCCAGCCAAAGGAAAAACTAGACCCGACCAGGGGAAAACTAGGACCGACCAGAGAAAAACCAGACCCGACCACAGGGAAAACTACACCAGACCAAAGGAACAACTAGACCCGACCAGGGGAAAACTAGACCCGACCAGGGAAAAACTACACCCGACCACAGGGAAAACTAGACCCGACCACAGGGAAAACTACACCCGACCAGAGGACAACTAGACCCGACCAGGGAAAAACTAGACCCGACCAAAGGCAAAACTAGACCCGACCAGGGGAAAACTAGACCGGACCAGAGACAAACTAGACCCGACCAGAGAAAAACTAGACCCGACCGAAGAAAAACTAGACCCGACCAGGGGAAAACTAGACCCGACCAGGGAAAAACTAGACCCGATCACAGGGAAAACTCCACCCGACCAGGGAAAATCTAAACCCGACCAGCGGAAACTTAGACCCGACCAGGGAAAATCTAGACCCGACCAAAGGAAAAACTAGACCCGACCAGGGGAAAACTAGACCCGACCAGGGAAAAACTAGACCCGACGAGAGAAAAACTAGACTGGACCAAAGGAAAAACTAGACCCGACCACGAGAAAAACTAGACCCGACCAGAGGAAAACTAGACCCGACCAGGGAAAACTAGACCCGACCAAAGGAAAAAACTGGACGCGACCAGTGGAAAACTAGACCCGACCGGAGGAAAACTAGATTCGACCAGGGAGAAACTAGACCCGACCACAGGGGCAACTAGACCCGACCAGGGAAAAACTAGACCCGACCAAAGGAAAAAAAAACAAAACCGACCAGGGATAAACTAGACCCGACCAGAGGAAAAAACTAGACAACTAAACTGGACCAAAGGAACAACTTGACCCGACCAGAGAAAAACTAGACCCGACCAGAGAAGAACTAGACCCGACCAGGGAAAAACTAGACCCGACCAGGGGAAAAACTAGACCCGACCAGGGGAAAACTAGACCCGACCAGTAAAAAACTAGACCGGACCAAAGAAAAACTAGACCGGACCAAAGGAAAAACTAGACCCGACCAGGGAAAAACTAGACCCGACAAGAGGAAAACGGACCCGACCAGGGAAAAACTAGACCCGACCAAAGGAAAAACTCGACCCGACCAGGAAAAAAGTAGACCCGACCAGTGAAAAACTAGACCCGACCAAAGGAAAAACTAGACCCGACTAAAGGAAAAACTAGACCCGACCAGGGAAAAACTAGACCCGACCAGGGAAAAACTAGACCCGACCAAAGGAAAAACTAGACTGGACCAAAGGAAAAACTAGGCCCGACCAGAGAAAAACTAGACCCGACCAAGGAAAAACTAGACCCGACCAAAGGAAAAACTAGACCCGACCACAGGGCAAACTAGACCCGACCAGGGAACAACTGGACCCGACCAAAGAAAAACTAGACCCGACCACAAGGAACACTAGACCCGACCATGGGAAAACTAGACCCGACCAGGGAAAAACTAGACCCGACCAAAGGAAAAACTAGACCCGACCAAAGGATTAACTAGACCCGACCAGGGGAAAACTAGACCCGACCAGAGGAAAATTAGACCCGACCAGAGAAGAACTAGACCAGACCAGAGGTAAAACTAAACCCGACCAGGGGAAAAACTAGACCCGACCAAAAGACAAACTAGACCCGACCAGGGAAAAACCAGACCCGACCAAAGGAAAAACTAGACCCGACCAGGGGAAAACTAGACCCGACCAGGGAAAAACTAGACCCGACCAGGGAAAAACTAGACCCGACCACAGGAAAAACTAGACCCGACCAGGGGAAAACCAGACCCGACCAGAGGAAAAACTGGACCCGACCAGGGGAAAAACTAGACCCGACCAAAAGACAAACTAGACCCGACCAGGGAAAAACTAGACCCGACAAAAGGAAAAACTAGACCGGACCAAAGGAAAAACTAGACCGGACCAAAGGAAAAACTAGACCCGACCAGGGAAAAACTAGACCCGACCAAGAGAAAAACGGACCCGACCAGGGAAAAACTAGACCCGACCAAAGGAAAAACTAGACCCGACCAGGAAAAAAGTAGACCCGACCAAAGGGAAAAACCAGACCGGACCAAAGGAAAAACTAGACCCGACCAGGGGAAAACTAGACCCGACCAAAGGAAAACTAGACCGGACCACAAATAAAACTATACCCGACCAAAGGAAAAACTAGACCCGACCAGGGAAAAACTAGACCCGACAAGAGGAAAACGAGACCCGACCACAGGGATAAACTAGACCCGACCGAAGGAAAAACTCTACCCGACCAGGAAAAAAGTAGACCCGACCAGGGAAAAACTAGACCCGACCAAAGGGAAAACTACACCAGACCAAAGGAAAAACTAGACCCGACCAGGGGAAAACTAGACCCGTCCAGAGAAAAACTAGACCCGACCAGAGGAAAAACTAGACCCAGCCAAAGGAAAAACTAGTCGACCCGACCAGAGGAAAACCAGACCCGACCACAAGGAACACTAGACCCGACCAAAGGAAAAACTAGACCCGACCAGGGGAAAACTAGACCCGACCAGGGAAAAACTACACCCGACCACAGGGAAAACTAGACCCGACCACAGGGAAAACTACACCCGACCAGAGGACAACTAGACCCGACCAGGGAAAAACTAGACCCGACCAAAGGCAAAACTAGACCCGACCAGGGAAAAACTAGACCGGACCAGGGAAAAACTAGACCCGATCAGAGAAAAACTAGACCCGACCAAAGGAAAAACTAGACCCGACCAGGGGAAAACTAGACCCGACAAGAGGAAAACTAGACCCGATCACAGGGAAAACTAGACCCGACCAGGGAAAATCTAAACCCGACCAGCGGAAAACTAGACCCGACCAGGGAAACTCTGGACCCGACCAAAGGAAAAACTAGACCCGACCAGGGGAAAACTAGACCCGACCAGGGAAAAACTAGACCCGACCAGAGAAAAACTAGACCCGACCAAAGGAAAAACTAGGCCCGACCACGGGAAAAACTAAACCCGACCAGAGGAAAACTAGACCCGACCAGGGAAAAACTAGACCCGACCAAAGCAAAAAACTAGACGCGACCAGGGGAAAACTACACCCGACTGGAGGAAAACTAGATCCGACCAGGGAGAAACTAGGCCCGACCACAGGGACAACTAGACCCGACCAGGGGAAAACTAAACCAGACCGGGGAAAAACTAGACTCGACCAGGGAAAAACTAGACCCGACCAGGGAAAAACTAGACTGGACCAAAGGAAAAACTTGACCCGACCAGGGGGAAACTAGACCCGACCAGAGAAGAACTAGACCCGACCAAGGAAAAACTAGACCCGACCAGGGGAAAAACTAGACCCGACCAGGGGAAAACTCGACCCGACCAGTGAAAAACTAGACCCGACCAGGGAAAAACTAGACCCGACAAGAGAAAAACGGACCCGACCAGGGAAAAACTAGACCCGACCAAAGAAAAAACTCGACCCGACCAGGAAAAAAGTAGACCCGACCAGGGAAAAACTAGACCCGACCAAAGGAAAAACTAGACCCGACTAAGGGAAAAACTAAACCCGACCAGGGAAAAACTAGACCCGACCAAAGGAAAAACTCGACCCGACCAGGAAAAAAGTAGACCCGACCAGGGAAAAAACTAGACCCGACCAAAGGAAAAACTAGACCCGACTAAGGGAAAAACTAGACCCGACCAGGGAAAAACTAGACCCGACAAGAGGAAAACTAGACCCGACCAAAGGAAAAACTAGACTGGACCAAAGGAACAACTAGACCCGACCAGAGAAAAACTAGACCCGACCGAGGAAAAACTAGACCCGACCAAAGGAAAAACTAGACCCGACCACAGGGAAAACTAGACCCGACCAGGATACAACTTGACCCGACCAGGGAAAAACTAGACCCGACCACAAGGAACACTAGACCCGACCAGGGGAAAACTAGACCCGACCAGGGAAAAACTAGACCCGACCAAAAGAAAAACTAGACCCGACCAAAGGATTAACTAGACCCGACCAGGGGAAAACTAGACCCGACCAGAGGAAAACTAGACCCGACCAGAGAAGAACTAGACCGGACCAGAGGAAAAACTAAACCCGACCAGGGGAAAAACTAGACCCGACCAAAAGACAAACTAGACCCGACCAGGGAAAATCTAGACCCGACCAAAGGAAAAACTAGACCCGACCAGGGGAAAACTAGACCCGACCAGAGAAAAACTAGACCCGACCAAGGAAAAACTAGACCCGACCACAGGAAAAACTAGACCCGATCAGGGGAAAACCATACCCAACCAGAGGAAAAACTAGACCCGACCAGGGGAAAAACTAGACCCGACCAAAAGACAAACTAGACCCGACCAGGGGAAAACTAGACCCGACCAGGGAAAAACTAGACCCGACCAGAGAAAAACTAGACTGGACCAAAGGAAAAACTAGACCCGACCAGGGGAAAA
The DNA here is from genome assembly GCA_963575745.1 of Prorocentrum cordatum. NCBI lineage: Eukaryota > Dinophyceae > Prorocentrales > Prorocentraceae > Prorocentrum > Prorocentrum cordatum. Next base: position 416,597 of record CAUYUJ010007003.1, read on the forward strand.
CTAGACCCGACCAGAGAAAAACTAGACCCGACCAGAGGAAAAACTAGACCCGACCAAAGAAAAAACTAGACCCCCGACCAGGGGAAAACTAGACCCGACCAAAGGAAAAACTAGACCCGACCAGGGAAAAACTAGACCCGACCACAGGGAAAACTACACCCGACCAGAGGACAACTAGACCCGACCAGGGAAAAACTAAACCCGACCAAAGGAAAAACTAGACCCGACCAAAGGAAAAACTAGACCCCCGACCAGGGGAAAACTAGACCCGACCAAAAGGAACCTAGACCCGACCAGGGAAAAACTAGACCGGACCACAAGAACAACTGGACCCGACCAGGGGAAAACTAGACCCGACCAGAGGAAAACTAGACCCGACCAGGGAAAAACTAGACCCGACCAAAGGACAAACTAGACCCGACCAGGGGAAAACTAGACCCGACCAGGGAAAAACTAGACCCGACCAGGGAAAAACTTCACCCGACCACAGGGAAAACTAGACCCGACCAGGGGAAAACTAGACCCGAGCTGGGCTGCGAGTTTGAATTCTGCACTCGCCCGAGCTACTTTTGCGTTGCCAATGTTGCAAACCGCCGAATCATGAAGCTCAAACAATCGATCTGCGAAATCCGATTGGGCAAACAGCCAAACATGAAGAGACCCAATTGCGCAAATAGAACGACTGCGAGACCCAATTTTGCAAACAGAAAAATTGTGAGCGCCAATCTTGCAAACAGAAGCGTTGCGAGCGCCAGATTTCATGTTACAAGGCTAGCGAATTTTTCCCCACCCTAGCCTGAACAACATCTCATGAGTTTCCTCTTCCTCTTCTTCCTCCACAGCGCCACATTCGGCGACAACATTTTTGTTTTCAGAATTTCCCCCGACAACCCGACTTCCCAACATAAGGATTTCTCATTTTATAAGGCTAGCGAATTTTGCCCCACCCTAGCCTTAACAACATATCCTGATTATCCTCCTCCTCTTGTTCCTCCACAGCGCCACGCTCGGCGACAACCTTCTTGTTTTCAGAATTTGTTCCGGCAAATTTCTTGCTGTCAGAATTTCGTCAGACCGCTTTCTTATTTTCAGAATTTCGTCAAACAAATTTCTTGTTTTCAAAATTTCGTCCGACCGCTTTCTTGTTTTCAGAATTTCTCCCGACAGCTCTCTTGTTTTCAACATTTCTTCCGACAGCTTTCTTGTTTCCTGAATTTCTTCCGACAGCTTTCTTGTTTTCAGAATTTCTTCCGACAGCTTTCTTGATTCCAGAATTTCGTCAGACCGCTTTCTTGTTTTCAGAATTTCTTCCGACAGCTTTCTTGTTTCCTGAATTTCTTCCGACAGCTTTCTTGTTTTCAGAATTTCTTCCGACAGCTTTCTTGTTTTCAGAATTTCGTCCGACAGCTTTCTTGTTTTCAGAATGTCTTCCGACAACTTTCCTGCTTTCAGAATTTATTATGGCGGCTTTCTTGTTTTCAGAACTCCGTGTCCTTGTAACTTGCAAAAACCAGAAGTTGGGAGTGTGAGTTGTCGCCTGGCACTGTTTCAGTTTGCAAAACTGGCGCTCCCAACTCTTCTGTTTTCACAATTGGCGCTCACAACTTTTATGTTTGCAGAGTTTGGCGCCCTCCACTATTTTGTCAGCAAACATTCGGAAACATGAACTGTCAACAATTAAATGGGCTAGGAAATACAAGCAGCACCACGAGGAAACGACACATGACGAAGCGAAAACTTACGGAACCACGCGGAAACAAAATGAAATAGAAAAGACAAAGCGACGCGAAAAACATAACCATCGGAAGAAGACAGCTTGCGCCCTCCTCCTCCTCCTCCTCCTCCACCTCCTCCTCTCAGGGCCACATCAAAATTAGAAAAAAATGAGTTGACAGGCGATAGCTTGCGATGGCGATGGCGATGGAGAAAGGGAGGCAAAATCTCTTTGCCTCACGTTCGCAAGCGCGCCCCGTCAACGCTGAGAACCTTCGGACCCAGCTAATTCCAACCCTTCCGTACGGAGATAGCCCATCTCACCACGTCAAAGAGCGTGCCAAAGGAAACGGGTCTAGTTTTTTCCCCTGGTCGGGCCTACTTTCCCCCTGGTCGGGTCTAGTTTTCACTGTGGTCGGGTCTAGTTTTCCCCTGGTCGGGTCTAGTTTTCCCCTGGTCGGATCTAGCTTCCCCCTGCTCGGGTCTAGTTTGTCCTTTGGTCGGGTCTAGTTTCCCCTGGTCGGGTCTAGTTTTCCCCTGGTCGGGTCTAGTTTTCCCCTGGTCGGGTCTAGTTTTTTCTTTGGTCCGGTCTAGTTTGTCTCTGGTCGGGTCTAGTTTTTCCCTGGTCGGGTCTAGTTTTCCCCTGGTCGGGTCTAGTTTTTCCTTTGGTCGGGTCTAGTTTTTCTCTGGTCGGATCTAGTTTTTCCCTGGTCGGGTATAGTTTTCCCCTGGTCGGGTCTAGTTTTCCCTGTGGTCGGGCCAAGTGTTTCCCTGGTCGGGTCTAGATTTTCCCTGGTCGGGTGTAGTTTTCCCCTGGTCGGGTCTACTTTTTCCTTTGGTCGGGTCTAGTTTTCCCCTGGTCGGGTCTAGTTTTCCACTGGTCGGGTCTAGTTTTCCCCTTGTCGGGTCTAGTTTTTCCTTTGGTCGGGTCTAGTTTTCCCCTGGTCGGGTCTAGTTTTCCCCTGGTCGGGTCTAGTTTTCCCCTGGTCGGGTCTAGCTTTTCCTTTGGTCGGGTATAGTTTTTCTCTGGTCGGGTATAGTTTTTCCCTGGTCGGGTCTAGTTTTCCCCTGGTCGGGTCTAGTTTCCTCTGGTCGGGTCTGGTTTTTCAGTGGTCGGATGTAGTTTTTCCGTGGTCGGGTCTAGTTTTCCCCTGGTCGGATGTCGTTGTTCCTGGTCGGGTCTAGTTTTCCCCCGGTCGTGTCTAGTTTTTCCCTGGTCGGGTCTAGTGTTCCTTGTGGTCGGGTCTAGTTTTTCCCTGGTCGGGTCAAGTTGTTCCCTGGTCGGGTCTAGTTTTCCCTGTGGTCGGGTCTAGTTTTTCCTTTGGTCGGGTCTAGTTTTTCCCTGGTCGGGTCTAGTTTTCCTCTGGTCGGGTCTAGTTGTTCCGTTGGTCCAGTCTAGTTGTTCCTTTGGTCGGGTCAAGTTTTTCCCTGGTCGGGTCTAGTTTTTCCCTGGTCGGGTCTAGTTTTCCCCTGGTCGGGTCTGGGTTTTCCTTTGGTCGGGTCTAGTTTTTCCCTGGTCGGGTCTAGTTTTCCTCTGGTCGGGTCTAGTTTTCCCTGGTCGGGTCTAGTTTTGCCTTGAGTCGGGTCTAGTTTGGCTTTCGAGTTTTTCCCTTGTCGGGTTTAGTTTTCCCCTGGTCGGGTCTAGTTTTCCCTGTGGTCGGGTCTAGTTGTCCCCTTGTCGGGTCTAGTTTTTCCCTGGTCGGGTCTAGTTTTCCCCTGGTCGGGTCTAGCTTTCCCTGTGGTCGGGTCTAGTTTTTCCCTGGTCGGGTCTAGTTTTCCTCTGGTCGGGTCTAGTTTTCCCCTGGGCGGGTCTAGTTCTTCCTTTGGTCCGATCTAGTTTTCCCCTGGTCGGGTCTAGTTTTCCCTCTGGTCGGGTCTAGTTTTCCCCTGGTCGGGTCTAGTTTTTCCCATGGTCGGGTCTAGTTTTCCCTATGGTCGGGTCTAGTTTTTCCCTGGTCGGGTCTACTTTTCCCCTGGTCGGGTCTAGTTTTCCCTATGGTCGGGTCTAGTTTTTCCTTTGGTCGGGTCTCGTTTTTCCGTGGTCAGGTCTAGTTTTCCCTTGGTCGGGTCTAGTTTTTCCTTTGGTCGGGTCTAGTTTTCCCCTGGTCGGGTCTAGTTTTTCCTTTGGTCGGGTCTAGTTTTTCTCTGGTCGGATCTAGTTTTTCCCTGGTGGGGTATAGTTTTCCCCTGGTCGGGTCTAGTTTTGCCTTTGGTCGGGTCTAGTTTTTCCTTGGTCGGGTATAGTTTTTCCCTGGTATGGTCTAGTTTTCCTCTGGTCGGGTCTAGTGTTCTCTATGGTCGGGTCTAGTTTTCCCCTGGTCGGGTCTAGTTTTCCCTCTGGTCGGGTCTAATATTTCCCTGGTCGGGTCTGGTTTTTCCCCTGGTCGGATCTAGTTTTCCTCTGGTCGGGTCTAGATTTTCCCTGGTCGGGTCTAGTTTTCCTCTGGTCGGGTTTAGTTTTTCCTTTGGTCCGGTCTAGATTTTCTCAGGTCGGGTCTAGTTTTTCCCTGGTCGGGTCTAGTTTTCCCGAGGTCGGGTCTAGCTTTTCCTTTGGTCGGGTCTAGTTTTTCCCTGGTCGGGTCTAGTTTTTCCTTTGGTCGGGTCTAGTTTTTCCCTGGTCGGGTCTAGTTTTTCCTTTGGCCGACCAAAGGAAAAACTAGACCCGACCAGGGAACAAACTACACCCGGCCGACCAAAAGAAAAACTATACCCGACCAGGGAAAAACTAGACCCGACCAAAGGAAAAACTAGATCCGACCAGGGGAAAACTAAACCCGACCAGAGCAAAAACTACACCCGACCAGGGGAAAACTAGACCCGACCAGGGGAAAACTAGATCCGACCAGGGGGAAAAATAGACCCGACCAACAAAAAACTAGACCCGACCAGGGAAAAACTAGACCCGACCAAGGGAAAACTAGACCCGACCAGGAAAAAACTAGATCCGCGCAGGGAAAACTAGACCAGACCAGGGAAGTACTAGACCTGACCACAAGGAAAAACTAGACCCGACCAGGGAAACACTAGACCCGACCAGGGAAACACTAGACCCGACCAGAGGGAAAACTAGACCCGACCAAAGGAAAAACTAGACCCGACCAGGGGAAAACTAGACCCGAACAAATGAAAACTAAACCCGACCAGGGAAAAACTAAACCCGACCAAAGGAAAAACTAAACACCACCAGGGAAAAACTAGATCCGACCAGAGAAAAACTAGACCCGACCAGGGAAAAGCTAGACCCGACCACAAGGAAAACTAGACCCGACCAGGGGAAAACTAGACCCGACCAGGGAAAAACTAGACATGACCAGAAAACTATACCCGACCAGAGGAAAAACTACACCCGACCACAGGGAACATTAGACCCGACCAAGGGAAAACTAGACCCGACCAGGGAAAAACGAGACCGGACCACAAGGAAAAACTAGACCCGACCAAGGGAAAACTAGACCCGACCAGAGAAAAACTAGACCCGACCACAGGGAAAACTAGACCCGACCAAACGGAAAACTAGACCCGACCAGGGAAAAACTAGACCCGACCAGGGAAACACTAAACCCGACCAGGGAAAAACTAGACCCGACCACAGGGAAAACTAGACCCGACCAGGGGAAATTTAGACCCGACCACGGAAAAACTAAACCCGACCAGGGGAAAACTAGACCGGACCAAAGGAAAAACTAGACCCGACCACGGGAAAACTAGACCCGACCAGGGAAAAACTAGACCCGACCAGAGAAGAACTAGACCGGACCAAAGGAAAAACGAATCCTTACCAGGGAAAAACTATACCCGACCAGGGGGAAACTAGACCTGGCCAGGAAAAAACTAAACCCGACTCACGGAAAAACTGGACCCGACCAGGGGAAAACTAGACCCGACCAGGGTAAAACTAAACACGACCAAGGAACAACTAGTCCCGACCACAGGAAAAACTAGACCCGACCAGGGGAAAACTAGACCCGACCAAAGAAAAACTAGACCCGACCAAAGGAAAAATAGACCCGACCAAGGGAAAACTAGACCCGAACAAGGACAAACTAAACCCGACCAAAGGAAAACAAGACCGGACCAGAGGAAAAACTAGACCCGACCAAGGGAAAACTGACCCGACCAAAGAAAAACTAGACCCGACCAGCGAAAAACTAGACCCGACCAAGCGAAAAACTAGACCGGACCAAACGAAAAACTAGACCCGACCAAGGGAAAACTAGACCCGACCAAGGAAAAACTAAACCCGGCCACAGGGAAAATTAGACCCGACCAGGGGAAAACTAGACCCGACCAGAGAAAAACTAGACCCGACCAAAGGAAAACTACACCCGACCAAAGGAAAAACTAAACCCGACCAGGGGAAAACTAGACCCGACCAGCGAAAAACTAAACCCGACCAAACGAAAAACTAGACCGGACCAAACGAAAAACTAGACCCGACCAGGGGAAAACTGTACCCGACCAAGGAAAAACTAGACCCGACCAGGGAAAAACAAAACCCGACCAAAGGAACAACTAGACCCGACCAAGGGAAAAGTAGACCCGACCAGGGACAAACTTAACCCGACCAGGGGAAAACTAGACCCGACAGAAGGGAAAACTAAACCCGACTAGGGGAAAACTAGACCCGACCAAGGAAACACTAGACCCGACCACAGGGAAAACTAGACCCGACCAGAGGAAAACTAGACCCGACCAGGGGAAAATGAGACCCGACCGAGGTAGAAGTAGACCCGACCAAGGGAAAACTGGACCCGACCGAAGGAAAAACTAGACCCGACCAAGGGAAAACTAGATCCGACCAGGGGAAACTAAGGACCCGACCAGGGAAAAACTAAACCCGACCAACGGAAAAACTAGACCGGACCAAAACAAAAACTAGACCCGACCAGGGGAACATTAGACCCGACCACAGGAAAACTAGACGGGACCAGAGGAAAAACTAGACCCGACCAGTGGAAAACTAAACCCGACCAAGGAAAAAAACTAGACCCGACCTTCATCCTCCTGCTGCTCTCGCTGCTGCTGCTGCTGCTGTTGCTGCTCCTCCTCCTCAGCCTCCCTCTGTTGAGGCTGCCCCCCAATGCTGCTGCTTCTGCTGCTGCTGCTGCTTGTGGTGCTGCGGCTGCTGTTTCTCCTCTTCTTGCCCCTCCCGCTTCTTCTCCTGCCGCTGCTGCTGCTCGTCCTCCTCCTGACGAGGCTGCTCCTCAATGTTGCTGCTTGTGCTGCTGCTGCTGCTGCTGCTGCTGCTGCTGCTGCTGCTCGTTTTGGTGCTGCAGCTGCTCCTCCTCCTCCTCCTGCCCCCCCCCCCCCCCTCCCCCGCATGTCCGTCGCATTTGCAGGCTCGAGCCGGGAAGACGCGACCGGGGCGCGCTTGCCATGATGAGTCGCCGCGGCGGCCAGCGGCAGGACGCTACCTCTGGCGCGGGTTCCGTTGAGAAGACTTGGTGTCGGCAACCAAGTCCTGGAAGACGTGGCGGGTTGGACATCCCATCCGAGCTGGCGGCGGGGTTACTTTCGCGCTGGCTCCTCGGCCAGGGCCGGGGCGCCAATATCGACTTTGACAGGGTTGTCCAGGAATGGCGGCTGCCGCCGTTCCTCGCGCCTACTGCAGAGGTGCCCCGAGTGCCTGGAAGCATCAATGGCAAGGCGGCGTCGCCCAAGTGCTCCGCTGCCTCGGGCGCGGCCGTGGGAAACCGACCAAGGAAAAAACTAGACCCGACCAAGGGAAAACTGCACCCGACCAGGGAACAACTAGACCCGACCAAAGAAAACTACACCCGACCATGGTCAGAGCCTCTGTCGAGCAAGCTCCAGGCTTGTGAGGCTCAAGCCGCTGGGCGACCTTGATGTCGACCGCCGAGGCGGGGATGGCGACGTCGAAGGCGAGGCGCCGCGAGGGCGCGTGCTTGGAGGAGAGGGGGCGTGCCTCCTCCGACCACGCGCTCACGGCGCCCTCGAGCTGGCTTGCGGCGACGTCGCCGATGTCCGAGCAAATCGGGCCCAACATCCACGCCGCCCCCGCTGCCTCGTACTACTTGGCGCGGGAGAAGCTCGCAACCAGGTTGTCGTAGTCCATGACCTCGCGAAACGAACTGAGGTTTGCGCCAGAGGCACCATCAATGCTGGCCAACGGCGGAATCAAAGAACACTTGGCGGGCACCGCGAAGGACACCTCGCGCTTGCGCTGCCCCAGGAAGCTGAGCAAAACTATGGTCGACGTAGTGCTTCACTTGGCGCACCCACTCCTTGACGTGACCCTGCTGCATCGACGCGTGGTCCGTCTCGAGGAGCTGCGCGATGCACAGGGCCGGCGGCGCGCCAGAGGCAGCGGCGGGCGGCGCGCCAGAGGCAGCGGCTGGTGAGGCCGCCGCGGCCGCCGACTTCTTCGCAGGCGACGGGGTCCCCGCGTCACCTGCCCTGTTGCCCATGGCGGCTGCTGGTGGTTGGGGGGGGGGGGAGCGCGAAAAGCAAAAGCGAGTTACTCGCGTCCGAGAGCCGAAACCGCTGTGGATGATGATGATGATGATGATGATGATGATGGTGATGATGATGATGAGAATGATGGTGATGACGATGATGGCGATGGTGATCATGATGATGGTGATGACAATGATGACAACTGCTGGTTGCGTGATGACGGTGATGATGCGAACGACGGCGAGGATGATGATGTTAGCGACGCTGCAGATCCTTAATATGATGCCCCCCCGTGGTGGACCAGACAGATAAGAGGACAATTACTAAACATAACAATATCAAGCATAACAGGAAACATGCGGATAACGGTAGCAGTAACATGACGACAACTGCGCATAATAAGAAGAACAATAGACAACTGCATAGCATTGTCCTGATGGGTTCCAATAACAAGAGGGATCACAATCAATGACAATGAATAGTAACTCTGAGAAAAAATAAGACTAAGAAGAAATCGACTAATACGAACACGAATCACAAACAAAAAAGACGGACACAAAGCGGAGACGTCAGGGAAACCCCGGGCCGAGGGAACGCTCGAGGCCCGACGTCCCGCAAGAGGCGCGCGACGGGAACCCGAGCGGAGGGCGCAGGGAGGCACGACGGGGAGACCTGCAGGACGCCAGCGCGCCCGGCGGGGAGGCGCAGCGCGCGCGGCGGGGCGGCGGAGGGGCCTGAGGAGCTGCGGCTTCGGCCGGCCCGCGCGGCGGAGTGCCTCTGGCGGACCTGCGCCCCGCTGCGGCCAGCGGTGGCACGCAAGGCACGCGCGGCGAGGACGCCCAGCTCGACGGCCTCCAAGGCCAGTCGGTGTGGCCTCGGGGCGCGCCCGTCGGGCACCCCCGCGGGCGGTGCCAGGGCGGTGCGCCGCGCCAAGGCAGAGACATTCAGCAAGGCGGATGCTGGGATGGCGGCCAATCTGCACGCCGAGCTCGGCGAAGTGCGGCGGGCCCGGCGGCCTGGGCGGCTTGCGGAACTGCCTGGCGTTTCTGCTTTCCTATCCCATGGGCGCGTTAAAGGGGCTGGGGGCAGGGAGCGTTTCCTGTCCAAACAAGTTGTTCGAGCTCTGGCTCTCGCAGTGCCTAGGTGTGCGGGGAAACGCTCTCATGCTCCTCATCCTCCTCGCTCGTTTGTATTCCGATTACCGTCCCTGTTCTTCCTCACGCTTCTCTGCTGCTGCTCCTCCCCCTCCTCCCGGAACTTTCCCGTCAGCAACTTGTACATGATGACTCCGATGCAGTAGATGTCAGAAGCTGGCGAATAGTCTCCCATGTACGACTCTGGAGCGATGCTGGAAGAAGGAAACACTGCATGTCGTCTCACGTGGATCCCAAACAAAGGGTTATTGCATGCTCGATGCGCGACGTTTACGACAAAGCCTTGAATGGTGAAACTTCTCTGCTGCAGCGCTTGCATATCTGCGGTGTAAGGGATGTGGCGCAAGCTCGGAGGCGCAAGCTGCATGGTACAAACTGTGTGGTGCAAGTTCCATGGGGCAATCTACGTGAGGCATGCTATGCGGTGCAAACTATGTGGTGCAAGACTTGCGATGCAAATTTCGTTGGGCGGCCACGGGACGGCAACACAACCAATCCTCGGGTGATCCACCCCACCCGCTAGTGAAAGAAATATGAAGCCCTAAATGCAAGCACTGCCTGGGGACAAGCAGCAAGCGTCCTTGCTTGATAGTTCGGGATGCTAGTCAGCGTGGGCCCCAAGCAGTGTTTCTAGCAATCGAGTGCCATTTATGTTGTGCAATGCACGTGTAGCATATCTACGTGGTCCCATATATACTGTGCAGTCCAAATTGTACAATCTAAGATGTGCAATTCAGGTGTTGCACCCTATGTGCTGTAAGATCGGCGGTGCAGCTTATGTAGCGCTATATCGGTGGCGCAATCTAGGTGGTGCAATCGACGCGGCGAAACATATTTATATCTATACGTATGGTGCACCATGTGTCGTGCAATATACGTACGTGGTGCGGCCTATGTCGTGCAGTTCACTTTGGCTGTCTTGACGCTGTCCTCTCTAATGCTCGTGCAAGCATCCCACCCTCCCACCCCCAACTTAATCGCAAGACCTCCTGAAACCGTGACGGTAGGAAAAAATAGCACTTGGCAACGACACCGACGCCGACAACGACAGCGACAACGACGACGACGCCGACAACGACGACACCGACGACGACGACACCGACGACCCCGACGCCGACGCCGACGACGATGACGACGCCGACGCCGACGACGACGACGACGCCGACGCCGACGCCGACGCCAACGACGACGACGACACCGACGACGACGACGATGACGACGCCAACGAAGACGACGACGACGAGGGAGGATGGAGGAAGGCGACGGCGACAACGACGAAGGAGGAGGGAGGACGGCGACAACGACGACGACGACGACGACCACGACGACGGCGACGAAACAGGAGGGACGACGACGAGACGCCGACGACGGACGACGACGAAGACGAGGGAGGAGGAAGGACGACCACGGCGACAACGACGACGGAAACGACGACGACGGCAAAGAGGACGACGACGACGACAAGGAAAGACAGAGGACGACGACGACGACGATGAGGGAGGAGGGAGGACGGCGACGACGACGACGACGACTACGACGCAAGAGCGCGAGCGCACGCTTTTGTCGAAACCCGTGTTGCAAAACCATATGTGTTCTATGTTTTTTGGACATTCGTTTTTGGAATCCTTCCGAAACCAAAGGTGTTTGAAGGATTTCGGCATGCATGCGCGCGCGACGACGCGCGCGCAACTCGTCCCATTTGTTGAAAGGGATTCTCGCGACGGCACGTGCGCACGGGCGTGCGAACGATTTCGACATGCGCGCGCGAAGCTCGTTTGGTAGGATGTTTTGAACTGGTTGGAAACCGATGTTTTTCTTAACATGTTGCAACACCGCTGAGCTTTTTAGAACATTCGTGTTGCGAAACCATGTTTATTTTCATTCCCTACCTAGGCTCTGCCCAAAAGGGTTCTTACTCTGTTCGCTTAAATCGGCCGCCCCGGGCGGTTCCCCCGGCCCCCTGGGAGCCAAGCGAAAGCAACTGCAAAGGTAAAAACAAACGCGCGGTTCCCCCGGTGGCGCTCCCTGGGTGCCAAGCAAAGCAAAAGCAAAGGCAAAAGCGAAGGCAAAAGAGAAGGCAAAACAAAAGCATATCATAGCATAGCACAGCGTAGCGCAGCATAGCATAGCGCAGCATAGCATAGCATAGCATAGCCTAGCCTAGCCTGGCCTAGCCCAGCATAGCATTGCGCAGCATAGCATAGCATAGCATAGCAGGAGCATAGCCAATCACGGCGATCTGTGCACGACTGGTTATTCGACACAAGTCCCCGCGCGCCAAGAGTGGCTCGGGCGACTCCACGACAGCGGGGAGGTTGTGGCCACACCACTTTGGTGAAACCGTAGATTGCAGCGCGGATGATGCCCGCCGAAACAATGCTGAACAGCTTGTTGCACCGATCTAGGAGTTGCTGCTGCTGCACAGTTTCGTAGGAACGTTCGGCGTAGCAAGTGTTGCACAACCTTGCTCAATGCCAAGTCGTGCGGTGTAGGCCAAGGCAAACGAAAAGCAAAGGCAAAAGCAAAGGCAAGAGCAAAAGCAAAGGCAATGAAAAGCAAAAACAAAACCAATGCGAACGTGTAGGTGTAGGTGTAGATGTAGGTGTAGATGAGAATATAAGTGTAGATGCCGATGTAGCTGTAGGTGTAGATGTAGGTGTAGATGTAGATGTGGATGTGAGTCTCGCTGTTGACGTAGATGTAGATGTTGATGCAGGTGTAGATGTAGATGTAGCTGTAGGTGTAGATGTATATGTATGTCTAGATGTAGATGTAGGAGTCGATGTAGATGTAGATGTAGAGATATAGATGTCGATGTAAAGAACTCCCCAGTACCCCGCCCTCATCTCCGTGCCTGCTTGCTGTTGCTGCTGTCTCGGCGACTTGCTGCCTGCTTTTGCTGCTGCTTCACTTACGGCATCGGCGTCGGCGGTTCTGGCGCTGATACTACTACTACTACTACTACTACTACTACTACTACTACTACTACCACTACCACTACTACTACTACTACTACTACTACTACTACTACTACTACTACTACTACTACTACTACTACTACTACTACTACTACTACTACTACTACTACTACTACTACTACTACTACTACTACTACTACTACTACTACTACTACTACTACTACTACTACTACTACTACTACTACTACTACTACTACTACTACTACTACTACTACTACTACTACTACTACTACTACTACTACTACTACTACTACTACTACTACTACTAGGAGGACTACTACACACTACTACTACTATACACTACACGTTCCTACTACTATAGGGTCGCACAGGAGGGACGCGCGCGTGTGGACATCGCCCCGTGTGTTTGCCAGGGATTCGTGAGAACTTATGACTTTTGATAAACGAGTGCGCGCGCATAGTATTTTTTGGCAAGGCACGGCGGGGGGGAGTGATACCAGCCTGGCTGGGGTAGCGTGAACTCGTATCCCACCAGCCCTCTGGGCGTAGGTGGTCTAGAACAGATCCTCTTCCACCCCTCCCTCTTCCCCCTTGGGGAGGGGTTTACCCCTCCCCCTACCCCCTCCCCTGGACCTGGACGGGGGGGGCCGCGGGTAGTTAGAGCGTCCAAGATGGCCCAAGACGGCTCCAAGAGCGCCTCAGAGAACCCAAGATGAGCTCCAAGATGGCTCAAGATAGCGCAAGATCGCTCACGATGGCTCCTAAGATGGTTCCAAGAAGCCCAAAGACGGCCCCAAGATAACTCCAAGTGGCCAAACAGCTCCCCAAGGAGGCCCCGAAGAGGCCAAAATCGTCCCAAAACCTAAGGAAAATCAATGATTTTTGCTTTCTCGCCTTTTCGCTTCCGATGGCCATCCGAGGCCTGGAGATGGCTCCAAGATGGCCCAAGAGGGCCCCAAGAGAGCCCCAAAAGAGCCCCAAGACGGCCCCAAGAGCGCCCAAGAGCACTCCAAGAGCGTTCCAAGAGGGGTCCAAGAGGCGATTTTAGGGGCTTCCGAGGGGGGGCGCTAATTAAACCCCCCCTCTTGTTTGATCGACTCCCTCCAAGATGGCCCCAAAAGCGCCCCGAAGGCTCCCCAGAGCGCCTCAAGAGGGTCCCAAGAGGCGCCCAAGATGCCCCAAGGCGCCCAAAAAGCCCTCCAAGAGGCCCTCAAAAGACCCCCAAGAAGCTCCTTCCCCTCCTCCTCCTCCTCCTCCGATTCTTCCTCCTTCTCCGTCCTCCTCCTCCTCCTCCTCCTCCTCCTCTTCTCCTCCTCCTCCTCCTCCTCCGACGACGACGACGACGACGACTCCTCTTCCATCCTCCCCCTCTCGGGGTCTGTGACAGCTTCCCCCGCCCTTTGTTATTCTGCATGCTCCCCGACTTCCCTGATCACCTCAACTCCCCTGAACATCGTTTCTGGATGGGCTGGTGGGGATACGCGAAGCGTCAACAATTTAGGATGGACGAATGTGCAGAATAAGTATGGAATCGCAATACCCCATGGGGGACCGTTAACTCCAGGGGGGGAGTAGCGTCTATTTTTAGAAAGGAGAATATACACGGGGCATTCCAAGTGGTGCAATCTATGTGGTCCAGTATTTGTAGTGTGCAGTTTATGGCGTGAACTTCACTTTGACTGTCTTGAAGCTGTCCCCCCCACTGCCCGTGCAAACATCCCACCCTCCCACCCTCAACTTGGACGCACGACCTCTTAAGACAAGGCCGTGACGGTAGGTACCACATGGCACTTGGCCACGGCACCGACGCCGACGACGACAGCGATAACGACGACGACGGCGCCGCCGACAACGACGACACCGACGACGACGACACCGACGACGACGACGCCGACGCCGACGACGACGACGACGCCGACGCCGACGACGACGCCGACGACGATGACATCGCCGACGACGACGACGCCGACGACGACGACGCCGACGCTGACGACGACGAAGACAACGACAACGACAATAACGACGCTGCCAACGAAGACGACGACGACGAGGGAGGAGGGAGGACGACGACGGCGACAACGACGACAACGACGACAACGACGACAACGACGAGGGAGGAGGGAGGACGGCGACGACGCGAACGACGAAGAAGGAGGAAGGACGGCGACGCCGACGACGACAACGACGAGGGAGGAGGGAAGACGACGACGACAACGACGACGACGACGACGACCACGACGACGAAACAGGAGGGACGACGACGAGACGCCGACGATGGACGACGAAGAAGACGAGGGAGGAGGAAGGACGACCACGGCGACAACGACGACGGAAACGACGACGACGGCAAAGAGGACGACGACGACGACAAGGAAAGACAGAGGACGACGACGACGACGACGACGACGATGAGGGAGGAGGGAGGACGGCGACGACGACGACGACGACTACGACGCAAGAGCGCGAGCGCACGCTTTTGTCGAAACCCGTGTTGCAAAACCATGTGTGTTCCATGTGTTTTGGACACTCGGTTTTGGAATCCTTCCGAAACCAAAGGTGTTTGAAGGATTTCGGCATGCATGCGCGCGCGACGACGCGCGCGCAATTCGTCCCATTTGTTGAAAGGGATTCTCGCGACGGCACGTGCGCACGGGCGTGCGAACGATTTCGACATGCGCGCGCGAAGCTCGTTTGGTAGGATGTGTTGAACAGATTGGAAAACCGATGTTTTTCTTAAGATGTTGCATCACCGTTGAGCTTTTTAGAACATTCGTGTTGCGAAACCATGTTTTTTTTGTCATTCCCTACCTAGGCTCTGCCCAAAAGGGTTCTTACTCTGTTCGCTTAAATCGGCCGCCCCGGGCGGTGCCCCCAGTCCCCTGGGAGCCAAGCAAAAGCAACTGCAAAGGTAAAAACAAACGCGCGGTTCCCCCGGTGGCGCTCCCTGGGTGCCAAGCAGAGCAAACGCAAAGGCAAAAGCGAAGGCAAAAGAGAAGGCAAAACAAACACATATCATAGCATAGCACAGCATAGCGCAGCATAGCATAGCATAGCATAGCCTAGCCTAGCCTACCCTGGCCTAGCCCAGCATAGCATTGCGCAGCATAGCATAGCATAGCATAGCAGGAGCATAGCCAGTCACGGCGATCTGTGGACGACTGGTTATTCGACACAAGTCCCCGCGCGCCAAGAGTGGCCCGGGCGACTCCACCACAGCGGGGAGGTTGTGGCCACACCACTCTGGTGAAACCGTAGATTGCAGCGCGGATGATGCCCGCCGAAACAATGCTGAACAGCTTGTTGCACCGATCTAGGAGTTGCTGCTGCTGCACAGTTTCGTAGGAACGTTCGGCGTAGCAAGTGTTGCACAACCTTGCTCAATGCCAAGTCGTGCGGTGTAGGCCAAGGCAAACGAAAAGCAAAGGCAAAAGCAAAGGCAAGAGCAAAAGCAAAGGCAATGCAAAGCAAAAACAAAACCAATGCGAACGTGTAGGTGTAGGTGTAGATGTAGGTGTAGATGAGAATATAAGTGTAGATGCCGATGTAGCTGTAGGTGTAGATGTAGGTGTAGATGTGGATGTGCGTCTCGCTGTTGATGTAGATGTAGATGTTGATGCAGGTGTAAATGTAGATGTAGCCGTAGGTGTAGATGTATATGTATGTCTAGATGTAGATGTAGGAGTCGATGTAGATGTAGGTGTAGATATAGATGCCGATGTAAAGAACTCCCCAGTACCCCGCCCTCATCTCCGTGCCTGCTTGCTGTTGCTGCTGTCTCGGCGACTTGCTGCCTGCTTCTGCTGCTGCTTCACTTACGGCGTGGCGTCGGCGGTTCTGGCGCTGCTACTACTACTACTACTACTACTACTACTACTACCACTACTACTACTACTACGAATACTACTACTACTACTACTACTACTACTACTACTCCTACTACGTCTACTACGACTACTACGATTACTGCGACTACTACTACTACTACTACGACGACTACTACTACTACTAATGATACTACTATTACTACTACTACTACTACTACTACTACTACTTCTACTACTACTACTACTACTACTACTACTACTACTACTACTACTACTACTACTACTACTACTTCTACCACCACCACCACCACTACTACTACTACTACTACTACTACTACTACTACTACTACTACGACTATTACTACTACTACTGCTACTACTACGGCTACTACGACTACTACTACCGCTACTGCTACAGCTACGACGATGAGGAGAAGGAGGAGGACGGCGTTTACCGCTCCTACTCATGTTGCTTTCCTAGGGGCTCCAACTCCTAGGCAGGGTCGCGCTGGGATGATGTGTTTGAGACGCTCTAGTTTAAAGCCCTTCCGAAACCAGAAGGGTTTTTGAAAGATTTCGGAATGCGCGCGACGACGCGCGCGTGTGGACATCGCCCCGTGCGTTTGCAAGGGATTCGTGAGAACTTATGACTTTTGATAAACGAGTGCGCGCGCATAGTATTTTTTGGCAAAGCACGGCGGGGGGGAGTGATACCAGCCTGGCTGGGGTAGTGTGAACTCGTATTTAGGATGGACGAATGTGCAGAATCCGCCGATCCGGCGTGTGAGTTTCAAGGAGTCTCAGCTACAGCCTCGAGGCTGAGCTTCAGCCTCTGGGGGGGTCGCCGGGGTGGCTCTGCCGGGGAAGGGGGGGTGGGGGGGGGGGGGGGGGGTGCGAGTTTCCGGCGAACCCCGGGGCCGCTCCGGGGGAGTGGAAGATAGGGGGGGGGGGGGCGCCATGCTCCGCTTTTTCCGGCGCTTTGGAGGAGGGGGGGGGCCCAAGAGACCCCCAAGGGGTTCCAAGAGGGCCCCGAGTCGCCGAAAAATCGCTCCAAGACGCCCGAGATGGCCTCCAGACGGCCCAAGGTGTCTCCAAGACGCCCCAAGAAGCTTCCAAGAGGCCTCCCAAGAGGGCCCCAAGAGGCCAGAATCGTTGATTTTCATTGGTTTTCTCAGGGTTTTTAGCGTTCTTGCCTTTTCGGGCGTCCGACGCTCGAAGACGGCCCAAGAGGCCCCCAAGTCCGTCCCAAGACGGCCCACGATGCTTCCAACACGGCCCAAGAGAGCCCCAAGACGGCCCAAGAGGGCCCCAAGACGGCCCAAGAGGGCCTCTGGACAGCCCAAGAAGGCCCCAAGAGAGCCCCAAGAGGGGCCCAAGAGGGGGACCACGAACCGAAAGAACCGAGCTTTCCGCCCCAAGAGGCCCCCAGGAGGCCCCAAGAGACCCCCAAGGGGCCCCAAGAAGCCCACAAGAGGCCCAAAAGAGGTTCCAAGAGGCCCCAAAACAGCTCCCCAGAGGCCTCCAGACTGCCTCCGGCAGGCCCCCGGTTTCTTCCGCGGCACCGCCCAGGGCGCCACCGGCAGGATGTCCTCCGTCTCATCGTTTTCCTTCAAGTTATCGCCTCTTCCTCATTCTCCTCCTCCTCCTCTGCGACCTCACTCCTATCCCTCAACGATCGCGTCACCGAGTGCCTCTTCTTTGAAACATCCTCGCTCTTCAAACGCACATCCATACACACATGCATACATACCTACATTTAAACACATTTGCATACATAGAAAAACAATCTTCCAGACATACATACTTACATTCACACACATACACACATATTATCATACACACATACAAACATACATACAAACTAAATACATACATACGCGCACAAGCATACATACATACATACGTACCTACACACAGGCACACATGATCAATGCATGCATACATGCATGCACGCGTACATACACACACATATATCGTGAAACTCACCGCGTGCTCGAAACTTGAGAGAGACCGCGGGAAGTCGAGAGAAGCCGCGGAACGAGGCCTCTACTACTACTACCACTACTACCACAACCACTACTACTACTACTACTACCACTACTACTACTACTACTACTACTACTACTGCTACTACTACTACTACTACTACTACTACTAATACTACTACTAGTACTACAGGAGCGTTTCCCAACTAGTATGTGTGTGTGGGTGATGCTGTGTGCGCATGTCTGCGGCGCAGGTTAAGTGGTGTGACTGTGTGTGTGCGTTTGAGTGTGCGCCCATAATTTCTGCGTCTGGAGAATAACCCCGAGCGACCCGGATCGGCGGCACTGGCCGAAGGCCACTACAATAAGTATGGAATCGCAATACCCCATGGGGGACCGTTAACTCCAGGGGGGGAGTAGCGTCTATTTTTAGAAAGGAGAACATACACGGGGCATTCCAAGTGGTGCAATCTATGTGGTCCAATATTTGTGGTGTGCAGTTTATGGCGTGAACTTCATTTTGACTGTCTTGAAGCTGTCCCCCCCACTGCCCGTGCAAACATCCCACCCTCCCACCCTCAACTTGGACGCACGACCTCTTAAGACAAGACCGCGACGGTAAGTACCACATGGCACTTGGCCACGGCACCGACGCCGACGACGACAGCGATAACGACGACGACGGCGCCGCCGACAACGACGACACCGACGACGACGACACCGACGACGACGACGCCGACGCCGACGACGACGACGCCGACGCCTACGACGACGACGCCGACGACGATGACATCGCCGACGACGACGACGACGCCGACGACGACGACGCCGACAACGACGAAGACAACGACGACAACGACGACAACGACGCTGCCAACGAAGACGACGACGACGAGGGAGGAGGGAGGACGACGACGGCGACAACGACGACAACGACGACAACGACAACGACGACAACGACGAGGGAGGAGGGAGGACGGCGACGACGCGAACGACGAAGAAGGAGGAAGGACGGCGACGCCGACGACGACAACGACGAGGGAGGAGGGAAGACGACGACGACAACGACGACGACGACGAAATAGGAGGGACGACGACGAGACGGCGACGACGGACGCCGACGACAACGAGGGAGGAGGAGGAAGGACGACCCCGGCGACAACGACGACGAAAACGACCACGACGCCAAAGTGGACGACGACGACGAACACGAGGAAAGACAGAGGACGACGTAGGCGACGACGACGACGACGACGCGGGAGGAGGGAGGACGGCGACGACGACGACGACGACGCAAGAGCGCGCGCGCACGCTTTTGTTGAAAATCCGTGTTGCGGAACCTTGTGTTTTTGTAGGTTTTTTGGACACACGATGTTGAAGTCCTTCCGAGGCCGATGGGTTTTGACGGATTTCGGCATACGCGCGCGACGACGCGCGCTTCTGCACTTCGTCCCATTTGTTGCAGAGGATTCTCGCGACGGCACACGCGCAAGGGCGTTCGACAGATTTCGACATGCGCGCGCGAAGCCAGTTTGGTAGCATGTTGTGAAAATATTGAAAAACCTATGGTTTTCTTAAGATTTCGCAAGAGCTCGCGCGTAAGCTTGTTTAGCAAATCAGTGTTGCGAAACCATGTGTTTTTGTATGTTGTTGGGGAGCTCCATTGCGAAATCCTTCCGACACCAAAAGTTTTTGGAGGATTTCGGCATGCGCGCGCGACGACGCGCGCGTGTGCACTTCGGCCACTTGTTGCAAGGGATTCGTGAAAGAGTCTTATGTTGCAACAAAAGATGTCCCCACGTATCTTTTTCAACAGGGAACCTGATGGGCCTGATACCGGCCCCCCTGGGATAGTGAACAATTCGTATTTAGGATGGACATGTGGTGATAATCATATATAATTAACATACCCCAAAAGGGGACCGATAACGCCGGGGGGGGTGGTAGAGTCTATTCTCTGTTTAGTCACTTTGACCGTCTTGAAGCTGTCCTCTCCACTGGTCGTGCAAACATCCCACCCTCCCACCCGCAACTAGGTCGCGAGACCTCTTAAGACAAGACCGTGACGGTAGGTACCACATGGCACTTGGCCACGACACCGACGCCGACGACGACAGCGACAACGACGACGACGGCGAAGCCGACAACGACTACGACGACACCGACGACGTCTCCAACGACTTCGACGACGACAACGACGACGACGACACCGACGACGACGACGCCGACGACGACGACGATGACAACGCCGACGACGCCGACGACGACGACGACGCCGCCGCCGACGACGACGACGCCGACGACGACGACGAAGACGACGACGACGTCGCCAATGAAGACGACGACGAGGGAGGAGGGAGGACGACGACGGCGACAACGACTACAACGACGACAACGACGAGGGAGGAGGGAGGACGGCGACGACGTGAACGACGAAGAAGGAGGAAGGACGGAGACGCCGACGACGACAACGACGAGGGAGGAGGGAAGACGACGACGACAACGACGACGACGACGACGACGGCGACGAAATAGGAGGGACGACGACGAGACGCCGAAGACGAGGGAGGAGGAGGAAGGACGACCACGGCGACAACGACGACGGAAACGACCACGACGCCAAAGAGGACGACGACGACGAACACGAGGAAAGACAGAGGACGACGTAGGCGACGACGACGACGACGACAATGCAAGAGAAAGCGAAGACGGCGATGACGACGACGACGACGACGCAAGAACGCGCGCGCACGCTTTTGTTGAAAATCCGTGTTGCGGAACCTTGTGTTTTTGTAGGTTTTTTGGACACACGATGTTGAAATCCTTCCGAAACCGATGGGTTTTGAAGGATTTCGGCATACGCGCGCGACGACGCGCGCTTCTGCATTTCGTCCCATTTGTTGCAGAGGATTCTCGCAACGGCACACGCGCAAAGGGCGTTCGACAGATTTCGACATGCGCGCGCGAAACCCGCTCGGTAGCATGTTGTGAAAATATTGAAAAACCTATGGTTTTCTTATGATTTCGCAACAGCTCGCGCGTAAGCTGTTTTAGCAAATCAGTGTTGCGAAACCTTGTGATTTTGCATGTTTTTTGGAAACTCGATTGCGAAATTCTTCCGACACCCAAGGTTTTTGGAGGATTTCGGCATGCGCGCGCGGCGCGCGTGCGCACTTCGCCCCATATTTGTTGCAAGGGATTCGCGAAAACGTGTTATGTTAGAACCAAAGACGTCCCCGCGTATCGTTTCTTACAAGGGAACCTCAGGGGGGCCGATAACGGCCCCACTGGGATAATGATATTCAGGATGGACATGTGGTCAGAATCATGAATGATTTACATACCCGAAAGGGGGACCGATAACGCCGGGGGTGGGTAGAGCAGTGAGTTGTCCACTCCACTGCCCGCGCAAACATCCCACCCTCCCACCCGCAACTTGGTTTGCAAAACCTCTTAAGACCGTGACGGTGGGTACCAAATGGCACTTGGCAATGACACCGACGCCGACGACGACAGCAACAACGACGACGACGACGCCGCCGACAACGACGACGACGACACCGACGACGCCTCCAACGACTTCGACGACGCCGACAACAATGACGACGACGACGCCGACGACGACGATGACGACGGCGACGCCGACGACAACGACGACGACGACGCCAACGAAGACGACGACAACGAGGGAGGAGGAAGGACGACGACTGCGGCAACGACGGCAGCGACGAGGGAGGATGGAGGACGGCGACGACGCGAACGACGAAGAAGGAGGGAGGACGGCGACGCCGACGACGACAACGACGAGGGCGGAGGGAAGACGACGACAACGACGACAGCGACGACGACGACGGCGACAACGAAATAGGAGGGACAACGACAAAACGCCGACGAAGACGACGAGGGAGGACGGACGACCCCGGCGACAACGACGACGGGAACGACGACGACGCCAAAGAGGACGACGACGACGAGGAAAGACAGAGGACGACGACGGCGATGACGACGACGAGAGAGGGGGGAGGACGGCGACGACGACGACGACGCAAGAGCGCACGCGCACGCATATGTTGAAAATCCATGTTGCGAAACCCTGTGTTTGTGTATGTTTTTTGACACTCGATTTTGAAACCCTTCCGACACCGAAGGTTTTTGATGGATTTCGGCATGCGCGCGCGACGACGCGCGCGTGCGCACTTCGTCCCGTTTGTTGCAGAGGATTCTCGCATTGGCACGCGCGCAAGGGCGTTCGAAAGACTTCGACATGCGCGCTCGCGAAGCCCGTTTGGTAGCATGTTGTAGAAATCTTGAAAAACCTATGGCGTTCTTAAGGTTTCGCAGAAGCTCGCGCGTAAGCTTTCTTAGCAAATCAGTGTTGCGAAGCCCTGTGTTTTTGTATGTTTTTGTGCACTCGATTTTGAAATCCTTCCGAAATCGAAGGTTCTTGAAGGATGTCTGCATGTGCGCGCGACGACGCGCGCGTGCGGACTTCGTCCCAATTGTTGCAAGGGAGTCTTAAACAACTTATGACTTATGATAAACGAAAATGCGCGCATATTATTTCTTGCAAAGGAAGGCGGGGGGGAGTGGTACCGGCCTGGCTGGGATAGTATGCATCACAGGTAAGATGGACGATGGGGCAAAACCATGAAAATTGCAATACGAAAAGGTGACCCGTTAACCCCGGGGGGGGTAGAGTCTATTCTTCTTATAGAAAGGAGACTCAATCACTTTCTCAATTTGAAACGGTCCTCTCCACTGCTCATGCAAACACCCCACCCTCCCACCCGCAACTTGGTCGCAAGACCTCTTAAGACCGTGACGGTGGGCACCAAGGGGCACTTGGCAACGACACTGACGCCGACGACGACAGCGACAACGGCGACAACGACGCCGCCGACAACGACTACGACGACACCGACGACGTCTCCAACGACTTCGATGACGACGACGACGCCACCGACGACGACGAAACCGACGCCGACGACGACGACGACGCCGATGACAACGACGACGCCGACGACAACGACGACGAGGACGACGACGCCGACGACGACCACGACGAAGACGACGACGACGACAACGAAGACGACGACGACGACGAGGGAGGAGGGAGGACGACGACAGCGGCAACGACGGCAACGACGAGGGAGGAGGGAGGACGGCGACGACGCGAACGACGAAGAAGGAGGGAAGACGGCGACGACGACGACAACGACGAAGAAGGAGGGAAGACGACGACGACGACGACGACGACGACGACGGCGACGAAATAGGAGGGACGACGACGAGACGCCGACGACGGACGACGAGGGAGGAAGGACGACCACGGCGACAACGACGACGGAAACGACGACGACGCCAAGACGACGACGACGAAGAGGAAAGACAGAGGACGACGGCGACGACGACGACGAGGGAGGGGGGAGGACGGCGACGACGACGACGACGACGACGCAAGAGCGCGCGCGCACGCTTTTGTTGAAAACCCGTGTTGCGAAACCCTGTGTTTTTGTATGATTCTTGGACACTCGATTTTGAACTCCTTCCGAAACCGAAGGTTCTTGAAGGACTTCGGCATGCGCGCGCGACGACGCGCGCGTGCGCACTTCGTCCCGTTTGTTGCAGAGGATTCTCGCATTGGCACGCGCGCAAGGGCGTTCGAAAGACTTCGGCATACGCGCTCGCGAAGCCCGTTTGGTAGTATTTCTTGAAATTAGATTGCAAAACCTATGGTTTTCTTGAGATTCCGCCAGAGCGACGCGTGAGTTCTTTTAGCGAATCAGTGTTGCGAAGCCTTGAGTTTTTGTACGTATTGTTGGGCACTCGATTTTGAAACCCTTCCGAAATCGAAGGTTTTTCAAGGAATTCGCGCGACGACGCGCGCGTGTACACTTCGTCCCATGTTCTGCAAGGGATTCTTAAACATTTATGAACTTTGATAAACGAGTGTGCGCGCATAGTATTTTTTGCAAAGGGTGGCGGGGGGGGGTGATACCGGCCTGGCCGGGGGAGTATGAACTCACAAGTAGGATGGACGAATGTGCAGAATAAGTGTGAAATCGCAATACCCCAGAGGGGATCGTTAACTCCGGGGGGGGCTAGAGTCTATTCTTCTTTTAAAAGAAGAATTCACTTTGACTGTCTTGTAGCTGTCCTCTCCACTGCTCGTGCAAGCATGCCACCCTCCCACCTGCAACTTGGTCGCAAGACCTCTTAAGACAAGACCGTGACGGTAGGTACCACACGGCACTTGGCAGCGACACCGACGAGGACGACGGCAGCGACAACGACGACGACAACGAAGACGACGACGACGCCGAAGTCGACTACGACGATACCGACGACGACTCCAACGGCTTCGACGACGACGACGACGACACCGCCGACGACGAGGACGACGCCGACGCCGACGCCGACGCCGACGACGACGACGATGACGACGCCGACGACGACGACGCCTACGACGACGCCGACGACGATGACGACGACGCCGACGACGACGATACCGACGCCGACGACGACGACAAAGACGACGACGACGTCGCTAACGAAGACGACGACAACGAGGGAGGAGGGAGGACGACGACGGCGACAACGACGGCAACGACGAGGGAGGAGGGAGGACGACGACGCGAACGACGAAAAAGGAGGGAGGACGGCGACGCCGACGACGACAACGACGAGGGAGGAGGGAAGGCGACGACGACGACGGCGACGAAATAGGAGGGACGACGACGAGACGCCGATGACGGACGACGACGACGAGGGAGGAGGAGGGACGACCACGGCGACAACGACGACGGAAACGACGACGACGCCAAAGAGGACGACGACGACGAGGAAAGACAGAGGACGACGACGGCGACGACGACGACGAGGGTGGAGGGAGGACGACGACGACGACGACGACGCAAGAGCGCGCGCGCACGCTTTTGTTGAACATCCGTGCTGCGGAACCCTGTGTATTTGTATGTTGTTGGACAGTCGATTTTGAAATCCTTCCAAAACCGAGAGCTTCTTTTTCCCAACCATCCTGTGGTGTTGGGTCCTCGTTTTGAAAAGACGGTCCCCGCGTCCTCCTCTCCTGCTCTCCTCTCCTCCTCTCCTCCTCCTCCTCCTCCTCCTCCCTCCTCCTCCTCCTCCTCCTCCTCCTCCTCCTCCTCCTCCTCCTCCTCCTCCTCCTCCTCCTCCTCCTCCCTCCTCCTCCCCCCACCATCATCATCGTCATCACCCATTTCGGCACACCCCTCACACGTTTCGTGGCCCCATAGGGAGCTCCACCGAAGGTCCCAGTGGGTGTGCCCGCATGCGTCCCGCACACAATTTCGGCACACGTTTCCCTCACCACGCTGCGTCCCGTGGCCCCATAGGTACCAGTGAGTGTGCCCGCATGCGTCCCGCACACCCATTTTGGCACACCCTTCACACGTTTCGTGGCCCCATAGGGAGCTGCACCGAAGGTCCCAGTGGGTGTGCCCACATGCGTCCCGCACACCCATTTCGGAAAACCCCTCACAAATTTCGTGGCCCCGTAGGGAGCTCCACCGAAGGTCTCAGTGGGTGTGCCCGCATGCGTCCCGCACACCGATTTCGGCACACCCCTCACACGTTTCGTGGCCCCATAGGGAGCTCCACCGAAGGTCCCAGTGGGTGTGCCCGCATGCGTCCCGCACACCATTTCGGCACACCCCTCACACGTTTCGTGGCCCCATAGGGAGCTCCACCGAAGGTCCCAGTGGGTGTGCCCGCATGCGTCCCGCACACCCATTTTGGCACACCCTTCACACGTTTCGTGGCCCCAAAGGGAGCTCCACCGAAGGTCCCAGTGGGTGTGCCCGCATGCGTCCCGCGCACCCATTTCGGCCCACCCCTCACGCGTTTCGTGGCCCCATAGGGAGCTCCACCGAAGGTCCCAGTGGGTGCGCCCGCATGCGTCCCGCACACCCATCTCGGCCCACCCCTCGCACGTTCCGCGGCCCCATAGGGAGCTCCACCGAAGGTCCCAGTGCGTGTGCCCGCATGCGTCCCGCACACCCATTTTGGCACACCCTTCGCACGTTTCGTGGCCCCATAGGGAGCTCCACCGAAGGTCCCAGTGGGTGTGCCCGCATGCGTCCCGCGCACCCATGTCGGCACATCCCTCACACGTTCCGTGGCCCCATAAGGAGCTCCACAGAAGGTCCCCGTGACGCAGTCCGCTTGCGCTTGCGTCTCCCCCACCCAGTACACCTCCGCCGGAGGCCGTCGGAGTTCCGCGCCTCGCTCGCCCGTCGTCGCTCTGCCCAGCGGCAAGAGCCTTGCCCGCTATCAGCCAGCCATCTAGCTTTTTTTGCCGCGCGCAGCGGACGACCTGCGCGCGTCGCTGGGACCCCTCCGGGGCGACCTGCGCGCGTCCCTGGGATTCCGCGCTGCGCTGCGCCCGCAGCTTTGGACTTTTGAGTGCGCGGGCAAAGAGGGAATAAAAGAAGGGGAGGAAACGGGCGCGATCCTCGCGGTGGCGTCGCGGCGCGCGGGCGATGCCGTCGGGGAGCCCCGGGGAAGCTCCTCGCGGCGGCCACGCCCAGCGTCACGAGTACTCAGAGGCAGTCATTCACAAACTATTCGCATTCATATACAATTGCAACATTCATTGGCGTACTAGCATTCATGCACGTAGACTCGCTCGCACGCAGATTCATTCACAGTCAGACGCACTCGCGCTCAGATTCACCCGCGCTCAGTCTCCCTACGTACTCAGATCAATCGTTTTCGTTCGCGTCGTGTACCACGCCACTCATTTCGGCACACCCCTAGCACGGTTCGTTGCCTCATAGGGATCACCACCGAAAAAGGGAATCACAATTGCGGTACTCACACCTGCATATGGTTGGGTCCTTCGTCAGGCTAATTTCCCAACCATCCTGTGGTGTTGGGTCCTCGTTTTGAAGAAACAGTCCCCGCGTCTCCTCCTCTTCTCCTCCTCCTCCTCCTCTCCTCCTCCTCCTCCTCCTCTTCTTCTTCTTCTTCTTCTTCTTCTTCTTCCTCTTCTTCTTCTTGCTTCTTATTCCTATTCCTCCTCTCCTCCTCCTCCTCTCCTCCTCCTCCTCCTCCTCCTCCTCCTCCTCCTCCTCCTCCTCCTCCTCCTCCTCCTCCTCCTCCTCCTCCCTCCTCCTCCTCCTCCTCCTCCTCCTCCTCCTCCCTCCGCCTCCTCCTCCTCCTCCTCCCTTCCTCCTCCTCCTCCTCCTCCTCCTCCTCCTCCTCCTCCTCCTCCTCCTACCTCCTCCAACCATCATCATCGTCAAGCACCGGGATTTCGCCACCCTTCACCTTCGTGTGTCCCCCATTAGTAGCTCCACCGAAGGTCCCCAGTGGGTGGTGCCCGCAATGCGTCCCGCACGCCCATTTCGGCACACACCTCGCCCAACGCTTCGTGGCCCCATAGGGGTCTCCAACCGAAGGTCGCAGGGGTGTGCCCCGACACACACCCTTCACATATTTCGTGGCCCCATAGGGAGCTCCACCGAAGGTCCCAGTGGGTGTGCCCGCATGATCCCCGCACACCCATTTCGGCACACCCCTCACACGTTTCGTGGCCCCATAGGGAGCTCCCCCGAAGGTCCCAGTGGGTGTGCCCGCATGCGTCCCGCACCCCCATTTCGGCACACCCCTCACACGTTTCGTTGCCCCATAGGGAGCTCCACCGAAGGTCCCAGTGGGTGTGCCCGCATGCGTCCCGCACACCCATTTCGGCACACCCCTCATACGTTTCGTGGCCCCATAGGGGGCTCCACCGAAGGTCCCAGTGGGTGTGCCCGCATGCGTCCCGCACACCCATTTTGGCACACCCTTCACACGTTCCGTGGCCCCATAGGGAGCTCCACCGAAGGTCCCAGTGGGTGTGCCCGCATGCGTCCCGCACACCCATTTCGGCACACCCCTCACACGTTTCGTGGCCCCATAAGGGGGCTCCACCGAAGGTCCCAGTGGGTGTGCCCGCATGCGTCCCGCACACACATTTCGGCACACCCCTCACACGCTTCGTGGCCCCATAGGGAGCTCCACCGAAGGTCCCAGTGGGTGTGCCCGCATGCGTCCCGCACACCCATTTCGGCACAACCCTCACACGTTTCGTGGCCCCATAGGGAGCTCCACCGAAGGTCCCAGTGGGTGTGCCCGCATGCGTCCCGCACACCCATTTCGGCACACCCCTCACACGTTTCGTGGCCCCATAGGGAGCTCCACCGAAGGTCCCAGTGCGTGTGCCCGCATGCGTCCCGCACACCCATTTCGGCACACCCCTCACACGTTTCGTGGCCCCATAGGGAGCTCCACCGAAGGTCCCAGTGGGTGTGCCCGCATGCGTCCCGCACACCCATTTCGGCCCACCCCTCACACGTTTCGTGGCCCCATAGGGGGCTCCACCGAAGGTCCCAGTGGGTGTGCCCGCATGCGTCCCGCGCACCCCTTTCGGCACACCCCTCACACGTTTCGTGGCCCCATAAGGAGCTCCATCGAAGGTTCCAGTAGGTGTGCCCGCATGCGTCCCGCACGCCCATTTCGGTACACCCCTCACGCGCTTCGTGGCCCCATAAGGAGCTCCACCGAAGGTCCCCGTGGCGCAGTCCGCATGCGTCTCCCCCACCCAGTGCACCTCCGTCGGAGGCCGTCGGAGTTCCGCGCCTCGCTCGCCCGTCGTCGCTCTGCCCAGCGGCAAAGAGCCTTGCCCGCTATCAGCCAGCCAGCTAGCTCTTTTTGCTGCGCGCAGCGGACGACCCGCGCGCGTCGCTGCGACCCCTCCAGGGCGACCTGCGCGCGTCGCTGGGACTCCGCGCCGCGCTGCGCCCGCAGCCTTGGACTTTTCAGTGCGCGGGCAAAGAGGGAGTAAAAGAAGGGGAGGACGCGGGCGCGATCCTCGCGGTGGCGTCGCGGCGCGCGGGCGATGCCGTCGGGGAGTCCCGGGTAAGCTCCTTGCGGCGGCCACGCCCAGCGTCACGAGTATTCGGAGGCAGTCATTCTCAAACTTTTGACATTCATATACAATTGCACCATGCTTTGTCATACTCGCATTCATTCACGTAGACTCGCTCGCGCGCATATTCATTTACAGTCAGACGCACTCGCGCTCAGATTCGCCCGCGCTCAGTCTCCCCGCGTACTCAGATCAATCGTTTTCGCTCGCGTCGTGTACCTCGCCACTCATTTCGGCACACCCCTAGCACGGTTCGTTGCCTCGTAGGGATCACCACCGAAAAAGATATTCACAATTGCGGTACTCACACCTGCAGATGGTTGGGTCCTTCGTCAGGCTCATTCCCAACCATCCCGTGTGGGGTCCTCGTTTTGAAGAGACGGTCCCCGCGTTCTCCTCCTCTTGTGCCCCCCCTTCCTCCCTACCGTCCGCATGCGTCCCGCACACCCAGTACAGCGCTTCGTAGCCCCATAGGGAGCCCCACCGAAGGTCCCAGTGTTACCGTCCGCATGCGCCCCGCACACCCAGTACAACGTTTCGTGGCCCCATAGGGAGCCCCAACAAAGGTCCCAGTGCTACCGTCCGCATGCGTCCCGCACACCCAGTACAGCGTTTCGTGCCCCTCCTCCCCCTCTTCCTTGCGTTTCACCCACCCAGTACAGCGTTTCGTGGCCCCATCGGGAACCCCACCGGTGATCCCATTGCTACCGTCTGCATGCGTCCCGCACACACACACACACACACGCACACACACACACACACACACACACACACACACACACACACACACACACACACACACACACACACACACAACACACACCTGACATGCGTCTCGTGGCCCTATAGGGAGCCCTCACCGAAGGTCCCAGGCGGTTACCGTTCGCGATGCGTGAACCCGCACACCCAGTACAGCGTTTCGTGTGGCCCTCCGCCCCGCTCTCTCACTGCGCATTTTCACTCACCCATACAGCGCTTCGAGCTCCACAGAAGTCCCAGTGCTACCCGGTACCCATGCGCCCCGCGCGCCAATCCAGCGTTTCGTGGCCCTCATCCCCTTCCTCCCTGGCGCTTCACCCACCCAGTACTCGCTTCGTCAATTGCCCACGTGAAGGAACCCCACCGAAGGTTCCGCAGTGCTACCCGGTCCTCATGCGTCCGCCGCACTCACCCCAGTACAGAGCGCTTCGTGGCACCCATATGGAGCCCGCAACCGAAGGTGCCCAACATCCCCTATCGCATGCGTGTCCGTGCACACGCCATATACAGCCTTCGTGGCCCCATGAAGGTGGAACGCCCCCTGCCGAAATTGTCCGCGAAGTGCTTACTAGTCCGCTGCTGCGGCGCCACACCCAGGTAGCAGCTCCTCTCGTGGTCCACGCAGTTCCAGGGATCCGCGAGGTCCCAGGCGCTACCGTCGCATGCGTCCCGGCACTTCCAGATACAGCGTTTCGTGGCCTTTCGTCCCCCTCTCTCCTGTTGCGTTTCACGACACTTCCATGACCCACCCCGTCATTACGATATAAGAGAGTGCGTTTACGTGCTCCCGTATGAAAAACTCCACCGGGCTATCAAGAGCCCCCGTCCGCATGCGCCCCGGAAGCCCAATTTGGCATTTTCGCCCACCCAGTGCAGCGTTTCGTGGCCCGATTGGGGGCTACACCCAAGGCCCCAGTGCCACCGTCCGCATGCGTCGGGGAAGTCTAATTTGGCATTTCCACCCGCGCAGTGCAGCGTTTCGTGGCCCCATAGGGGGCTCCACCAAAGCCCCCAGTGGGACCGTCCGCGTGCGTCCCGGTAACCCAATTGGGCACTTTCACTCACTCAATAGAGCGCTTCGTGGCCTTCTAGGAAGCTCCACCGAAGCCCTCAGTGGGACCGTCCGCATGCGTCCCGGAAACCAAATTCGGCACACCACCCACGTTCCCATCCGCCCAGTGCAGCGCTTCGTGGCCCCATAGGGAGCTTCACCGAAACAGATATTCAAAATTTTGGCACCCACAAGTACATATGGTTGGGACCTTCGCCAGGATAATTCCCCACACGCATCGCGGCTTAATTCGCATTTGCACGTCCTGCGTATGCTCCTTCCGCCAGCGCAGTCACTTTGCCTAGCCGCCGACGCAGAAAATGTGTGTGTGTGTGTACTCCGATGTCTTCTTGATCCTATCTTGTCCAGACCTTCGCGACGGTGCCGCCATTTCGCTGGATGAGGGACAACAGGTGTGTGTGTGTGTGAGCCGGTGTATGCGCGCGGCTTCGGCGGACTTGATGGTGCATGTCTCTCACGGCGTGTGCCCCGGGTTTTCAATCCCATCGTGATCGTTTTCTCCCATATCCTAAGGATGGGTCTCTTGTTATGGCCTATATTCAAAGGGTATGTTTTCCCCAACCATCCTGTGGTGTTGGGTCCTCGTTTTGAAGAGACGGTCCCCGCGTTCTCCTCCTCTCGTGCCCCCACCCCTCCTCCCTACCGTCCGCATGCGTCCCGCACACCCAGTACAGCGCTTCGTGGCCCCATAGGGAGCCCCACCGAAGGTCCCAGCGCTACCGTCCGCATGCGTCCTGCACACCCAGTACAGCGTTTCGTGGCCCTCCTCCCCCTCCTCCCTGCGTTTCACCCACCCAGTACAGCGCTTCGTGGCCCCATAGGTAGCCCCACCGAAGGTCCCAGTGCTACCGCCCGCCTGCGTCCCGCACACCCAGTACAGCGCTTCGTGGCCCCATAGGGAGCCCCACCGAAGGTCCCAGTGCTACCGTCCGCATGCGCCCCGCACACCCAGTACAGCGTTTCGTGGCCCCATAGGGAGCTCCACCGCAGGTCCCACTGATACCGTCCGCATGCGTCCCGCACACCCAGTACAGCGTTTCGTGGCCCTTCTCCCCCTCCTCCCTGCGTTTCACCCACTCAGTACAGCGTTTCGTGGCCCCATAGGGAGCCCCACCGAAGGTCCCAGTGCTACCATCCGCATGCGTCCCGCACACCCAGTACAGCGCTTCGTGGCCCCATAGGGAGCTCCACCGAAGGTCCCACTGCTACCGTCCGCATGCGTCCCGCACACCCAGTACAGCGTTTCGTGGCCCTCCTCCCTTTCCTCCATGCGTTTCACCCACCCAGTACAGCGTTTCGTGGCCCCATCGGGAGCTCCACCGAAGGCCCCAGTGCCCCCGTCCGCATGCGCCCCGGAAGCCCAATTTGGCATTTTCACCCACCCAGTACAGCGCTTCGTGGCCCCATAGGGGGCTCCACCCAAGGCCCCAGTGCCTCCGTCCGCATGCGTCCGGGAAATGTAATTTGGCATTTTCACCCGCGCAGTGCAGCGTTTCGTGGCCCCATAGGGGGCACACCGAAGCCCCCAGTGGGACCGTCCGCATGCGTCCCCGTAACCCAATTTGGGATTTTCACTCACTCAGTCGAGCGCTTCGTGGCCCCATAGGGAGCTCCACCGAAGCCCTCAGTGGGACCGGGACGTCCCAGAAACCCAATTCGGCACACCACCCACACAGTACAGCGTTCCCCCCCGCCTAGTGCAGCGCTTCGTGGCCCCATAGGGAGCTTCACCGAAGCAGATTCACAATTACGGTACCCACAACTGCATATGGTTGGGACTTCCGCCAGGATATTTTTATATGATGCTCTGACCGCGACGGACCCCTCATCATCATCCCTTCCTTCCCTCGTTGGTTGTGTTGAAGGATGGTGAATGACGGATGAGTATGATGATGCTGCTGATGATGATGACGATGACGATGAGCAGATGATGAGGATGTCTCGAGCGGCTTGCTGGTTTTAGCATTCCGGGTATCTCACGGCCTCCGTTCGCGCCCACATGGCGGGGACGTTTTAGACGGTTTGCTTGTTGTGGTCGCGGACGTCCTTCGTTTTCGGAGCAGATTCTGAGGATGTCTCAGGCGAGGCGTCTCCTGAGTGGGGGCCGCCAGGGGTATCTCACGGCCTCAGTTCGCGCCCTGATTTCGGGGATGTCTCAGGCGGTTTGCTTGTTTTGGTCGCGAACATCCCCCGCTTTCGGAACAGATTCTGAGGATTTCTCGTGCGAGGCACTGGCTATCGCACCCCTGGCGGCCCAGATTACGAGGAGATCTCGAGCGGTTTGCTCGTTTTGATGGCCAGACTCGTCTGCGCTCAGAGCAGATTCTGAGGATGTCTCGAGCGGCTTGCTGGTTTTCGCACTCCTAATAGGGGGGGGGCGCCAGGGGTGTTGCACGGCCTCCGTTCGCGCCCAGATTGTGGGGATGTCTCGAGCGGTTTGCGCGTTTCTTGTCCCAACATCCTTTATTTTCGGAGCAGATTTGGAGGATGTCGCGTGCGAGACGCTGGTTTTCGCACCACAGGGGGCCCAGATTGCGAGGATGTCTAGAGCGGTTTTACGTATGTTCCTATAGATCAGGCCTCTCCTGGGGCACGGATGTTTAGTGTTTTACGTATGCATGTTCCTATACGTTGCCTTTCTCTTGTGGCTCCAATCCTATGTGTTTTATGTATGTTCCTATAGATTGGGCGTCCTGTGGGGCACGAATATTTTTTCCCACGTATGTGCGTATATATATATATATATTATATATATATATATATATAGATATATATATATATATATAAATATATATATATGTATATATTATATATATATCTATATATATATATAAACATTATAATATAAAAAAAAAAATGGGGATGGGTTCTCCCCTTTTCCCCTTTTGTGCCCCCCCCCCCCCGGGACCAGGGGCCTCACTTTGCCCAGTCGCTGTGGTCACCTCCCTGCCGGAGACGCCAGGACGCTCCCAGGACCCTCTAAAATGGCTCCAGGACGCCCTCAGGACAGCCCAAGAGAGGTTCGAAGCGGCCCCGGAGCACTCCAAGACAGTTAAAAAGCTGCCAAAGCGTCCCAGCAGGTCTCCGACAGCATTCCCGGGAGGGGCCCAAGAGGGAATTGTCATTGATTTTTACTGGGTTTTTGAAGGGTTTTGGCGTTCTCCCCAGTTCGGCTTCCAGACGCTCCAAGACGGCCCAAGAGGCCCGAAAGATCGCCTCAAGACGAGCCAAGAGGCCCCCAAGAGACCACCGAGACAGCCCAAGAGGGCCCCAAGACGGCCCAGGAAGCTTCCAAGACGGCCCAAAAGAGCTCCCAGAACACTCCAAGAGGAGCCCAAGATGGGGAACACGAACTGACATTTCGAGCCCTCGCCCACCAGAAGCTCCCAAGAAGCTCCCTCGTCCACCAGGAGAGAGAGAGAGAAATCAACAACAAAAAAGATTATATGTATATATATATATATATATGTATGTATATATATATATATATATAATGTAGAGTCCGGAATTAAAAAGCGCCCCCCCCCCCCCCCCCCCCCCCCCCCTGACCTCTCCCGGGGGGGGGGGATAGCGCCCCCGCAGGGAGTATTTTATTATTCTTCGCCTCCGTCCGCCGCGCCGTCGTCGTCGTCGTCGTCGTCGTCGTATAGTCGTCGTCGCCTTCGGTTTTTCGAAGGTTTTTCGTCGACCCTCGATCTTCGGAGGTTTCTTCGATTTCGGCCTCTGGAGGCTGTTTTCGGGCCCTGGGACCGGCAGAAACGCATCCAGGATGATTATGCTAACGGAGTTCCCCACATAAAGAGATGAACGGTTTCGCGGGACCCATTTTCTTGATGCCCTCCTCGCTTTGGCGGGGCCCCGCTGGAAGGGGGGAAGGCTACGAAACCTGGCGAGGAGTGGCCAGCCGATACACTCCTCGCTCAGGCGGGGCCTCCCTGGAGGGGTGGGAGGGGCACGAAACCATGTAAATAGTATTTGTTTTGCGGCGTTTCGGTCGTCAAATTTGCCGTTTGCGGCGTTTTCATGTTGAAATGTGCAGTTTGCGGCGTTTCGGTTGTCAAATTGCTGTTTGCCACGTTTCGGTGTTGAAATTTGTTGTTTGCGGCGTTTCGGTGCTCAAATGTCGTTTGCGGCGTTTCCGTGGTCAAATTTGTTGTTTCCGGCGCTTCGGTGCTCAAATGTGGTGTTTGCGGCGTTTCGGTGCTCAAATTTGCTGTGTGCGGCGTTTCTGTGCTCAAATGTTTGGCGTTTCGGTGCTCAAATTTGCTGTTTGCGACGTTTTCACAAGAAGTCGTCTGTCATTTAAATCCGCCGCTCGTTTATCATTTCAAATCATTTTTGATCCGAAAGCGTACGGACGCTATTCTTCGCCCTTGACGGACGCGCGGGTCGTCGGCGATTTCCCAGCGCCAGAACATTTATTATTATTCGCCCAAAGGAGGTTTTTTAATTCTTGATCCTACATTATCCTGGGACTGCGGCCTCCTCGGCGCATGGGGGTACCGGGGCCTCCGGGGCGCCCCCGGGACGGCTCCCGAGGGCGCAGGAGGCCGCCAAAAAGATCAAGAGGGCGCATAAGCTTCGAAATGTAGCTTGAAGACGCCGACGATGGCTCCAAGAGGGCTCTCGGGAGCCCCTGAGACAGCCCAAGAGAGCCCCAAGAGCCCTTCCGAGAGGGCCCCAAGAGGCAAACCATGGCCCCGCTCCCTTTGGAAAACGTACATTTTTCAGGGATTCGCCTCTTGCCCTTCCAGGCGAACGAAGACAGCCCGAGAGGCCGCCAGGATCGCCCCAAGACAGCCCAAGTTCCAAGACAGCCCAAAAGGGCCCTTGGCTAGCCCAAGAGGCACCCTCCGCCCCCAGAGGTCCCTAGGAGGCCCCAAGAGCCCCCCGAAACGCCCCCAAGAAGCACCCCAAAAACCTTCAAGAAGCTCCCTAGAGGCCCCCTAACAGCCCTCTGACCAGACGCCCTCAGGTACTCTTCCCGCTCCCGAAGCTTCAGACCACTCTTCGCTTCCTGAGGCCCGAAACGGGGCCTGGGACCGTCAAACATTTACGACGAAACACCAGGCCCATGGAAGGTCTTCGGACTTCGGGCCCACTCCAGGGATCCCGCGTTGAACAAGTCACGCTAGCGAATCTCTTGGACAGGATGACATACCAGTTCCGTGGAATGCGCTGGACTTCCAGGACCCGACGTGTAGCGACCCGTGGTGGTGATGATAGTGGTCGTGGATTCGCGGCAGTGGCAGTGGCAATGGTAGTGGTATTGGTGGCGGTACAGGCAGAAGTTGAACCAATGGCCGCTATAGTCGTCGCGGAAAGTGCAATCGTCGTGGATGGGGTGGTCATGCCCAGAATGGACATGGAATCGGAAGTGGTCGTGACCGCGGTGATGGCGGAAAGGGCGGCGGTAGCCGTGGCGGCATTGGCGGTGTTGATCGCGGTCGCGGGAGTGACTAGAACCGAAGCGCGCGCGAAGCGCGCGCGTGGTTCTAGTATGTATATATATATATATATATATGTATGTGTTGTCCTTCTCTTGCGGTTCCAATCCTACGCGTTTTACACATGTTACATTTGGTTCCCAAGGAAGCCCCAAGAGGCCTCAGGAAGCTCCAGGAAGCTCAAGGAGGAGCAGTCCCCAAGATGTCCCACGAGGCCCCAGGAGTCCCCAAGAGGCCCCAGGAGGCTCCAGGAAGGCCCAGGAGGCCCCAGGAGGCCCCAGAAGGTCCCAGGAGACATCAGGAAGCCAAGGGAAGCCCCAAGAGGTGCTGGTTTTCGCACCCCAGGGGGCCCAGATTGCGAGGATGTCTAGAGCGGTGTACGTATGTTCCTATAGATCAGGCCCCTCCTGAGGCACGAGTCCTTAGTGTTGTACGTAGGTTCCTATATATTGTCTTTCTCCTGTCGCTCCAATCATATGTGTTTTACGTATGTTCCTATATCCGTAAGGGCTTCGCCCCATGCCGCCGGCCCCCTGTCTCGGTTAATGGGAGATGTAAAAGCTAAATCAAGAGGTCTGGGCGCCGCCGTGAAGCAGTGCCAGGACCTCTTTGTTTTTCGACCCTGACCCTGCGGATCTGCGTCACGGGCGCCACCGAATTTCAGAAATATGGCAAATCCCCGCTGTTTTTGGACCTTCTTGACCCTACGGATCTGCGTGACGGGTGCCGCCGAATTTCAGAAGTGTAGCAAATCCTTTTTGTTTTTGGACCTTGACCCTTCCGATCTGCGTGAGGAATGCCGCCGAATCAGAAATTAGCGAATCCCCTTTGTTTTTGGACCTTGACCCTGCCGATCTGCGTGAGGGGTGCCACCGAATTTCAGAAATGTGGCAAATCCCTTTTGTTTTTGGACCCTGACCCCGCCGATCTGCGTGAGGGGTGCCACCGAATTTCAGAAATGCTGCAAATCCTTTGTGTTTTCGCACCCTGACCCCGCCGATCTGTGTGAGGGTTGCCACCGAATTTCAGAAATGTGTCAAATCCCATGTGTTGTTGCACCCTGACCCCGCCGATCTGCGTGAGGGGTGCCACCGAATGTCAGAAATGTAGCAAATCCCATTTGTTTTTGGACCTTGACCCTGCCGATCTGCGTGAGGGGTGCCAGCAAATTATCCCGGCAAAGCAACCTAACAGCGAAGTAGAAGCATATTTGAAAGCATTCCCCTTAAGAATCAGATGAAAATCCAGTTGTAGAATTCTGTTGTTCTCGCAGTCGTAGTCGCATTCGCGATGACAGTCGCAGCGGCAACGGCAGTCGCAGTCACAGCCTCAGCCTCAGCCTGCCTCAGCCTCAGCCTCAGCCTGCCTCAGCCTCAGCCTGCCTCAGCCTCAGCCTCAGCCTGCTTCAGCCTCAGCCTGCTTCAGCTCAGCCTCAGTCTGCCTTCAGCCTTGGCCTGAGCCTGGTGCTTCGCTGTAATTACTACTACTACTACTACTACTACTACTACTACTACTACTACTACTACTACTACTACTACTACTACTACTACTACTACTACTACTACTACTACTACTACTACTACTACTACTACTACTACTACTACTACTACTACTACTACTACTACTACTACTATTACTACTACTGCTACTACTACTACTACTGCTACTACTACTACTACTACTACTACTACTCCTCTACGAGTAAAAGGGAGAAGGGAAAGGACGGAGAGGAAGGGCTCGGAGACCCTTGGAGGGGGGGATGTGCCCATCCGAGGGAACGGTGCACCCCCCCCTCCCCGTCGTCAATTCGAGGGAACCAGCCATGGCAACGACCCCCCTCCTATCCCCCTCCGCGACCTGAGTAGACCACCCAGGCCAGCGGAGGACGTCATAGGAGGCAAGGGTTCTGACGTCGATGAGAGAAGAAAAAGGAGGAGGAGAGGCGTGCTACTACTACTACTACTACTACTACTACTACTACTACTACTACTACTACTACTACACACCACCACCACCACCACCACCACCACCACTACTACTACTACTACTACTACTACTACTACTACTACTACTACTACTACTACTACTACTACTACTACTCTACGAGTAGAAGGGAGAAGGGAAAGGACGGAGAGGGAGGGCTCGGAGACCCTTGGAAGGGGGGATGTGCCCATCCGATGGAACGGTGCACCCCCCCTCCCCGTCGTCAATTCGAGGAAACCAGCAATGGCAACGACCCCCCTCCTATCCCCCTCCGCGACCTGAGTAGACCACCCAGGCCAGCGGAGGACGTCGTAGGAGGCAAGGGTTCTGACGTCAATGAGAGAAGAAAAAGGAGGAGCGAGTAGAAGGAAGAGGAGAGGCGTACGAGTACTACTACGACTACAATGGCGTGTTCTCCACAATGCGTCCCGGGAATGGAATTCTGGGAGGTGGAAGAGCAGGAAGTGGCGTGCAGTTGGCTCCGGGCATCCAAAATGTGCGCCAGGAGAGGCAGGAGTGGCATTCGGCGATGACGTTCGGGGCAGTCGAAGAGCACGAAGTGGCCTACAGTTAGCTCCGGGCATTCAAAATGTAACCCGGGAATGGTGTTCTGGGAAATCGAAGAGCACGAAGTGGCCTACAGTTGGCTCTGGGCATTCAGAATGTGGCCCGGGAATGGCGTTCTGGGAAGTCGAAGAGCACGAAGTGGTCTACAGTTGGCTCCGGGCATTCAAAATGTGGCCCGGGAATTGTGTTCTGGGAACTCGAAGAGCACGAAGTGTGTGACTGTTGCGTCCGGTTATTCAGAATGTGGCCCGGGAATGGAATTCTGGGAGGTCGAAGAGCACGAAGTGTGTGACTGTTGGCGACAAACGAGCCCGGCACAGGCCCGGCACCCTGCCGGCCGGCAACTCCCAACGCCTGCCCGGACCCCCCTGTGGAGTGATCTGTGAGCTCTTTTGAGTCAACTAGAAACCTATCAGTCTACGCTGTTAGGTAATTTTTTGAAATGTGGCAAATGCCATATGTTTTTGGACCCTGACCCCGCCGATCTGCATGAGGGGTGCCACCGAATTTCAGAAATGCGGCAAATCCCCTGTGTTTTTGGACCCTGACCCCGCCGATCTGCGTGAGGGGTGTCAATATTACTCACCCCAGCAATTCAGAGCGACCCCCACTCGCCCCGACCCTGGCCTTGGCCCCAGCCCTCCTCGACCCGGACTCTTTATTTTCGTGGTTCCTTCCCCCTGGCTCTGGCCCCCCATCCCCTGGCCCTCTCGCCCCCCACATGCCCCTCCTCCTCTTTCTCTCTTCAAATGTGCAAGAACCAGGTCACGCGTGCCACTTGTTCGATGTTCTACCGATCGGCGCTGGCCCTCGCACCCCCCTCCCCCCTCATGGAGTAGATCTCGAACATTGGCTGGTTTTGACGCCTGTCTCAGGCAGGTGGAGTCTCCCCCCCACCAGGACGCACTGCTGCAAACAGTCGCATCAAGCATAGGTCCGAAGCCAGACAGCCCCCCTCCCCCCTTTCCGCCCCATGTCGAAACGCCGAAAAAGAAGACGTTCGGACACGCGCAGAGGGGGTAAGGGGAAGGGGGGAGGCTTCTCAGAAGCACCCGTGCTTCTCAGACGGCGCGGGCCTTGTCTAAAGATGTAAGGCTGGCGCCTTCTAAGGAGCAGCCTCCTTCTGAGAAGCCCTCCTCCCTCCCCCCCCTGCCCCCGTGTGCGCGCCGCCAGAACGTATCCCTCGGACCAGTTCTCCTCTCGTCGCGCGGCCGTGCCGTGCCGCCCCCGTGGCCCGACGGCGGCCGCCGGGTGCCGAGAAGATCGCGGGAAGCAGAGGCGCCCGCGGTGAGCTCTTGTTCTTCGTTGCGCCCTGCTCCCGGGCTCCTCCTGCTCCCCGTAGGCCGTAGGTAGTTCCTCTCTGCCGCCTGTGATCCTCCCTGTCGTCCCTCCTCGGCCGGTCCTTCTCCTCTTCCTTCCTCCCCTCACCCCCCCCCCTCCTCGATTTTTTTGCCGCCACCTGCCCTAGGGCTCCTGCTCTTCCTCCCTCTCTGCGATTTCTTCGGCTCTTCCTCTTCCGCTTCCTGACCCTCTTTCTCCCCCGCTTCGTTGTCGTCGTCCTTCTTCTTCTCCTCCTCCCTGCTGCTCCTCCTCCCTGCTGTTAGCCTCCTCCCTGCTGTTAGCCTCCTCCCTGCTGCTGCTGATGCTGCTGCTCCTCCTCCTCCTCCTCCTCCTCCTCCTCCTCCTCCTCCTCCTCCTTCCCTTCCTAAGCCCTGAGCCTTGCTCCGCTTCCCCCTTCTTCCTCTACCTCCTCACCTTTCCCCAACTTCTCCACCACGTAGTCTTCGTCTTCCCCCTCCCCAACCACTCACCATTCACCTCCCCTACTTCACTCACCTCCCCTACTTCCTCCTCGTCATCCTCCTCTACTTCGTTCGTTTCCTCGATCCGTCGGTCTCCTCTGATTCCCCCTCCTTCATTTCATCTTCCTCCACTGCGTCGTCGTCGTCGTCGCAGTCCTTCTCCTCCTCCTCCTCCTCCTCCTCCTCCTCCTCCTTCTCCTTCTCCTCCTGTTGGCCCAAACATTACTCCTTTCCTTGTCCCTCCTCCATCATCGTCCTCGTCGTCCTCCCCGTGCTCCTTCTGCCCCCCCCTCATCCCCTCCCCCTCCTCCCCATCTAGACCACGGGGCGCTACGCGAGCGACTCGGAGATCATGCACATCATCCAGGCGCTTGCGGCCGGCGGGGGGTGCTTGTGGGGCCCGATGCTGCCCGTCCCCGTCGGTTTCCTTTACCGAGGGAAGATGATCTTGATCTAAGAGATGGTGGTATTTTTCGGGCTTCTTTCTTCTAGGTGGCCGAGAGGGGGCGCACACCCTTGCATTGCTGTTGGTCCCAGTTTCCAGGCCCCCAAACTTCCCCCCCTCGCCCCCTCTCCCTGCGGCCTGTCCTCCAGGGGAGGAGGAGGAGGAGGAGGAGGAGGAGGAGGAGGAGGAGGAGGAGGAGGCATCGCCCTTTCCTCTTCCGAAGAGTACACATATAAACTTCTGGAGGTCCGCACGGACTTATCGGATCGGCGTTGGGCCCCCCACTCGGCGCCTTTGGCGCCGATCCAATGAACCCGCGCGGACCTATGACAGTTTTTGTCCATGCTGCTTTTCCTTAGATTCCTTCCTCCCCGAGATCGAGCCTCGAATGGCAGCCTGTTCTGCGCAAGCCCGCGACCTTCGGGCCAGGGTCGCCCAGGGGGCTTCTGGCGCTCCCGAAGAAGCGCTGCATGCGGCTTTGTTGCTCCGCCTGGCCGGGATGTTCTTTGCGATGGGCCTTCGCCGATATATATATATATATATATATATATATATATATATATATAATCATACGCACCTCTCCGAGGGAGTAGAGCTCAGAGGCGATTGATGCGCACGCGTCCGCGATTTTTCTGGGCGTTTCGCTCGGGACATCCTCGAAATTCTGAAAATCGGTGGCACCCCTCACGCAGATCGCGACGTCAGGGTCCAAAAACACATGGGAAATTCAACATTTTAACATAAAACCTTCAAACACACATGGTAATTTCAATAATTGTGACCCCGATTCTCAGTGAATGGCGGTTTCGCTTGAAAAATCCTTCCAAAATCGAGCCCCAGACCCCGCCTCGGAGCCTCCTGGGGGCCTCCTGGAACCTCCTGGGGCCTCCTGGGCCTTCTGAACCTTCTGGCACCCCAGACCCCGCCTCGGAGCCTCCTGGGGGTGTCCTGAAACCTCCTGGGGCCTCCTGGGGCCTCCTGCGGCCTCCTGGAGCCTCTTGGGGCCTCCTGAAGCCTCCTGGGGTCTCCTGGGGCCTCCTGAGGCCGCCTGGGGCCTCCTGGGGCCTCCTGGGGCTTCAGAACTACATGCACACAGAGACACAAATCACGCCCAACACATCTTACGCTAGACAAACATAACACACACACACACACACACACACACACACACACACACCACCTACAACACACAAAAAGCACGCACCACACGAAGCATACATCACAAACACACACACACACACACGCACAACACTCACAATCCTGGGGCCTCCTGGAGCCTGTTCTGGTATCCAAGTCGGGCCTCCTAAGGCTTCCTGGGGGCCCTGGTACACATCGCAAGGTGTGGCAACCCCACTTGCGCTCGAGTGCGACTTCGATGTTGCATTTCACTCCTGCTTCAAACGCCCCTTCAGTTTTTTGTATGAGCCTGGGCACACACGTGCCACTTGAATATATATATATATATATATATATATATATATAGATATATGGCACTGGGCGTAGGCGCCGCAAGCCATCCGACATCAAATCACCAACCATCTGGAGCCTGATTTTGGGCGTATTGCCGGGCCATATTACGCACCTGTGCGATTGTGGGGAGAGGGAGGAGAAGGAGGAGGAGGAGCAGGAGGAGGAGGAGGAGGAGAAGTTGGATGAGGAGCAGCAGAAGGAGGGAGAGAAGTAGACGGAGGAGGAGGAGGAGGAGGAGGAGGAAGAGGAGGAGGAGGAGGAGGAGGGGACGAGGAGGGGGCGAGGGGCGAGGAGGTCAATGAAAAGGGGGCAAGAGCGCCTCTCCCCACCCTCTCCTCCCACCGCCATTGCCCTCAACTTGGCACAATCACCGCCAGTCTGTTTCCCTTCTCTCCATCCCCCTGTTCCCATCCGTCTATCAATCTCCCGCCCGCCCTATAAGCATCTCGTTCCCTCCTTCCCTCCAGCATCCCTCACTCCCTTCCTCCGCTTCCTCATATCCCTCTCCTTCTCCTCCGTCTTCCCTCTCCGTCCCGCTCGCCCTTGCAACCCCACCCTCTTCTGGCGTCTCTCTCTCTCTCTCTCCACCCTCGCTGAGCAGCAGCAGCAGCAGCAGCAGCAGGATGATGTCGCAGGCAGCGTGCGATTCGGTGGAGGCTGGTTCGGTTTCGCCCGTGCCGAGATCGGGTCTCAGACCCTCGGCTACCATTGTTGAGGTTGCAGTTTGAGGGTTCCGCTGCGGTGGACAAGCTGTGCGGTTATGGCCCTTGGGACCTTAGTCGATCTCCCACTCGTTGTTTCTTGGACGCTCGGGGAATGTCTGTAGGCTCCGGGAGTGGTTTCCTAATGTTGTTTGTGTAGCAGTCGTGTGGCCATTGGATGTGTTTTGTCCAAGGTTTGATGATGATGATGATGATGATGATGATGATGATGATGCTGATGCTGATGCTGATGCTGATGATGATGATGATGATGATGATGATGATGATGATGATACTGCTGATGATGATGATGATGATGATGCTGGTGATGATGATGATGATGATGATGATGATGATGATGATGATGATGATGATGATGATGATGATGATGATGATGATGATGATGATGATGATGATCGGGCCATGAAAGTTGCACGTACTAGCAACTGCACTTGGGCAGGTTTTGAAGGTGACACCTGGTGGCGA
Organism: Prorocentrum cordatum; assembly: GCA_963575745.1. Classification (NCBI taxonomy): domain Eukaryota; class Dinophyceae; order Prorocentrales; family Prorocentraceae; genus Prorocentrum; species Prorocentrum cordatum. The sequence continues at coordinate 460,312 of CAUYUJ010007003.1, forward strand.
TGGCTGCCCGCCGAGTCAGTTTCGGAACTCCTTCGGCAAGGGGACCAAAAAGTGGAACCCCATTCGTCATCGACCCCGCGATCGCCCCCCCGCCCAATTCCAAAGCTCCACTTGTTTGTCCATCTACGGTTTCGATCTCTTCTCTCGATCTGCCACGTGGGCTCGAAAATGCCACGGTGTGCTGCCATTCCCGCATCGTTTTAATCGTTTCGTTTTAAGAAATCGGATTCGTTTTGTTGATCGTTCCAAACTCAAGCGCATGTTAAACATCGTTGTGGTCGGTCCTTCCCTGGGCACATGTCATCCGGAAGGGTCCGAAGAATTGAAGGTTCTGAGGCCGAAGGTGTGAGCTCCTCCTGATCTCCAGAGAATCGGTGTCCGTGGCCCGAGAGTGGTCTCTCCCGTAGGATCTCCCGTAGGGTCTCCCGGATGTTCTCCGGCATGCTATCCCGCATTATTTCCCGTGTGCTCTCCCGCATGGTCTCCAGCATGGTATCCCGCATGTTATCCCGCATGCTCTCCCGCGTGTTATATCCCGTATGTTATCCCGTGTCTTATTTTGTATGGCTTCCCCGTATGGCCCATGGTGTGTGATCCCGTATGCTCTCACGTGTTGTTTGATCCCGTGCATCATCCCATGTCGAATGTTCTCTCGTATGTGATCCCGTTCGTTATCTTGCATGCTGGCTTGCATAGTTTCCAGCCTGTTCTCCTGTACGACTTCCCCTACGATCTTCCTGATGCCTTCCCCTTTACCCGTCTCCCTTACGTTCTCCCATATGGCTGTCCTTCTGGTTTCTTTCGTGGTCTCCCTGGAGGTCTTCCTTATGGCATCCCTTGTAGAGTACTGTTGATACTAGTCTTAAGTCGGGCCTGTCCCTCTACAGGGGGAATATCCAGAAATAGTAAAAAATACTCAGGGGACGATGTTTTGTCTATTTGGGAGCAGTTGGGGAGTATTTTTGGGGTATGCTTATTTTTCGCCCAACTTAATACTAGTCTCGATTCGCTGTAGAACGTTCTGTGCTGCCCTCTCTCGAGTGCTCAGACAGCGGTTTGGGATCTTCTGCCGCCGGTGCACAAGGCACGATCGCCCGTATGACGTGTCCAAGGACGTCCTGTGATGGACTGCCCAACCGTACGTCGGGCGTGTCCCCCTTCCGGAGGAACACTCAAAAACAGTCAAAACACAGCCAGGGCCGATTTTTCGACTCTTTGTTGACTAGTTTGGGGTATTTCTTGCGAAGGCCTTACGACCGGTGCCGCCGACCCTGAGAACGACGAAGATGAAAACGAGGGGGGGGGGGGCAGGGGGAGGAGGATGAATGGGAGGTGGAGGAAGGGTGGAGGAGGTGGATGAGGGAGGAGGAGGGGGGAGAAGGATGTGGAGGAGAAGCAAGAGGAGGAGAAGGAGGCAGAGGAGAGCAGGAGGAGGGGGAGCAGAGGGGGAGGGAGGAGGAGGAGGAAGAGGAGGAGGAGGCCAGAGGCTTCTTGGGACAGCCTGGGGCTCTCTTGAGGCCGTCTTGGGCCGTCCAGGGCTCCTCTTGCGTCGTCTCGAGGCACTCTTGGAGGCCTCCTGGGCAATTTGGGGCTCTCCTTGGCTGTCTTGGGGCAGTTTGGGGGCCCCTTGGGAGCCTCTTGGGGCCTCTTGGGGCTTCTTCGGGGCCTCTTGGGGGCCTCTTGGGGCTGAGAGCTCGAAATGTCCGTTCGGGTCCCCCGTCTGGGCACTCTCCTGGAGCCGTCTTGGGGGCCTCTTGGGCCGTCTTGGAGGCGTCTTGGGCCGTCTTGGGGCCCTCCTCGGCCGTCAGGAGACCCTCTTGGGGGCCTCTGGGGCCGTCTCGGGGCGATCTTGGGGGCCTCGTGGGCCGTCTTGGCGCGTCGGGAAGCGGAAGAGGCAAGAACGCAAAAATCTTCCAAAAACGTGTGGGACATCCATGAAGTTTGCCTCTTAGGAGTCTCGTGGGAAAACTCCTAGAGGCCCCTTGGGGCGCTTTGCAGGCCTCTTGGGCCGTCTGGAGGCCGTCAAGGCGTCTTGGACAGATCGTTCGGCGATTCGCGGTTCTCTTGGACTGTCTTTGGGGCCTCTTGGGGCACTCTTGGCCCGTCTTGGGGCTTTTTTGGCTCCTGGACTCCCAGGGGGGAGCGTCGTATCTGACCCCCCCCCCCCCCTGGGACCCCCCCCCGACGGGGGAGGGATCGAAGGGAAGGGGCTTCCCTTCGACTCAATTACGACGTTGCTCAACTTTGCTTTGGCTGGCGTGCTGAGGAGGTCCCTGGGAAAGGGGGGAGCTTCGACGAGCCCAGGGAAAGGGGGGAGACAGGGAAAGGGGACGACAGAGACGACGACCAACGAAAGACGGAGATGACGACTTGAACGGACAAGCCCCTCACACACGCCGACAGGGTCGGCGGATTTATATTTGTTCTACTTTCGTCCAAAATCCGCCTGTATGAGGACATGCCCGACCTGAGTCTAAGGACGTCCTGTGATGTATTGCCTAATCGTGCACGTCATTGGTGAGCTCGGTGGTCTTAAGAATTGGCTGCGCTGAAGGCCGAAGCGACCATGCTTCCACCTGCTCGCCCTGCCAGTAAATGGATTGTGCACCCTTTCTTAGATGTCGCCCTGCTTTCTGCTCGTCACGCTTTGACTGATCTGGTCGCCTGCCCTTTCGAGTGCCCCGCGAATGCACGTGAACGCCAACTGCAACTACCTTCTCTTACGGCCAACTATGTATCTGCCACAACGCGTGGCATGCTTCACGAGCGCAACGGCTGACTGGTCTAAATTCAGCTGAAGTCGGATCTTGTCTAAGCGATTCATCAACGATGCGACTCTATACAGTGTCTGTTGCCTCGCCATGGCTCGTGGTACATGCTTCACTCTGCAGGGTATGCGCTGTGCGTGCAAGGGCTGCTTGACGGCCAGCATGTCGCCCGTCTTGTTCTGCATGAGTTCTGGCCCTCCCCCCCTCTCGAATCCAATGGCGTCCGCTTCGAATCTCACTGCGTCAGTCCCTTCGCTCTCCGTCGGCGTCCCGCTCCCTGCCCCTTCCGCTCAGATCCGGGAGCAGATGCGGCAGGCCAAGGAGCGCCCCGCGGACTCGCCGATCGCACACGGGGGTCGGGGGGACCGGGGAAAGGCACCACGCATCAGCTCCTGTTGTTTGCTTCTGTCTGTCTTGGGGGGGGCAGGACTTGTCCGCCCTGGCCGGGCGCGAGCAGCAAGAGCAGCATTTGAGTCGCGGGGTTTGTCCCTCGAAGCTTCGCGCGGCTGTTCTCCATTCCCCTCCCTCGCCCTCCCAACAAAAGACACAGGCGCGTGGATGTGCGACGGGCCCCACTTCGAGGCGGAATCGGCGCGCTCCGTCGCCAAATGAGGCGGCAGTGGCCTCGTGCGTCGATGGGGGTACCTTCCCCGATCCGTGGGCATGACGCCCGCGCGCCAGATTCACGGAAGCACGCGTGAGTGTGGATGGATTTCCGTTCTCCCTTCCCTTCTCCATCCGTCTCGACCTCCTCTGTCAGCTGCTTGGGTTCAGCGTCTTGGTTGTGGAGAGACGAGGGCCTCGTCGACGGATGATTTGAAGCGGCCAGTGAGAAGCTTTGCTATCGCCACTTGTGGAGTGAGTTCCAGGTTCGGCCGACTCCGTGGCCCGCGTACTACAGGCGCACCCCTCAGACTGCGCCCGCGCCCCATGAGTTGCACCCCACAAGTTGCATCCCCCAGATTGCACCACATAAGTTGCCCTGTGCCTGACGGCGACGCGGTCCAATCCTCGAAGTCCGTCCCGCTTCCTCTTCCGCCTCCTCCGCCTCCTCCTCCTCCCCCTCCTCCGCCTCCTCCTCATTCCTCCTCCTCATTCCTCCTCCTCCTCCTCCTCCTCCTCCTCCTGATTCCTCCTCCTCCTCCTCCTCCTCCTCCTCCTCCTCCTCCTCCTCCTCCTCCTCCTCCTCCTCCTCATCCTCATCCTCCTCCTCCTCCTCCTCCTCATCCTCCTCCTCCTCATCCTCCTCCTCGGGTCGGCTCCCGAGGCCGTCTGAATCCATCTGGAGCCCAAGACCCCGGCGGTCTGCCGAGCGGCCAGAAGCCCCCGGGGGGGGGGGGGGGGGGGGAAAGGAGGAGGAGGAATGAGGAGGAGGAGGAGGAGGAGGAGCAGGAGGAGGAATGCGGAGGAATGAGGAGGAGGAGGAGGAAGGAGGAGGAGGAGGAGGAGGAATGAGGAGGAAGAGGAGGAGGAGGAGGAATGAGGAGGAATGGAGGAATGAGGAGGGGGAGAGGCGGAGGGCTCTCTCGGCCAGAGGCCGAAGCGTCTGGTCCTCCTCGTGGCCGACGGAGGCCCCGTGAAGGTCCTGCGAAGCCTCGTGGCTGCAGCGGCAATGACGAGCACAACGGCTACAAGTACGACAACGAGTGTGACAGCAACGATTCGGGCCGGGTCGGCGAGATGGGCTTCTCTTACGACGGAGGTAGCTACGACAATGGGGAGCTACCCGCGGAGCGGCCACAGGCAGAGCTTCCAGAGCCACCTTCGGGGCCCCCCGTGGAGGTCTACAGGAGGAACATGCAAACATATGATACAACAAAAAATCCCATGGAAACGATGTCTCTTTAATTTTGACAATGGTTGAGCATTCGTTGCCATTTTTCCATTTTTCCTCAAATCAGCCTGTAGCAGGACATGCCCGACCTCGGGCCCGCCCCCGCCGGCCGCCAAGGACTTCGCGTCGGCCGACCGGCTGAGGGACGCGCTGAGGCGCCGCGGCGCGCACGCGCGCGGCGCACGGGGGCGGGGGCGGCCAGGGGCAACGCCAGGTGGTAGGAGGCAGGAGGAGGCAGGAGGTGGTAGTAGGAGGAGGAGGAGGAGGAGGAGGAGGAGGAGGAGGATGAGGAGGAGGAGGAGGAGGAGGAGGAGGAGGACTAGTGTAAACCCGAGAGTCATCAGCGATGTCGGAATTATCCCTCCCTCTAAGCTCCCTCTTCATAGGCCCCTACAACGGTTTATTTACATTGAGGGACATGCCTCGTTGGAAGACAACCGTTTGAAGATCCTGAAGCATGCCAAAATATTGTTCTCGAGATTTCAACGCCACGTATCAACTTGACTGCTGCGTCTTGACGATCCGGAATCGTGCCAGAAGGCCATTGTTGGGACTTCAACTCCGCGAATCAACGTAACTGATGCACCCGCGTAATCCTGAATCCGTCCAAGACGCATTTTCTGGTACGCTGATCATGGGAGTCCGTGAGGTCAGAGCCACATTTTGAAAAGGAACCGCCCTCAATCCGTGAAACTCTTGCGAAATTTGAAAACGAATATGCGCGGCGCTCAGGCGAGAGCCACATTTCGAAAACGACCCGCCCTCAATCCGTGAAGCTTCTTGCAATTTGTTGAAACGAATGTGCGCGGCGCTAAGGCGAGAGCCACATTTTGAAAACCACCCGCCCCCAATCAATTCCTGCAATTTTTGAAAATGAATGTGCGCGGCGCTACGGCGAGAGTCACATTTTGAAAACCACCCGCCCTCAATGCGTGAAGCTCTTGCAAATTGGAAAATGAATGCGCGGCGCTAAGGCGAGAGCCACATTTTGAAAACCACCCGCCCTCAATGCGTGAAACTTTTGCAATGTTTGAAAATGAATGTGCGCGGCGCTAAGGCGAGAGCCACGTTTTGAAAAGGAACCGCCCTCCATCTGTGAAATTCTTGCAAATTTTGAAAACGAATATGCGCGGCGCTAACGCACATTTTGAAAACGACCCGCCCTCCATCTGTGAACATGTTGTCATTGTTTTAGCTTCGGAGTCATAAATGGTGAGGAAGTCTCAGGCGAAACGCCGGGCCCGCCGTAAAAACTCGCCCCGGGGTGCTGCGACAGGGAGAAGTTATTTACAAGGAGAAGAAATGGAGGAGGAGGAGGAGGAGGAGGAGGAGGAGGGGGAGGAGGAAAACCTCGTCATATTCCTTTCACATATGGTAGTGGTGGGGGAAAATTTGCCCATCAGTTGTGGGCCGGGGAGGGAGGCGAGTCGAGGAGGCAGCAGTAGGTACGGCGTCGTTGTGGCTCAGCGGGTGTATCGGTGTAGCTCCCCGTGGCATCGCTGGGACGTGTGCGCGTTTTTTTCTTTGCGGGGGCCAGCGGAGCAGCATCCTGGGCCACCTGGCAGAGAAGAGCACGCACGAAGCCGACAAATGCGCGGGAAAGGGCCGCCCGAGCGGTGGCAAGATCCCAGGACGCTGAGCAGCGCTCAGCCGGGCTAGGCCCACCCACAGCACTGAGTTTCATTCGCTGACTTCCAGCGGAAGCAGCGGCTTGACCTCGGGCAGCTGTGCTCCATCTTTGGGAGGGAGCGCAGGCAGCGACTGCGGCGCGTGGATGAGCGACGGGTCCCGTCTCCGCACAGGTTCGGCGCGCTCCGTCGCCGAGTCGGGCGGCACTGGCGCCATGTTTCGGGGGCTATGCGTTCCCCGGTGCGCGGAGCTTCGCAGGCGGGTCGTCTCTCCCAATCCCCGAGCTGCGCCCGGAAAGTCGGGCCGCTCAGCACAGGGAGAAAGCCCTGGGATACACCCCAAGGGGGCTATTCGGACGCACCCCTCTCAAGGATAGGCGCCCCTCCATCGTATGTCCCAGGGTGGGGCCCAAAGTTTCTGGTCCTCTCGAAAACACAGCGAACAAAGCCTGGGACGGAGATCGACATACAGTGGTCTACGGTCTTGCTATGGAAATCATGAGGTTCCCACACACCAAAATCAATGGATTTACTGGTGTCTCAGGGTTTCTGGTGGGCGAGCTCCTACTCCGAGTTTCCTGATGAGCGTCGGGGGGAGTCGCCCCCGCCGACAGCCCCACATCGAGCCCCGTCGCGGGCAGCCACCGCGCGCCGACGGCGCTCCGCCCCCCGCCGCGGCGCGACGACGAGGCGAGGCTGACCCCCGTCGGGGGGGGTACCCCCCCACGCTTATCATTAAGAAACCTCCTCCTCCTCCTCCTCCTCCTCCTCCTCCTCCGCCTCCTCCTCCTTCCCGTATCCGCTGTCAGATCTGCCTCCCGCGCGCCAGATCCACGGGCCGTGGAGCAGCGGCTCCCGATCGCCCCCCCCCCCTCCTCGCCGATCGAGGCCCGGGGCCCCCGCGCCGCCCAGGAGCGCGCTGCGGGGCCCGCCGACCTGCCGCGTCGACGCCTCGCCCCCCCCATCGGCCCCGCAGTCCGCGTGTTCGCCGTGTCCACGGTCTCTTCGGGGGCCTCACCGGGCTCTGGGACAGCCCAAAAACGACTCGAGATGAACTGTTCATGTGTGCATCTATTAGCACGGACCTGTCCGCCGTGAGTGTCTAGGCGCAAGAGAGTTTTCGAATATACACGGGCTTGAGTAGTGACGGTCTGGGAGTGAATCTAATGGTGGATGAGTCGGAGTGTGAATGAGTGAATGAGTCTCAGTAGTACGAGCGTGTCTCTGCGCATGAGCCTGGGGCTTCCTGGGGCCTCCTGGAGCTTCCTGGGATCTCCTGGAGCCCCTGAGGGCCTCCTGGGGCCTCTTGGGGCTTCCTGTTGCCTCCTGAGGCCTCCTGGGGCCGCGTGTGGCCTCCTGGAGCCTCCTGGAGCCTGCTGGGGTCTCCTGGTGAGGAGTCGTGCCCCCGGGAGAGGCCCACTCCACAGGAACAGACGTAGGTAAAACACTGCGGAGTGGAGCCGCAGGAGAAGGGCAATCTATAGGAACACACGAAAAACACTAAGGACTCGTGCACAGATGGGAGGCCCAATCTGTAGGAACATACGTAAAACACTTAGGATTGTATACGCAGGAGAAGGACCGTCTATAGAAACACACGTAATACACCAAGGATTCGTGCTCTATAGGAGCATACGTAAACACATGTGATTGGAGCCACTCCTGTGGCCTTCTGATGCCTCCTGCTCCTGGGGCCTCTTGGGGCCTCCTGGACCCTCTTGGGGCCTCCTGGGGCCTCCCGTGGCCTCCTGTGACATCCTGGTACCTCCTGGTACCTCCTGTGGCCTCCTCGAGCCTCCTGGAGCCTGCTCAATCCTCCTGCGGCATCCTGAAAAGGATCTGTGCCCACGAGTCTGGCCAGCAAAATAGGCTCGAGACAACCTGAAAATCTGGCCCCCCTTGTGGGCGAAAATGAGCGCCTCGCTCGAGACATCCTCCAAATCTGCTCCGAAAGCGGAGTCCGATGTTGGTCACCAAGACAAGCACCCCGCTCGAGACATCCCCGCCATTTCGGCGCGAACGGAGGAGAGAGATACCCCCTGGCGGCTCTCCCTTGGGGGCGAAAATGAGAGTCTCGCTCGAGACATCCTCCAAATCTGTTCCGAAACGGAGGATGTTGGGCACCATAACAAGCACCCCGCTCGAGACATCCCCGCCATTTTGGCGCGGATCCGATTTCGGATGCTGTGGATCCAATGTTCGTCTTGTTTGTTCACACGGATTCGATTTTGATTCCGTTCTACATTTGTACGAGTAAACGTAAATGGAGAACCGGAAGGCAGCAGATCCGCGGATCCTGCAACCGCAACCCGCTTATGTTAAGATTCAACGGGGGAAGGAGGGTTCGATCATCAAGTTTCCAGGACGGGTCCTGCGCTGTCTCGCGCACTCCCCTAACTCTCCGCGCCTCTTGATTGTTGCAATCAGCTCGTCCACGCCGTGCGTTCGGCGTTGCCGATGCCGTCTCGCGAACTCCTCATCGCCGTTCGCACCTTAGGAGGGAAACGTTCGTTTTGCCTATGTAGCCGTGCTTCGAAACGGATGTGCTCCCCGTCCGTGTAAGTGCTGTTCAGTTTCGCATAAGTTGCATAGGCAATGCCACAAGCACCCAGGAAATTTCGAACGATAGCCACATGTGACACAAACATCCGCCCTCCAGCCGTGTAGGCTGCATCGTGTTGAATTTCGGGTCGTGAAATGCGGGAGACCATATACGGGGACCCCATTTGAACAAGGAGCAGACCTACACGCTTGAAGGAACAAACTTTGCATCAACAGCGCTCCGACGACAAAGATCCGAATTCTCCCCCTCCCCCTTCACGGCCTTAAGTCTTGGAATGCATTGCGATCAAGATCATTTTTTGTTTGTTTTTTTTGGCCGCTCATTTCCTGGACCAATTGCTCAATATGAAGGCCAGGGGGGGGCAGGGGGGGTAGATTCGAAATGGTCCCCCGGGCCGTTTTCAGAATGTGGTTCTCGCCTTAGCGCCGCGCACATTCGTTTTCAAATTTTGCAAGGGTTTCACGAATTGAGTGCGGGTCGTTTTCGAAATGTGGCTCTCGCCTTAGCGCCGCGCACATTCGTTTTCAAACTTTGCAAGAGTTTCACGGATTGAGGGCGGCTCCTTTTCAAAATGTGGTTCTCGCATTAGCGCGGCGCACATTCGTTAACAAATGCAAGACTTTCACGGGTTCCCATGATCAATGTACCAGAAATGGTGTTTTGGAAGGGTTCACGATTTTGAGGGCGCAACAGTTTCGATGCTTCGCTGAGTTGAGGTCCCAGGAATGGCGTTCTGGCACGATTCAGGATCGTCATTCATCCGTGGCGTTGGAATACAGAGAATAATGTTTTGGCATGTTTCAGGGTCTTCAAACGGTTGTCGTCCAACGAGGCAGGTCCCTCTGTGGAAATGAACCGTTGTAGGGGCCTATGAAGAGGGAACTTGGGGGGAGGGATTATTCCAACATCGTTGGTGACTCTTGGGTTTACAGAGGTCCTCATCCTACTCCTCTTCCTCCTCTTCTTCCTCTTCCTCATCATCCTCCCCCTCCACCTGCTCCTGTTTCTCCTCCTCCTCCTCCTCCTGTTCCTCCTACCCCTCCTTTTCCTCCTCTTCTTCCTCCTCCTTTTCCTCCTCCTTTTCCTCCTCTTCCTGCTGCTCCTCCTCCTCCTCCTCCTCCTGCTCCTCCTCCTCCTCCTGATCCACCTGCCTCCTCATTCTCCCCCTCCTTTGTTTTTCTCCTCCCACAACGTCCGCACTTTTCCCAAAACCGCCGGAGTTTTCCCCTTTCCTCCAGACCACTCCGCACCCCAGCAGAAACCTCCAGACCCCTCCCATTTCTCTCACCCCTCACCGTCTTACCCCTCTTCCTTCTTCTCCACCTGCCTCCTCCTCCTCCTCCTCCTTCTCTCCGCTCCTCCCTCCCACGTATCCTCCACTTCTCTTCCTCTACCTCTCTTCCTATGCAACCGCTACTTTCGATCGAACCTCGATCATCCATGCAGGTTCGAACCTCGGTACTCCACCTTCGATCGAATTTGGAACGGTTATCTTTGATCCTCCTCGTTCTCATCCTCTCCCGCCCGCCCCCCATCCCCTCCGCACCGTTCAACCTCCAAGTCAGAACTCACCCCCCCGGGGGATAACAAACGCATAGTAGTAGATCGTAGTAGTAGTAGTAGTAGTAGTAGTCGTCGTCGTAGTGGTAGTAGTAGCAACAGTAGTAGTAGCAGCAGTAGTAGTCGTCGTAGTAGCAGTAGTAGTAGTAGAAGTAGTAGTAGTAGTAGTAGTAGTAGTAGTAGTAGTAGTCGTAGTAGTAGTAGTAGTAGTAGTAGTAGTAGTTGGAGGAGTAGTAGTAATAGTAGTAGTAGTAGTAGTAGTAGTAGTACTCGTATTCGACGACTGCTGCTACTTATAGTAAAGTACACTTTGAGCTACGGCTACTGCTACTCATATCAGCACGACCACGACTGTTACGGATGGTTAAATTATTGTTATTCGTATTGTTGTTTTCCCACAACTACAATTTTGATTGTTCAGTCGTGCGATTACTATTTCGAAACGAATATGTCTCCCATTAGCATCACTAGTGCTACGACGCCGACTATTACTACTATTGCTTCTCATAGCTCCACGACTGCTGTTAATATGTCCACCACGATTACTATTACCCACTGCTACTGCTACTACTACGACGACGACTGCTACGACTACGACGACGAGTGTGGCTACGGCTGCACTTAGGAATGCGACTACGGCCGAGAGTGCGACGACGACGACGACAACACCGACGACTACTACGACGAGTGCGAATGCGACTACGACTGCAAGTGCGACTACGACTACTACTACCACTACCACTACTACTACCACTGTTCTTGCTACTATTACAACGATCACTACCACCACCAAAACTACCACTACCACTACCACTACTACTACAACTACTACTGGTACTGGTACTAGTAGTACGACGACGACTACTACTACTACTACTACTACTACTACTCTTACTACTACTACTAGTAGTACTACTAGTACTAGTACTACTACTGCTACCACTACTACTACTACTACTACTACTACTACTACTACTACTACTACTACTACTTTTATTATTACTACCACTACCACTACTACTACTACTTCTACTACTACTATTACGACTACGACTACTACTACTACTACTACTACTACTACTACTACTACTATTACTACTACTACTACTACTACTACTACTACTACTACTACTACTACTACTACTACTACTACTACTACTACTACTACTACTACTACTACTACTACTACTACTACTACTACTACTACTACTACTACTACTACTACTACTACTACTACTACTACTACTACTACTACTACTACTACTACTACTACTACTACTACTACTACTACTACTACTACTACTCCTGCTGCTGCTGCTGCTGCTGCTGCTGCTGCTACTACTACTACTACTACTACTACTACTGCTGCTGCTGCTGCTGCTGCTGCTGCTGCTGCTACTACAACTACTACCACCACTACCGCGACGATTACCGCTACCACTGCCACTACCGCTGACGCTGCCACCTACCGCTGCCACGACTTCTGCCACTACCACCGCCGCTATCACTACTACGGGATTATCTGGTATTACTACGGCTAATATTACGATTACCGCCACTTCTACGACTACTACTATTATTGCTAAGACGACGATTCTGTTTATTACTACTCCTACTACTACCACTTTTTCACAGTTACCGCAATTACTACTAGCACAGCTAAACAACAACAACAACTACTACGATTCATACTACGACTTGTACTAGCACTGCTACTACTACGGCGACGATGGCTATCATTCTTCGTTTTAACATTCGTAATATTACTACTACTAGTATTACTACTACTACTACTACTACTACTACTACTACGACTACTACTACTACCACTACTACTACTACTACTACTACCACTACTACTACTACTACTACTACTACTACTACTACTGCTACTATTACTACTACTACTACTACTACTACTACTACTACTACTGCTACTACTACGACGACTACTACTACTACTACTACTACGACTACTACTACTACTACTACTACTACTACTACTACCACTACTATCAGTCCTACGACTACGACTCTTACTACTACTGCCACTACTACTGTTGCTGTTGCTACTGCTGATGCTGCTAATACTACTACGACGCTACAACAAACACTGCTACTACTGCTGCTACTACTGCTAGCACTACTACTATTACTACGACGACGACCACCACCACTATTCTTACTACGATTCCTACTACGACTACTACTACTACTATTACTACTATTACTACTACTACTACTACTACTACTACTACTACTACTACTACTACTACTACTACTACTACTACTACTACTACTAGTACTACTACTAGTACTACTACTAGTACTACTACTAGTACTACTACTACTACTACTACTACTACTACTACTACCACTACTACTACCTCTACTACAAGTGCTACTACTGCTACTGCGAGTGCTACTACTACTATTACTTCTACTGCTACTCTTGAGGGTTCGCGTATCCCCATCTGCCCATCCACAAACGATGCTCGGGCGAATTGCCCTGACCATGGAAGTGTAGGAGCTCGGGGACGTCCTTGGTTGGGGGGGCCCGTAGTCAGCTGGAGCCTTCTTGGGGCCTTGGAGTCGAAATCACCCATGAGCCTCTGATGTTTCTCGGGAAGCCAATCCATTGAACGATTTTGTTATCCAGTACTTTTCCGCTTCTCCGCTTCCGACGGGCTCTCGAGGCTTCGGGACAGAAGCAAGACGGCCCAAGGGAGGCCCCGGGAAATATCAGAAGGAGCGAAAGATGGTTCCAGAGGTTCCCGAGAGGCCCCCAAGACGGCCCCTCAAAGTTGTGACAGAGAGAACCAAGTCCAGCTACCATGGGGGGACGAAATCAGTTGAGCAACAACTGTTGTTTCACATGATCCATTGGCTTACGCCGCACCGCGCACCGCCGACCCCTTTGGGGGCATTCAAGTTACCCCATGCCATGGGAAACAGGGTTCCTCAAGCTTCGCGGGGTGCATGTCTGGAGCGCGTAGGGCATGGGCATTTGGAGTGCTCCCGGGAGCCATTTGGTTGCCTCTTGGAAGCGTCTTGGGCCGTCTTCGGGCACTCTGGAGCAGTCTAGCGCCTTCTGAGGCCGTCCTGGGGGCCTCTCTGGGGCTGTCTGGGTGGCTTCTTGGGCCACCTTCGGGCCTCTTGCGCCATCTTGAGGTTTTCGGGGGTCGTATTTGGGCCGTGTTTGGACCCTCTTGGGGGCTCTTCGGCCGTCTTTGGACGATCTTGGGGACTCTTTGGCCGTCTTGGACGCTGTTAGCACCAAACAGGCGAATACGTATGCTGAGCATATATGTCATCCGAGTGGGATGGAGCGAACTTTGCCTCTTGGGCGGCAAACACGGCACCATGTGTTCAAATGCAAACACGGGGTAAGTCTCCGAACATTTCCAGAATTCGTCGGGGAACGTTCCAGGAAAGTCCTGGGCTGTTAGGCATTCCAGGCAATTTCGTATTTACACCATCTCTGAGCGACATAGCGTCTCAAGCTCAACTTGAGACGAGGATTTTCTAGTGTGGAGTCCAAGTCCGACACCCCAGAGTCTACTGGGTCGATGGAATCCCTGCAGATTGTTTACAGATCTTTTGGTTACTCATTTCTGTTGATGCATGGAGGCTTATTCGCGGTATTGTTCGTTTTATGTGTGATGCGCGTTTGCGCAGCATTTCGTTCGTTTTGCATGGCCGTCCGCTCTTTCAGTTGCGACCAAGTTCGTTGCAGGACTCATTTCCGATGCGCAAGTGAGCAAGACAGGAGGCTGGAAGCACAAGTCAACGAAGTCCAGAAATCCTATTTCTTCACATTTGGGCCAATACATGTTGTTGCACAGATGTGTATCATTGTATTCTGCCACATCACTTCTGCGAGTGCCGAGCAGAGCGTGCATCCACGTCATGGGTGGCACACCGACGGAATGGTAACTCATTATGCTGCCTTCGCCCCCATGTACATATCAGCCACAGCCATGATGCTAATGCTTGGCGTTTTGCCGAAGTCAACGTCGACGGCTTGGTTGAACGCGCTGAACATCACGACGTCCTTGAGCGTCGTTTTCTTTTCTGCTGTGCCAGATCGTATTCGTGGTTTTCCGGTCGCAGTCGACGACGGTCAATTCCGTGGAGCATTTATGCTCCAGATTTCCCAGTCGTGGGTTTGTGGTAATCCAAAGTTGAGTGCCCTTCTAGTATGTTCCCTTGTACTTTTGAAGGCAATTCAGCAGTCCTTTTGCTGTTCGGATTTTGTTTTGACATTTCTGGTGTTGGCCTTGATGGCGGTATTGAGTCTGATCGCGTTTTGGGGTTTGGATTCGTGCATGAGGCTCATGGCCGCGGTGTATGCGCGGGAGGCGGACGCCACGAAGCATGCGTCTCTCATCGAACGTCTCATGTCTAAGTCGTGCGATGCGTGCATTTATTTGGGACCTCGTTTGGAGATTATCAAGGGTGCCGATCAACTATGCAGCCTGCTGATGTGCAGGAGTGGCCCCGAAAGTTTCAATGGCAGACTATTCACTGAGTTTGCGACGGAGGATGAGAAACCCAGGGTATTGGAATTCATTGCAAGGCTGTCGGAGGCCGATGACGCCGAGCAGGATACTCAGGCGAGCTTTCTTTCCACAAAGCTTCGTGACACACTTGGAATCACTCTCAGGGTGCAGATCTGTCACGCTTGCTTGGGAAGCGGCGACGACCTTATCCACGTGGTCGGCATCAACGAGGAGCAAGATGAGTGGAACACGCAAGGCGTACACCAGAGTCACTTCATTGCGCGATGTCTTGCGAAGGGCGCGGAAGGAGCAGGCCACGCACTCGACTCGCCTGGGCCAAGCCGTGATAGGTCCGA
Organism: Prorocentrum cordatum; assembly: GCA_963575745.1. NCBI lineage: Eukaryota > Dinophyceae > Prorocentrales > Prorocentraceae > Prorocentrum > Prorocentrum cordatum. The sequence goes on from CAUYUJ010007003.1 coordinate 475,523, forward strand.
CACTTCAGAGTCCGACTCCTTCGATGACGACGATGGTTTCACCTCTGTTGTATCAGTAGGCACATCTGACTCTGGGATGCACGTGGCCTTTAACCTGATCGCTGGAAGCGGGGACGACGCCTTGCCGATCACGTCATGCAGCCCTTCTTTCTCGGTCCTGTTTGGCAACTTCGAGCCTGGTACGTTACTTCGTTCTTTGTTCACGCAGAGAGATTACAACATCTTAGAAAAGTGGGTGACAGATGCCGTGGTCGCAGGGCCACTGGACCAACAGGAGGCTCAGAGAAGCAAGCGGCTGTCATTTCGCCTCCGCAAATTGAACCGCCTGGGCGTGGATATCAATGCTCGCTGCTCCCTGGCGCCTTGCGGGGACGATGCCGCTAGCATGCGCTTGAGCTTGCTCGATATCCAGTGGCTCGCGCTGCAGCAAGAGCTGCCGCGGGCGCAGCGCACCGCCAGGGCACGCGGTAGACGGGACGGCCGTAGCCGCAGAAGATCGTTGGGAACGCCTAGCGGTCCCCCGGCCAGTCCTATCGGGATCGGGAAGCAATTGCAGCATCTCTAGCCTCCTCCGCGTACCAGGTGTCATTCAGTTTCCAAACGTGCTGGCACGCTGTGAATACTTGAAGGTTCCAATGGATGGAGCCCACCAGCAGGGCCGCTCCGGGTGAGGATGTCCACGTTGCCTCAACTCTGCTGTGCTTTTCAAGCGCTGTGAGCGCCGAAAGGCAGCGACACCACGTCACCACGAGGACCCATCCTTGTTTTTGTCCTTGATCGCAGTACTAAGCGCGAGGGATGCAGACGAACGCGTCGGAGCCTCTCGCTCTCGAGGAGGAGTGCGAGAAATCATCGCGCTCTCATTGCCAACAGGACAGAACAACATTCATGTTTGTCATAGCCCCTCGCAGGCTCGAGAGCAAAAGGATGCCGCATCTAATCCTTGGAGCTTTCGCTCGCTGCCGCCCGTTTTGGGCACTCCGAGTCTCGAGGCCGTCTTGGAGACCATCTTGGGCTGTTTGGACGCCTTGGAAAGTGCCAGGGAGTCGTCTTGGCCGCCCAGGGGGCCCCATGAGTAGGGGTGGCGCGCGCCGCTGGGCGCTGCGAGAAAGGGGGGGGGGCCCTAGAACACAACAGAGACCGCTTGGGGCGGAAGGCTCGACTTGTACAACGCGGCGACGGCGGCCGTCGCAGTGACAACAATGGCGGCGAGAGCGCATTAAATGGCTCGCACCATGTAGGAGACACCACTACAGTGGTGACTTCGTCAAGGAACTGCGAGCAGCTGTGAACAACATGCGCACATGCAGGCAGCAGTGAACAAGTCGAGGGCGGGTGCCGACTAGAACCTAAGCGCGCAAAGCGCGTGCGTGTTCCGAGGGACTAGAGCTCAGAAGCGATTGGTTCCAAAACCGTGTTTCATGTTTGGGCCACAGGAGCAGAAGAAGGAGGTGAAGAAGGAGGAATAGGAACAGGAGGAGGACGCTTCCCCCTCCTGATCATCCTCGTCTGCTTGCCCGAGCGAACCAACGGCACTGTACAGAACGCCGCCCTTCGCAACAGAGTCCTCACCTACCCTCACTGAAGCGCCTGTCCGTGGACTACAGCAACAAAGCGACGCTATTGTACCCCAGTCGCCTGTGTTGGTGGGTCTTCGCTTACACATGGCAGTGCCCCGCGTTCTTCCTTCCTCTTCTTTTTTTTTTTCCTCATCCTTCCCTTCGTGCATCATCGGCATCATCATCAGCATCGCCATGACCATCAGCATCCGCATCAATAATATCATCATCCTCATCGTCGTCGTCGTCGTCGTCGTCGTCGTCGTCGTCGTCATCATCATCATCATCATCATCATCATCATCATCATCATCATCATCATCACCCACCATACACGCCTCGTGGCTACAGAAAGCTCCACAGAAGGTCTCAGTAGTAGGGCTCGCAGTTCCCATGTTTGAAAGCAGCCATTTCGGCACACCTCTCACGAGGATCGTGGCCCCACAGGGAGCTCGACCGAAAGCCCCGGTGGCTGGATTCACATTTGTGACGGCGCCGATTTCGGCACACATTTCACGAGGATCGCAGCCCCCAGAGGAAGCTCTACCAATGGCCGCAGCGGCAGCGCTGGCATGCGTGACGGCGCCCATGTCGGCACACCCTCACGAGCATCATGGCCCCATACGTAGGGAGCTCCAAAGTAGGCCCCGGTGACAGGGCTCGCATGCGTGACGGTGCCCACTTCGGCACACAACACGAGGATCGTGGCCCCAGAATGGGCTCCACAGAAGGCCCCAGTGGCATGGGTGCGCATGTGTGACGGCGCGAGCACACCCCTCAAGAGGATCGTAGCTTCCATTGGGAGCCCCACCGCAGGCAACATTGGCAGGGTTCGTATGCGTGACGGCGCCTGTGTCGGCACATCCTTCACGAGGATCGTGACCTCATAGGGAGCTCCACCGCAGGCCACAGCGTTAGGGCTCGCATGCGTGACGGCGTCCATTTCGGCACACCCCTCTCGAGGATCGTGGCCCCCTAGGGAGCTCCACCGAAGGTCGCATTGGCAGGGTTCGCACGCATGACGGCGCCGATTTCGGCACACCACTCACGAGGATCGTAGCTCAATTGGAGCTCCACCGCAGGCTCCAGTGGCAGAGCTCGCATGCGTGGCGACGTCCATTTCGGCACACCATCAACGATGATCGTGGGCCTAGAGGAGCTCCACCGAAGGCGGCATTGGCAGGGTTCGCACGCGTGACGGCGCCCATTTCGGCACACCCTTCACGAGGATCGTGGCCACATAGGGAGCTCACCGCAGGCTCTAATGCGTGACGGCGCCCGTGTCGGCACATCCACCACGAGGATTGAGACCCCATAGGGAGCTTCACGAAAGGCGCAAGTTGCGGTGCGCGTTCCTCGGGCGCGGCTAGAACCTAAGCGCGTGCAAAGCGTGCGCGCGTGGTTCTAGCCGGCGTCCGGGTCCCTGGGCCAGGGGGCGGCCCATTTCCCCCCCCCCCGCCGTCAAAAGCTTAGTCCCAGGAGCCAGCGGCCATTTTTGAGTGGTCCAGGGGTTTCTTTGGACCTCGAAACTCTTTTTCGGCGACCCTACAGGACGCTCAGAGGCCGCAAAGACGCTCCCAAGACTGTTGCTTTTCAGGCGACCCAGGGAGCCCCCAAGAGGGCCCCAAGAACCGCCCCAAGAGGGCCCAAGAGGCCCCCAAGACGAGCCCAAGAAGCTCCGATGACAGCCCGAAGATGCCCCCAGAAAGCCTCCAGATTGCCCACGGAGGCATCCAAAACGGCATCCGAAGGCGCCTGTCGGGCTACGAACGCTCTGAAACAGCCAAGGAGGCCCCCAGGAGAATTCGAGAGGCCCCAGAAGCGCATCGAAGGGGCCACCAATAGACACCAAAGAATAGGCGTTCAATATGCACCGAAGAGCTCCCCCAGAAGATGCTGAGATGCCCCACAGGAGCCCCACGAAGACGACCCATCATGCTCTTGAGGAAGTCCCCAGAGCTTCCCAGTGCCAGTGGCTCAGACGAGACTTCAAGACAGCCCAGGGGAGTCCCAACACGGCCCAAGAAATAGCTTGGGTAGTTCAAGAGGCTTTCGCGGCGTCCGCGAAAGGTGCCCCAAGAGGGCACCCGTTTTTGCATAGCTTTGTTTTAAGTTTGTTGGGTGTACCCGTGTTGTCGATTCGTCTCTGTTGGATCCGCGGCCTTGCATTTTCTAGAGCTAATGCTCAAGGCAACCGTGGTGAGTGCAGCTGTGTGAGCTGGCCACGGGCTGGGGCGTGCTAGAACCTAAGCGCGCGCGCGAAACGCGCGCTACGAGCATTGGAGCGACACGAAGCGAGAAACTAAAGAATTTATGCACGCTGCTCAATGCATTCTTCCTGCAACTCCGCTCGAATCGTAGCCCAGTGCGTTCCTGGAGGAGGAGGAGGAGGAGGAGGAGGAGGAGGAGGCCGAGGCCGGTAATGGCCGCTCCCGCGAAGCATGACAATTAGCTTGGCGAAGGACCCAACCATACGCAGTTGTGAGTGCCGCAACAATGAATCTCGAATTTGGTGGCGTTCCCAATGGGGCCACGAAGCGGGTGAGGGCTGTGCCGAAATGGGGCGGCGGTGCCATGCGAACTTTCTCACTGTGGCTTCAGGTGGATCTCCCTATGGGGCCGCGAATCGTGTGAGGAGTGTGCCGAGATGGGGCGGTGGTGCCATGCGAACTTTCCCACTGGGGCCTTAGCACTGGGGCCTTCGGTGGAACTCACAATGGGACCACGAAACGTGTGAGGGATGTGCCGAAATGTGGCGGCGGTGCCATGCGAACTTTCCCATGGTTGCCTCCGCTGGAACTCCCTATGGGGCCACAAAACGTCTGAGGGGTGTGCCGACATGGTAGACTGATGCGGGAAGCAGAGGCAAGGAGGGGGAGGCGGGAGGAGGGAGTTGGGGGAGGAGGGCGGGAGCAGGTGAGAAGACGCGCGGCGCTGTCTCTTCATGACGAGGACCCAACACCACAGGGTGGTTGGGAAAAAAAGGCTGTGTTATGGGTCGCCGCACGGTTTTGGGACTCGGGCCGTTTTCCGAGGACGTCTCGGGCGGCCTGAGCCTCAGGGTACCAAGACCGTGCGGTGACGGACCGCGCGGTGATGTTGCTGGGGCTTCCCGAGGTCACCACGCGGTCCGTCACCACACGGCGCTGGGCCCCCCAACTCTCGGCCCCTTCTTCTCGGCAGTTCCTTTATTGGCTCCTCCTCTTCCTCCTACTCCTACCCCTCCGCCTCCTCCTCCTCCTCCTCTCGGCGGTTCATTATTGGGGCCCGAGGTTTGGGCCCAAGAGAGCCCCGAGACGGCTCCAGAGCCGCCCAAGACGGCGCAAGAGGGTCCCAAGAAGGCCCCAAGAGGGGCCCAAGAGAGTGAACGCGAATTGAACAATCAAGCTCTCCGCCCCAAAATGTCCCCAAGAGGCCCCCAGGAAGTCCCTAAGAGGCCCCAAGAGGCCTCCAAGAGGCCCCAAGAGGCCCCCAAGAAGCCCAAAAGAAGCTCGAAGAGAGCCCCGAGACGGCCCAAGAGCCGCATCGCGCTATCCTTCGTTACGCGTTATCCTTCAAGCTAGCTAGAACTTGAGCGTGCGCGATGGTTCTATACATACGGCACCCAATACGGCACGATCCCTATTCACAGAACTATGTATCCGCGCCCCCGAGCCCACGACGCCTTGTCTCACACCACATCTGCGCTCCAACGCTACTGATGCCACGTTTCCGAATAACGAACCATGGATCCGCGCTTCTGAGGCCACGAACACGTGTAACAACCTACATGTTCACCACTTCCGCAAGTTCCTGGGAGGCCCAGCGGAGTGACGTCCTTCGGGGACCCCAAAGGGACCTCGCCAGGTCCGCAGATGTCGCCACTTTTGTAAGCTCCAGGGGGTCCAGCCGAGTGGCGTCCCACGCAAGCCCAGAAAAGGGACCTCGCCCTCCCTCGAGACATCCTCAGAATTGGCTCCGCCATCAGCATCAGCATCATCATCATCATCATCATCATCATCATCATCATCATCATCATCATCATCACCACCAGCATCGTCATTATCATCATCAGCAGCAGCATCAGCATCAACATCAACATCATCATCATCGCAGCAGAGCATATGTACAATACCATAACATAACACAACATGCCATACCATAACACCATACCATCGTATAGCATGCCATACCATAGCAAACATGCCATACCAGACATGTCATACCATACCGTACCATGTCATACCATATCATCGCATGGCATGGGATGGCATACCATAACACAACACGACATTACATGCCATGCCATAGCATATTACAACACATTAGTACATACCATATCATAACATACCATACCATAGCATACCATATCACAACATAACGAGGAGCGAGTTCGGAGCGGTCGGAGTAATAACAAGAACCCCATCCTTTGGATATGAGGAAGAACCGGTCCTGGGGAATGGGTCGAGACCTCTGGGGGTCAACGTCGTGACAAAGTCATGACGTCGGGGGTCTGGGTATGGGGTCCCCAGAGCCCTGACCACTTCCCTGTTGCGGGGAGCTCGGAACTCGGAACTCGGGCGTCGTCGGAAAGATGACAGCGGCACGCGGGGAGGGAGGGGAGGAGGTTGGAGGGTTTCTCCAAAGGGCTTAGGCGACCCCTCCTCCTCCTCCTCCTCCTCCTCCTCCTCCTCCTCCTCCTCCTCCTCCTCCTCCTCCTCCTCCTCCTCCTCCTCCTCCTCCTCCTCCTCCTCCTCCTCCTCCTCCTCCTCCTCCCTCCTCCTCCTCCTCCTCCTCCTCCTCCTCCTCCTCCTCCTCCTCCTCCTCCATTCCTCCTCCTCCTCCTCCTCCTCCACCTCCACCTCCTCCTCCTCTCCTCCTCCTCCTCCTCCCTCCTCCTCCTCCTCTCCTCCTCCTCCTCCTCCTACCCTCCTCCTCCTCCTCCTCCTCCCCTCTCTCCTCCTCCGCCTCCTCCTCCTCCTCCTCCCCTCCCCTCCTTCCTCCTCCGCCCCTCCTACCTCCTCCACCTCCTCCTCCACCAACCACCTCCTCCTCCTCCTCCTCCTCCTCCTCCTCCCTCCTCTCATCCTCCTCCTCCTCCTCCTCCTCCCACCTCCTCTCCCACCTCTCCTCCTCCTCCTCCCCCCACCTCCTCCTCCTCCTCCTCTCCTCCCTCCTCCTCCTCCTCCTCCCTCCTCCTCCTCCGCCTCCTCTCTCCACCTCCCTCCTCCTCCACCCTCCTCATCTCCTCCTCCTCCTACTCCTCCTCCTCCACCTCCTCCTCCACCTCCTCCTCCTCCTCCTCACCACCTCCATCCTTCTCCTTCCTCCTCACTCCTCCTCCGCCTCTCCTCCTCCCCTCCTCCTCCTCTTCCTCCTCCTCCTCCTCCTCCTCCCCTTCCTCCACCCCCTCCACCACCTCCTCCCCTCCTCCTCGCTCCTCCCCTCCTCCTCCTCCTCCTCCTCCTCCACCTCCTCCTCCTACCTCCTCCTCCACTCATTCATCCTCTCACCTCTCACCCTCCTCCTCCTCCTCCTCCTCCTCCACCTCCTCCTCCTCCTCACCCTCTCGTCCTCTCACCGCTCATCAACCTCTCTCCTCTCTCCTCTCTCCTCCTCCTCTCTCGTCCTCCTCCTCCTCCTCCTCCTCCTCCTCCTCCTGCTTTTCCTCGCGGAGCCTTCCCCGTCGTTCCGCCTTCGATGCAGTCCAGGCGCTGAGATGAGGACCACCCTCGGGCTCGCGAGAGGGGCTGCGGTGTTCGGGCCGCTCCTGAGTTCCAGGCCAGAGAGCCATCTGCTCTCGCCGTGGCGGGAAGCGCCCCGTGCGTTCTTTCTCCGGCGTTCCCCTCGGCAGGACGCTGGCTGCACCCTGAGATCCGACGCTGCGGCAAAAGTTGCAGCATCGCAAGAAATCACGCCCGGACCCCATCTTTCTGCGTCATTCTTCGAGCCGGATCGATCTGTGAGGGTCTCGGGGCCCGAAGCCGAGCGACAACGCCCATGGTGCAACAATTGCTACACCAGGATCTCAGGGTAACTTAGGCCTATTGCTCATCGCCTCAAGTCGGGCATGTCCCTCTACAGGAGGAAAATTCAAAAATAGTCGCAGAATAATTCGGGGACGATTTTCCGACAGACAATTTTTGATTATTTTCCAGCATTGTCCTTTTATTCTTGAATCGCTTCGCTCATTCCGCCAACCCATATTGCGCGCCGTTGTCGACTGACCGAGTGGTCTTTCGCCGTGCGGAGCTGCAGGGGCGGCGGCTATTTTTATCAGGCTGAACCTGAAGAACAGGTTGCGAGGCAGGAGGCGGATGTTGTCTTGCAGATGGCGCGCCGCGGCGAAGTGGCGGCCTCTGCAACCCTGCTGCCTTGCCTGGATGCCATTCGTGCCCGCATAGCGGCGCGTGAGGCTGCAAGCAGGGCGTTGTGAACTGTCGCACTGTCATAACTGGTCGGTCAACGGTGACCCCCCCCAAAAAAAACATGTGAGGCTTCTTGGTGGCCGCTGGGGGAGTCTTGAACGCGTCGCGGGCCATGTGGAAGCGTTTTGCCTGTGGGGACTCTTTCGGGAGGCCTCTTGGTGGCCGCTTAGCGGACTCTTAAACGCGTCGGGTCGTTGGCACTTGCTTGCGTGCTCGAGGGGGCATTTGGGGTGCCTCCTGGGGCCGCTTGGGGGCCTCTTGGGGGCCTCTTGGGGGCCTGTTGGGGGCCTCTTGGGGCCTCTTAGGAGCCTCTTGGAGACTCCGGGGGGCTTCTTAGGGCCGAGGGCTCGAAATGTTGTTTCGTGTTCCCCTCCTGGGACCTCTCTTGAAGCCGTCTTGGAGGCCTCTTGGGCCGCCTTGGAGCCCTCTTGGGCTGTCTTGGGGCCCTCTTGGGGGCCTCTTGGGCCCTCTTGGGGCGGTCTTGGGAGCCTCTTGGGCCGTTTTGGGTCGTGGGGAACCTGAAAGGTGGAAACGCCAAAATCTGTCCAAAACCTACGGAAAAACAAAAAAACAAGTGGCACGCGTGCCCTGGCTCTTGCACAAAGGAGCTGTGAAGGACTGGGAAGCCTGAACGGAGGAAGGCTGCACGGAGGAAGGTTCC
>CAUYUJ010007003.1:484247-524478 GCA_963575745.1 Prorocentrum cordatum
TCATCTTGGGCGCCCCTTGGGCCGTCTCGGGACCCTCTTCGACGGTCCTGGGGCCCTCTTGGGGGCTTCTGTGGCGGTTCTCGGGCGGACGTTTCGCCGCCGCGCCCGCGCGCCGCCGCGGGCGCCGCGGGCGCGCGTCGCGGGCGGTCGTCGCGTGCCGCCGCGGCAGCGCGGAGAGGCTGGTGGGCCCCCCCCCTTGGTCTGTCTGCCGGCCACGCGCAGAGCTTGGCCTCGCTCGGGCGTGTGCGGTGTTGCACGGCAGGGGACATGGGGGTATGATGTTCCGACCTGCTCTGGCCTTCAGTCGTGCGTGTCCCTCTACCGGAGGAATGTTCAAAAATAGTCTAGAAATCGTCGGGAGACGTTTTTGTTGACCATTTTTGGGCATGTTTGTGCATGTTCGGACTAATTTTTATTCGTCCAACATCTGCCTGTACGGGGACACGCCCAACTTAACTCTAGCCTTGATCACCAGAAAGAATTTCGAGCACCACTGAAATTACCGGAACGCGAAGGTTTTCACGTGTCGGCTTGGGAGACATTCGTCCGACACTGTTTCGACACTTTTTCCGGGTGCTCGAAATTATTTCTGGGATGCGGTTTTTGAGCACGATGGGAGCAACCTGAAACCATCGAGGAGCATCTTGGATCACCTTGCGAGCAAAGTGCACGCACGAGATCGAAACATGGCACGGAAAGCGGGCGTCCGAGCGGTGGCGAGTCTGCTTGTCAGCCCACGCGCAGAGGGTGGTCGCCATGGGGGGAGCGGGCCTTGAGGGCTGCACGGGTCTTCAGGTTCTTCGCCGTCTTCAGGCTTCCCTCTGTTCTCCACGGGCCCCGGGACTGTCAGAGAATAGCTCGGGATGGAGAGCTCGTCCTGGAGGAAGGCCAAAGGGTCCAGGGCCCGTTTCCCTCAGGGCCCGCTTGCCCCATGCTGCAGGGGAGTAGGGCAAGGGGAGAAGCCTTCTTAGAAGCACACCTGCTTCTTGGAAGGCGCGGACCTTATCTGTGGACAAGGCCCGCGCCTTCTCACAAGCAGCCCCTTCTCTAAGAAGCCTCCCCACCTCCCCTCACACCCCTGTGCGCGCCGCCACGTCTGGGATGCCGTGGGGTGTCGGCGTGGGCGTCCGCGCCGCGCCCGTGCTTCCGGGCGCTTTGGGGCACGCCGCTCGCCGCGGCAGCACCGAGGCCCCGCAGGGCCCCTCCTCTCCAGGCTGCCGCGGGGCGCGTAGAGGCAACGCTCTGCCTCCCGCGAGCCAGCGAGAAGGGCGAGCGCTAGCGCGGCGGGCCGGAGCGACGTACTGCATCGCTGCCCACCCCCTCTCCCCTCCGCCTCCCCCGTCGCCGCCTCCCTTCCCGTCCTCCCTCCCTCCCTCCCTCTCTCTCTCCCCCCCCGCCATCCACACCCAACCCCCTGCCCCTCCCCGTCCTCCCTCCCCTCCCTCTCCCCCGCCACCACCTCGCCCCGCCCTCCCCGCCCATCGCCATCCACGCTCGCCGATTCGCCCCCTCGACAGGACAGGACGGCACAGACTTCTGCCCTCGAGTCGTCCCCTGCCCCTCCGCTCCCTCGCGGCGCAGCCTCCGCGGCTGCGGCCTGCCGCCGGCGCGCGCGCGCCGCGCGCAGGGGTGATCTGGGCCTCGAGCTGCACGAGAAGGAAGCGGCCCGAGGAGGCGGAGGAGGGGGAGGAGGAGGCGGAGGAGGGGGAGGCGGAGGAAGAGGGGGAGGAGGAGGAGGAGGAGCAGGGGGAGGAGGAGGAGGAGGAGGAGGAGGAGGAAGGAGGAGGAGGAGGAGTAGGAGGAGGAGGAGGAGAGGGGAGGAGCGGCATCGGTACCGAACTTCACGCCATCAGCTCGCAGCTCACAGGTGGAGGAGACAGATGCAGGAGGAGGCAGGATCCGGGCCTCGAGCTGCCTGAAAGGCAGCGGCCCGAGGAGTCGGACGCTGAGGAGGAGGAGGAGGAGGAGGAGGAGGAGGAGGAGGAGGAGTCCGAGGCTCCACGGCATCCCAGACCATCTACACACTGAGGACACTTCGTGCAGAAGAAGCGAGGAGCAGTGATCACATCGGCGCCACAGGGCCAACGCGCGCACTTAAAGATCGTGATAGTATAGGGAAATTTCCGTTTGGGTCGCAAACAAACGCTATGGTGTTGTTGCAATATGTTGTTGGACGTGCGCCACCAAGGGGGGCGCACAGGACCAGTACGTATGACTTCTCATGATTTCTCTGCGCCACATAGGGTGGCACCTGGGTCCACGCAGGACCGATGATCCTCAGGAAGTGCATTTGCCCACTGTATGTGTGTGTGCGTGTGCGTGTGCGTGTGCGTGCGAGTGTGCGTGTGCGTGTGAGTGTGTGTGTGTGGTGTATGTGTGTATGTATGTGTGGTGTCTGTGTGTGTGGTGTCTGTGTGTGTGTGTCAGTTCCCTTTTCACACGACCATTGCTGAACTCTCCAGTGCGCGACGCTTCGTACATTGTGCCTTCGACGACGCTCGATCGCAATTCGCACTTTCATTTGCTGTTCGCGCTTGAGGACCCTCTGCGCCGCCGACGACTTAAAGAGTGTGTGTGTGTGTGTGCGTGCGTGTGTTTAACCCGTTGAGCTCCACCGACGGCACGCAGCCTGAATCGGCCCTCTCTATACCCCCAACCGGCTGGCATCCTTCACGGGGCCTCTGCTTCCTCGGCCCAAGGGCACCCCCATGTGGCCGCAGGCATCCTTGCAGGGCTCGAGCCAAACGGTGTTCTGGCGATTTCAGGGGCCGTTTTCGTTTTACGTTTGCTTCGCAGCGCAGGCAGAATTAAGACAGAGCGGATGACATCGAAAACGCAACGCGAATGAGAAGCACTGCTCAGCTCCAGCCCTGCATCACTGGCTTTCCCGCCTCATTTTCTTCGGGCACGCGGTGGACAGGCGCGCGCCCAGCGCCGTCGCGCGCTGCCACGACCCCCCCCCCCCTTTGGAGGAGGGCAGAGTCGGAAGGGCCTTGTGGCGTGGCGCTCCTGGCGAGCCAGAATCAGGGATGGACAGACCTACATTTACACGTCGATTAGCGAGATGGCCGTCTCGGTTCGCGAGAGGGCGTCGCGGCCGTCATTTTTGCGGGTCCAGGTCCGTCGGTTTCGGTCCCAGGCCGTTTGCACGAACGGGCGGTGTACTAAAAGGAGGTTTGTCCACCGCCGACAGAGAAGGCCCGCGCTGCTGGCGAGCCAGAAGGCCCGCCGCGGGCCCCGGGCCTCCCTCGCTCGGGGGGGGCGCGAGCACTTCGGCCGCCCGCGACCGCCCGGGGGCGCGGGGGCCTCGGGGGCGCCTCGCGACCGCGCGGAGGGCCCACGACCGCGCGGATAGCTCACCACCGCGCGGGGGCCTCGCGGTCGAGTCGCCGCGCGCTTCCGCCCCCGCGCTCGGGCGGGCGCCCAGGGCGGGGGGGGGGGCGGGCGCCAGGAAAACTGGTCATTCCCCCAAGTTCGACTTGCCTGATATTCTGCCCGGAAGGCCAAAAACGCATGGATTTTGTCATAAAAATGAACGTGTCTTGGGTTCGATGCGTCGTGGGGGCCCAGCGAAACTTTCGCAGGGAGCGAGTGGGCCCGAAACACACCTACCGCTGCACTTGCGGTGGCGGATAGTAAGAGGAAGGCGAGGAAAAGCACGAAGACACAGAACAACAAACAAACAAACAAAACAAGACAAAGGTGAGTACATCTGTATGAGAACGGCAGCGAAAGGCAGCGGATTTCCTCTCCTACTTATCTTCCTCCCCTTCCCCTCCCCCTCGCGGCGCGCCGTGGGCCATGGAAAGGGATGGGTGGGAGGGGTGGGATACCCACGTCCCCACCCACCCCCACCTTTCTTTCAGGGAAGGACAAACCACCCAGACCTGACAATTGGCGCTTACTCAACGGCCCTGGGCGCTTACTTCACAGCCCTGCCCTGTTCGATTCCTTCCTTGGGTGCGCTTACGAAACGGCATCTCGCGTGTCGGGGTGATTATTCTGAGGGTGGATGTTCTGCTCTTTGTTCTCCTTCCCCCCAGCCCCCCCCCAGAGGAGGAGGAGGAGGAGGAGGAGGAGGAGGAGGAGGAGGAGGAGGAGGAGGAGGAGGAGGAGCACGAGGAGCACGAGGAGGAGGAGCACGAGGAAGAGGAGGAGGAGGAGGAGGAGGAGGAGGAGGCGGAGGAGGAGGAGGAGCCCCCCCCCCCGCAGGAGAAGCGATGGAGCACCAGCGACGGCCGCTCGGGCGAGATCCCCCGGTGGGACAGCCTCTGAGAGCCCCGCCCGGCCCCGCCAGGCCTCGGATCGACGTTCCATTGTTCGCAAAATAACTACTCGCAAATGGCCTGGATCCCCCGCAGACAGGTGTTTTTCGGACGTTTGCGAGTAGGCACTTCGCGAGTAGTGGAACGCGCTCGGCGATCGGAGATCCCCTGCCACGCGCGGCACCCCTCCGGGGGGGCTTTCGTCGCGCGCCCGCGGCGCGGCGGCGCGGCGGCGGCCCGCCGGACTCCGGAGCTGCGTATGAGCCTCGCCCTGGGCGGGCGCGGCGGCCTGAGCCCCGCGCGGGGAGCCAGGGGACAGGCTCCCTCCTCCCCCCCTCCCTCTCTCCCTCCCTCCCTCTTTGTCTTCCTCCCCTTCCTCCCTCTCTCTCTCTCTCTCGCCCTCTCACTCTCTTCCTCTCTCTCTCTCTCTGAAGAAACCTTCGAAGTCCTCCAGAAGCATCAAATAAATGACCGTTCGGCCCCCTCACTCTGACACTACCAGTGGCGGGCTGTTCTTCAATCCAAAGACGTTTTGAGGGTTGGGACGACGTCGGGGTGGTGTGGTGTATGCTTTTGCTCCTTGTTTTCCCGGGTAGAAAAATTGAAAAATGTATACATTAGGACCTCGTATACACCAGGATCCGCTTTCCTGTGCGAGTTCCAGTGCAGGGCCAGAAAAAAGCCGTCGGTGTATAGAGTTCGGTCCTCTATGTGCCCCGCCCGGGGAGCCAGGGGGAGATCGAAGACCTCCACAGTGGCAACGTTGACCCGAGGGTTCGCAGCCTTCGACGGTTTTCGGGAGTGCTCGCAGGGTTTCTGCACCGGGGGGTGGTCTCCGTGGTCCATCAGCTGCGCTTCGTCGAGTGCGTTCGGGGGGTGCCAGAATCGTTCCGAACGGCCGCCCGAGGCCCGAGTTTTGGCTTGAAGACCAGCTAGCCCCAGGCAGCGTTAGGTGGGGATGGGATAGGATAGGATCAGGGGGGGGCGGACGCATCGACCCCTAGCCGCTAATTCATCGCCGATGGGGACCCAAGAGCCCACCCCGCCCAGGAACGCGCGGATTCGCTATCGGCGGGGCTTGATTATCGCCGATCCATCAGCGATGTGTCGCCGATTCCAGGTCGATGTTTCCCCTACTGAGCAGGTCCCCGCCGATCGTTCCCCCTCACCAAGGTGAAGGTTCGGCGTCCATTCCATGGGATCCTGTTATTAAGCGCAGCTCGGTACGGTTGAAATGGGCACGGACACGGAGAGAATGAGGGCGAAGATTGTCCATCTCGAACGAGGCAGTGGAGGTTGGCCGTTTGAGACAAATAATCGCTTGTCTTGGACAACATCTGCTGCTGTTGGGTATCGTACCCGTTTCTTCGGCACCCACTTCAGGCGTGCCAAACAACTATCCAGTTTTCGCGCCGACGACCATCAGAAAACCGCCGAAGATTCCCAAGGCCGATGGGTAAATGAGCCAGGGCCAGGGGTCCATGTTCGAACAAGCAGCAATCTGGAAGCGCGTCTTGTGCTTTCAATGCTGGGTGGCTTGCCTCTTCTTGTGCAGGGGATCGCTGATCTGGGAGCGCGGACCCACTCTTGCACGAGGCATTGTGGCCTCGAGCGGGGGAGGGATGCATGCAGCAGTCTGCGATGAGAGAGGGAGGCGGGCCCCTCAGAAGACTACAGTGGGGACCCATGCCAAGAAACACCCTGCTTGCCTCCAGGGTGCCCTGGGTTTCTTGGGTTTCGATGGTTTTGCGATGGAAAGCGTGACGTTCCCACACCAAAAATCAATGAACGTCCTGGGGTCTCAGGGTTGGCTTTCTTGTGGAAGGTTTCTTGTGGACCAGCCTCCACTGCACAGAGCCTACCAGACAGCCCTTGACATTCAGCCACTCCGCAGCGTGCCAGGGGACCCGCTTGGCGCATCTGCATCTTACATCCACCGCACAGGAAGCCGTTATTGTTGACGCTTCGCGTATCCCCACTAGCCCATCCAGAAACGAGGCCCAGGGGAGTTGAGGTGATCAGGGAAGTCGGGGAGCATGCAGAATAACAAAGGGCGGGGGAAGCTGTCACGTACCCCAAGAGGGGGAGGATGGAGAAGGAATCCTCGTCGGAGGGGGAGGGGGAGGAAGAGGAGGAGGAGGAGGAGGAGGAGGAGGAGATGAGGAGGAGGATGTGGAGTAGGGAGAGGACGAGGAGGACGAGAAGGAGGAGAAGGAGCAGAGGGAGGAGAAGGAGGAGAAGGAGGAGAAGGAGGAGGAGGAAGAGGGGGATGAGAAATTGAAGAGGACGGCGAACCGAAGAGCCAGAAGCGTCTTAAATGCATTTCGGAGATCCTCTTGAGGCTTCTTGGGGGTCTCTTGGGAGCCTCTTGGAGGCCTCTTGGGCGCCTCTTGGGGCCGTCTGGGCGCCTCTTGGGGCGCTCTTGGGGCGCTCTTGGGGGCTGTAGGGGCGCTCTTGGGGCCATCTTGGAGGAGATCGATCAACGAAGGGGGGTTCCCTAATTAGCCTCCCCCCTCAGGAGCTCCAAACATCGCCTCTTGGGGCGCTCTTGGGGCGCTCTTGGAGCGCTCTTGGGCGCTCTTGGGGCCGTCTTGGGGCTCTCTTGGGCCTCTTGTGGGGCCCTCTTGGGCCATCTTGGAGCCATCTTGAGGCCTTGGATGGCCATCGGAAGCGAAACGGGGAGAAAGCAAAAAACATTGATTTTCTTAAGGTTTTGGGACGATTTTGGCCTCTTCGGGGCCTCCTTGGGGAGCTCTTTGGCCACTTGGAGCCGTCTTGGGGCCGTCTTTGGGCCTCTTGGAACCATCTTAGGAGCCATCTCGAGCGATCTTGCGCTATCTTGAGCCATCTTGGAGCTCATCTTGGGCTCTCTGACGCGCTCTTGAAGCCATCTTGGGGCCAAAAGAGCCGTCCGACCGCTCGCGAAACCCTCCGTCCAGGTCCAGGGGAGGGGGTAGGGGGAGGGGTAAACCCCTCCCCAAGGGGGAAGAGGGAGGGGTGGAAGAGGATCTGCTCTAGAGCACCTACGCCCAGAGGGCTGGTGGGATTCCAGGACGTCGGGCGTTGTTGTTGTGTGTATATATATATATATGTATGTATGTATATATATATATAATATATATATATATATATATATATATTCGGAGGTGAGGGGGTGAGATCGAAGTGGAACGGAGAGCCCCCTTACCGGGAAATCGGTTTCGGTTTCGTGTTCGTGCGTGCCGTGCGTGCGGGCGAGACGAAGCTGCGTGGGCGGGCGAGAAGAACGTCTCCTCCGGCTGAGGCGCGGCCGGACCAAATGATTCTTTTCCGGGGGCCGGTGGCCCGCGGTGTCCCGCCGGAGTCCCGCCTCCAGCTGAGGCGCGGCCCGACCAAATGATCCCTTTCCGGGGGCCGGTGGCCCGCGGTGTCCCGCCGGTGTCCCGCCGGTGTCCCGTCGGTGTCCCGATGATCATGATCATGATCATGATGATGATCATGATCATGATCATGATCATGATCATGATCATGATCATGATCATGATGATGATGATGATGGTGATGGTGATGGTGATGGTGATGGTGATGGTGATGGTGATGGTGATGGTGATGGTGATGATGGTGATGATGGTGATGATGGTGATGATGGTGATGATGGTGATGATGGTGATGGTGATGGTGGTGGTGATGGTGGTGGTGGTGATGATGATGGTGTCCCGATGATGATGATGATGATGATGATGATGATGATGCTGATGCTGATGCTGATGCTGATGCTGATGCTGATGACAATGATGATTGTGACGACGTTGATGATGATGATGATGATGATGATGGTGATGATGATGATGGCCATGGTGGTGATGATGATGGTGTCCCGATGATGATGATGGTGATGATGATGATGATGTTGATGATGCTGATGTTGCTGATGTTGATGATGGTGTTCCGATGATGATGATGATGATGATTATGCTGATCCTGATGATGCTTATGATGGTGATGATATGATGGTGTCCTGATGATGATGCTGATGATGATGCTGAGAAGATGATGATGATGGTGTCCTGATGATGATGGTGATGATGAGGTTGATGATGATGATGATGTTGATGATGATGATGGTGTCCCGATGATGCCGACGATGATGATGATGACGATGATGGTGTCCCGATGATGATGTTGATGATCAGGATGATGATGAGTGATGGTGGCCCAGTGATGATGATGATGTTGATGATGATGATGGTGTCCCGATGATGGTGATGGTGATGATGATGATGGTGACGAGACGATGATGATGGTGTCCCAGTGATGATGGTGATGGTGTCCCGATGCTGATGATGATGATGATGTTGACGATGTTCTTTATGATGCTGGTGATGAGATGATGATGATGATGATGATGATGATGATGATGGTGTTCTGATGCTGATGATGATGGTGTCCCGATGATGATGATGATGATGATGATGATGATGATGATGATGCTGATGGTGACGATGATGGTGTCCCGATGACGATGATGATGATGGCGATGATGATGATGTTCATGATGATGGTGATGAAGCGATGATGATGATGATGGTGTTCCGATGATGATGATGATGATGATGATGATGATGATGATGTTGATGATGACGTTGATGACGATGGTGTTGATGATGACGTCGATTGTGAGGTCGATTGTGATATCGATATTGAGATCGATAGTGAGACGAATGTGAGATCGATAGTGAGATCGATAGTGAGATCGATTGTGAGATCGATGGTCAGATCGATTGTGAGATCGATGGTCAGATCGATTGGTAGATAGATCGAATGAAGTAGATCGAGTGAGATCGATTGTGATATCGATCGAGTGAGAT
The DNA here is from genome assembly GCA_963575745.1 of Prorocentrum cordatum. NCBI lineage: Eukaryota > Dinophyceae > Prorocentrales > Prorocentraceae > Prorocentrum > Prorocentrum cordatum. Next base: position 493,360 of record CAUYUJ010007003.1, read on the forward strand.
CGATCGAGCGAGACCGATAGTGAGATCGATAGTGAGACCGATCGAGTGAGACGTTGGTTCCTCCCCCCCCTAACCTCCTTATCACCCGAAGTGTGGTCGTATAGGTGTGTGTATATATATACACACATGTATACACACAGGACTGCATTGGCGTTTCGCGCCATGCACCTTGTTCCTTGTAGTTTCCAGTGCAGGCGGCGTGCGTGCGCGTGGACATGGGGCGGGCCACCGCCAAGTCGGAAGTGGTGGGAAGTGGTGAAGAGTTCCTAAGCGGGAGCGACCAGACAACACCAGCTGAGGCCAGCTCAGGGCGTTTCGGGGCCCGGAGGCGCGAATATGTCACAGGCGAGTGGTTGGGCTAGCATGACGCAGGGCATCCTCCTCTTTCTCCTCCTCCTCCTCCTCCTTTTCCTCCTCTTCTTTCTCTCGGTTCATCCTCATCCTCTTTCTCCTCTCTCCCCCTCTTCCTCTAATTCCTCCTCCTTTTTCTCCTCCTCCTTATCCTCTACACAGGCTGACCCTAGAGGGCCCAGAGAATCGAATATTACTTTTTAGTGAAAAAACTATTGGAAAAGCAATGTTTTCGGCTTTCTCGCCTTTTCGCTTCCGATCGGCTCGGGAGGCGTCAAGATAGCCCCAGGATGGCCCCAGAGAGGCGCAGGCCGAGGCCCACGAAGGCCCAAGGCTGGCCGAAGAAGGCCCAAATAATTGAAAGTCAATGAAAACCATTGGAAAGCAATGCTTTTGGCCTTCTCGCCTTGTCGCTTCCGATCGGCTCGGGAGGCGTCAAAGTAGCTTCAGGACGGCTCCAAATGAGTCCCCAGACGAGCCCCAAGGTAGGCTCAAGGCTGGCCCGAGAAGGCCCCCCAAATAGAACATCAATGAAAATCAAGGAAAATCCATGATTTTGGCCTTCTCGTATTTCGCTTACCATCGGCTCTTTAGGCGTCAAGATAGTCCCAGGACGGCTCCAAATGAGTCCCCAAACGAGCTTCAAAGAGGCCCAAAGCTGGCCCAACAGGGCCCGGAGAGTCGGACATCAGAGAACACCCATTGGTAAAACAATGTTTTCGGCCTTCTCGTTTTTTCGCTTCCGGTCGGCTCGAGAGGCTCCAATATAGCCCCAGGATGGCCTCAAGAGAGGCGCAAGCCGAGGCCCACAGAAACCCAAGGCTGGCCGAAGAGGGCCCAAAGAATGAAGAATTCGTGAAAATCCATTGGAAAATCAGTGTATTTGGCCTTCTCGCCTTGTCGCTTCCGATTGGCTCTTGAGGCGTCAAAACAAGCCTTGGACAGCTCCAAAGGAGTCCCCAGACGAGCCCCAAAAAGAGCACAGACTGGCCCTAGAGGGCCCGGAGGTTCGAAAATCAATTGAAAAACCATTTGAAAAGCAATGTTTTCGGCCTTCTCGCCTTTTCGCTTCTGATCGGCACGGGGGGCGTCAAGGCTGGCGCAACAGGGCCCGGAGATGGCGCAACTCGGCCCGTTAAGTGGGGCCCAAAAATGAGCAAATGTAGGATGATCGTTGGAAAAGCGAGGCTTATGGTCTTCTCGCCTTGTCGCTTCCGATAGGCTCTTGAGGCGTCGAGGCACCTCCAAGACGTCTCCAACTGAGTCCCCTGGCGAGCCCCAAAAAGGTCCAAGGCTGGCGCAACAGGGCCCGGAGAGTGGGAACAACAGAAAAAACGCAAGTAGAAAAGCAATGTTTTCGGCCTTCTCGCTTTTCCACTTTCGGTTGACTCGGGGGGGCGTCCAGACGACCCCGGGACGGCCACAGGGAGGCGCAAGACAGGCCCGAGGATTCGAAAGTCTTTTGGGTGAGGGCGGGCGGGGTGGGGCGCTTCTCGGCCCTAGAGGGCCCAGAGTGGGGGGCCCAGAGATGGACAAATGTAGGAAAGTCACTGGAAAAGCAAGGTTTTTGGTCTTCTCGCCTTGTCGCTTCCGATTGGCTCTTGAGGCGTCCAGATGCCTCCAAGACGGCTCCAGATGAGGCCCCAGACGAGCCCCAAAGAGGCCCAAGGCTGGCGCAACAGGGGGGGCGTCAATCAAGACGACCTCAGGATGGCCACAGCAAGGCACAAGATAGGCCCCGGGAGGCGAAGTTCGTTTGGGGGGGGCACTGGGGTGTGGGCTCCCTGGCGTTATAAAAGTATACAGATAGGAATATATATATATATACACATACATACATATATACACACACCTATATATATATATATATATATATATATGTGGACGTGTTCGGCCCCATTGGTGTTCAAAAATCTCCATATCCACCGCTAGGTTCCTGAAGTGGTCGATCTGTACACATCGTGGCCTCGCACTTGAAAGGAAAGCCTACACCAATAAAGAAGGCAAGTGTAGATCCAAACATAAAACGAACGTGTCACCTCCCCTAACCTCCTCATCTGCCGCAGGCTGGTGTGTAATGTACAGTGAGGCGGAGGAGGAGAAGGAGGAGGAGGAGGACGAGGAGGAAGAGGAGGAGGAAGAGGGGGATCAAGGAGAGGAGGAGGAGCAGGAGGAGGAGGAGGAGGAGGACCAGTATAAACCCAAGAGTCATCAACGATGTCAAAATAAACCCTCCCTCCAAGCTCCCTCTTCATAGGCCCCTACAACGGTTCATTTCCACTGAAGGAACTGCGTCGCTGGAAGACGCCCACGCCACGGATCAACCTGACTGCTGCGTCTTGACGATCCTGATTGGCGCCAGAACGCCATTCCTGGGACTTCAAACGCGAATCAACGTCATTTCTCCACAACGCCATTTCTGGCACGTTGATCATGATAATTCGGGAAACTTCTGCAAATGTTTGAATCGACTGTGCGCGGCGCTCAGGCGAGAGCAACATTTTGAAAATGAGCCGCCCTCAATCCGTGAAACTCTTGCAGACACTTAAACGAATGTGCGCGGCGCTTAGGCGAGAGCCACATTTTGATGTTGAAGACCGCGCGCCCTCAATCCACAAAGCTCTGGCAAATGCTTAAATCAAATGTGCGTGGCGCTACGGCTAGAGCCACATATTGATAACCACCCGCCCTCAATCCGTGAAATTTCTGCAAACTTGTAAGCGGATGTGCGCGGCACTGAGGCGAGAGCCACATATTGAAAACCACCTGCCCTCAATCCGTGAAACTCGTGCGATGTTGTAGAACGAATGCGCGCGGCGCTCAGACGAGAGCCACACTTTGAAAAACGGCCCGCCCTCAATATGTCTAGCTCTTGGAAAGTTTAAAAAGAATGTACGCGGCCCTTATGCGATAGCCACATTTTAAAAACAACAAAAAAACACGCCCTCAACCCGTGAACCTGTTTCCATCGTTTGAGCTTCAGGGTAATGAATGGTGAGGAAGTCTCAGGCGAAACGCCCAGCCCGCCCTAAAAACAGGCTTCGGGGTGAGACAGAGAGAAGTTATTCATAAGGAAAAGGAATGGAGGAGGAGGAGGAGGAGGAGGAGGAGGAGGAGGAGGAGGAGGAGAAAGAGGAGTAGGAGGAGCAGGAGGAGTAAAAGGAGCAGGAGGAGCAGGAGGGCAGGAGGAGAAGGAGAAGGAGGAGGCGAGCAGAAGGAGAGCAATGGGAGCAGGGGGAGGAGGCAGGGGGGGAGGAAGCAAAGGGGCAGGAGGAGGAGGAGGAGCAGAGGTTGGCGCCGGAGAGGACAAGGTGTTGGGACATGATGGAGAACAACGCGGGAGAGGGATACAGTCAACCCGCATAGTAGGGATGGGCAACCTTCCCAAGGGTACCCTTGCACCCTTGCTTCTTCGGCTCATCCTCGGCCGCTTTCGCTGGCCGCGCCCCGCTCGGAGAGTGTCGACATGGCCTTCCAAGGTCCTTGTATCCTTATCGTGCGTCCTTATGATACAGGTTGACTGTAGGAGACCGAGCATGGCGGCTCCTCTCAGCCGCATGCGGTTCAGGAGTGCTTCCATCCTGCGCGCGTTGCTCCTTCCCTCCTCCTCCCTTCGGCGTCATCCCAACATACCAATACCATGTGTTCGTCGCCCCTCCAAGGGGTGACGCGCGCGCGGGCCGAGAAATCTTCCAGTATAAGCTGCGTGGCGGGCGCTTTCTGGTCATACCGCTCATGAACTGATACGCTACAAGACTGTTATACTATATGTTCGGGTCTGACGCACGCCTCAAAAGGAGACGCATTGTTAAGGCCTTACGGCCGGCGCCGCCGACGACGACGACGACGATGACGGCGACAACGACGACGACGATTACGACGACGACGAGGACGGCGACGACGGCGACGATGAGGACGAGGACGAGGAGGAGAAGGAGGAGAAGAAGGAGGAGGCTGGGGCGGAAGAGGAAGCGGTGAAGGAGGGGCAGGAGGAGGAGGGGGGGAGGAGGAGGACGAGGAGGAGGCGGAGGAGGACACATATTAGTACTACTGTGTCCAAGTGCGTCCCACCCCTCCTCCGCCACCTCGAGCCGAGGGCGGCTCAGGGTGGTGCCATCCCGCGCGCCTTCCCGGCCCGTGCCCTCGACGCCTCGGCTTCGCCTCGCGGAGGCCGCCTCGCTTGGCGCGGCCGGCCCGGCGCACCAGGGGTCACGGAGCAGCGGAGTTGCGGCGAGCCACGATATGCAGGCAGGTGTCGTTCTGGCGGCGTGTGGTGGGTCGAATTTGGTGAGGCTGGGGGAGCAGACGGTGGCATAAACAGGATGAACCTGGCGAAGGACCCAACCATACGCAGCTTCGAGTCTCGCGGGGCAGGGGAGAAGGAGTGGGGGGGGGCACCAAAAAGACTGCGGCGTTGACTGGGAGAGAAAAGCCGTTGGGCTCGCGGGGACACGCCTTGTTTGGCGCGAGCCCAGTGCGCCGCTATTGCGCCCCCGTTTCCTTCCCAGCTCTTTCACTCTCCTTGTTCCCGGTGCGCGGCGTTGCGTTCCTGCCCGTCTGGCCCGCGGTGGCCCGAGCCCTAAGCCCCGCCGTGTTGCATCAACTTCTTCTCTCGCTTTCTCCCCTCTTCGTCCTCCCGCCCTGGGACTCTGGGCGCCGCGCATTGCGGAGTCCCCGCGACGCGCGCCAGTCGCCCCGAAGGAGTCCTGGCGACGCGCGCAGGTTGTCCGCGGCACGGAGCGAAAAGCACGGATGGCTGACAACGGGCAAGGCGCTGGGCAGAGCGCGTGGGCGCCGGGCAGTTTCCGGAGGCAGAGCCCAGGAAGTCCCTGCGAGCTTGCGAGGCCACGAAGCGCTTGAAAGGTGTGCCTTCGGTGGAGCTCCCTACGGGTGGAGCGTGGCCCAGATGAGTATACAAGGGCATGCGTTGGGCAGGGATCCGACTGCGAACCATGCCGGTGGGGCCATCGGTGAAGCTCCTGATGGCGCCACGAACCGTGTTAGGGGTATGACATGCGGTGGGCGGCGAACCGCATGCGAACCCTTGTTTGGGGGACTTCGGAGTTTTGTTTTAACGTGTGTGTGTGTGTGTGTTTATGTATATATGTTTACTGGAGCCTCGAAGCGTGTGTGGGGTTATTGAACTGGTAGGTGATGCAGAAGGCAGATGCACGGAGGTGGGGAGGGAGGAAGGGGAGAAGGAGTGAGGAGTGAACGAAGGTTTCTGTCTGTTCAAAACGAGGACCTTGCTCAATGCAAGATGGTTGGGGAAACTTTGAGGTCCGCGCAAATTCTCCGGATCGGCGCTGGAGTCCCCCGGCGGCGCCCTCCGCGCGCCAGGGAGGGGGGGTCCAGCGCGGATCCGAAAAATCCGCGCGGACCTCCGAGTTTTTATGTTTAGTTATGATATGTTTGTCATTGTATGTTCCCCTCGTGTCGTGCTGGCGGCGCGTAGTGGGTCGAATCTGGTGGCGCGGGCGTCGGATGTCGTGGATTGCGGTGTCGCGTTTCGGACGTGCTCGCGCAGCGGCGCCGTGCTTTTCACAAGAGTGCCAACCAGTGGCCGTTGTCGGTGTTGTACGTTGTGGGGCATCGTCGTGCCCATGCTGTCCGTGCCCGTTTCGGGTGTGCCAACAGCTGGCCCAGAGCCCCCTCGAATTTTTGTTTGGACCGCCCTGGGGCTTGGTTGAAGACTCCAAGGACCCAGGCATGGCAAAAAGCAGTGCGATATGTGTGTCACGACGCGAGGATGTCATGGGAGCGGGAGGAGGCTGATCCAGAGCCCCCCGAGCGCCCAAGTCAGGCGACGGCGGCGCTGGTGGTGGAGGGGGGTAGGGGCGTCCCTGGTAACGGGAGTTGCCGCGGCTCGTGTATCGAAGACGCCTTCGGCAAATCACCGCCGCCCCCTGCCTTTTCGGAAGCGCCTGTGTGGCCGAAAGTTGGGTTAGAGCTTGGCCAAGCTATCGGCCCATGTGTTCCCCCAGGCGTCGTTGAAACCCTTTGGGGAACACGTAAGGAAGAGAATGAGGAGGAGGAGGAGGAGGAGGAGGAGGAGGAGGAGGAGGAGGAGGGAGAGTAGGAGGAGGAAAAGAAGGAGGAGAAGTAGACCTCTTGGGAGCCTTTTAGGGCACTCTTGGGGTATCCTGGGAGCCTCTTGGAGGCCTCGTGGGGGTCTCCTTCGGCATCTTGGGAGCCTTTGGGGGCTTGTTCGGGGCTTCTTTGGCCGTCTTAGGGTGCTCCTGCGCCATCTGACGCCGTCGGGAGCCGTCTTTGGGGCCTCTTTGGACCGTCTTTCGACCCTCCTGGGGTGCTTCAGGGCCGTCTTGGAGGCCATCTTGGCCGTCACGGAGGCCTCTTGGGCCGTCTTGGGTACTTCTTGGGCCGTCCTGGGGCCATCTGGGAGGCCTCTTGGGCGCTCTGAGGACGATCTTGGGGGACTCGTCGGACGTCGGAAGGCCAGAATGAAGCAAATGCCAAAATCCTTCAATAACCTAAGGGAAATCAATACTTTTGGCGTCCTCGGGTCCTCCCGGAGGACCTCTTAGATGTGTCTTGGGCCGTCTTGAAGGCCTTTTGGGGGCCTCTTTGGGGCCGTTTTGGAGGCTTCTTGGGCAGACTTGGAGGCATTTTGGATCCTCTCGGGCCGTCTTGGAGGCCAACATCGCCATGTGTCGAGGATATCTCGTGCGAAACGCTCATTCTTGTCACAAGGCGTCTTAGGCTAGGATCCCCAAGATCGCGATTTGTTGAGGATGTCCCCAGGGAAACGGCGGTGGCCAGTGCGCTGGGACGTAGCCCTAAGGAGGATTTTTGTCCAGAAGGGAGAAGCAAAGCAGGATCTACCGTGGATGTAAGCACATTAGCGCGGAACCAAATCATAACGTTGGAATTCCGCCGTTCAGAGAGAATGAGTGCAGTCCGGGTTGGGACAATCTAGGGCTCAAAGATTTGCATTTGCGGTTCGCGCTTATTTTTAACATCTTCGGCGGCGGCCGCCGATCGTGCCCAGCTCGGAACCCCGCGGACTTTGGACGGCGAAATGCCAGCGTTACGAAGCATTTTCGCGCGAGTTGTTTCCATCCAAAGCAGCACGCCAGGCACCCCCTGTGGCAAGACCACAGGTCAGGAGGGAAAAAACACAGACACAATTAACCGTCGATTCCCCAGAAAATATGGGAAAATATGGGAAGTGGGGGGGAAGATAGAAACCCAGAAAATATAAGGAAAATGCGGGGAATCCTGTTATTTGTGTCTATTTATTTGTGTGTCCCAGGGCCCCTTCAACAGGGGGCGGCGGATCTAATGTCGAGGATCCTCAGGACGTGTGTCAGCCCAATGTGTGTGTTCCCCATCTCAGCCCAACCAGCAGATCATTACCTCGCCTGCGTCGTATCGGAGGGCCCGATGGACGTACACACGCTGGGGCTAACACACGTTCTGAGGATCATCCATAATGGCCTTCGGCCCACCCCGCCACCGTGCCTGTGTTGTGTGGGCCGGAGTGCTCTCGGACAGTGGTTGACCTAAACGGTGTTTTGGCGATTTCGTGGGCCGTTTTCGTTTCGATCTCGTTCTGCAGCGAAAGCGGACTGGAGACAAAACGAGGGAAACGCAAACAAAACGAAAACGAAAGTTTAGGTCCATCCCTGCTCTCGGATGCTGGGATGTCGCGGGGGGCCCTCTTCGGGGGCCGTGCGGAGGCCTCTTGCAAGACGTTCTGGGAACTCTGGGGGCGCAAGCGGTGAGCCTCTCGGGGGGTCTCCGGGGGCCTCCTGGGTGCCTCCTCGGCGCCTCCTGGGGGCCTCTTGGGGCAGAAGACTCGGATTTTCCGTCCGTGTTTCCCATCTTGGGCCCTTCGAGGGGTCGTTTTTGGCATTTGGGCCGTCCTGGGCGCCTCTGGGGCCGTCTTGGAGCCCGCTTGGGCCGCCTGGGAGCCCTCTTGGGAGGGCTCTTGAGGCAATCTTGGGGCACCTCGAAGGTGTCTTGGTCCATCTTGGACGTCTTGTACCGATCGTGTTGCGATTCGGGGCCATCTTGGACCGTCTGCGCGGTCTCTTGGGGCCTTCTTTGCCCGTCTTTGGGCCCTCTTGGGCCCGAAAATGTGGCGCCACCAGACGCAGGGTGCCCCAGAAGATTTGGCAATTTTGAGTCTGGGCCCACAGGAGTGAGGACTGACGCTTAAGAGATTAGGCCAATGATTTCAGAACGCTCCAACGCGTGCCTCAAGGGCAAGGTGGCGAATAAACGCGTTCCAGCTTGCCCAGAGCCCCCGAGTTCCCAAGCCCGGCACGGAGAGGCAGACGCTTGCACATGTCTGCGTGTTGCCGGAGGTAAGGGGGCCAGAGTTTCTGCTGCAACCGGAGGCACTGTCGTTGTGAAGCCTGCGAAATCCAAGAGCAATGCGACAAGGGATTGGGCGCTGCGGGAGGCCGAGAAGAAGTTGCAGGCCAGAGCAGCAGTCTGGCGATGTGGGTGGTCGCCTCTTGGCCCCATTCGCCGACCTAGCCCCCTTCGCGTCGTTCGAGACGACGAGGTCCCCGTTCTGATGCTGTTATAATAGCTATATAACGCTTCAAAATAATGTTGAAGCGTTATATTCCTTGTCGTGCGTTCCGCTTTGATCGATTCGGCGCAGAAATATTTAGATCTGAAACCCCAGGGAGATGATGATGATCATGATGCTGATGACGATGACGATGACGATGGTGATGGTGATGACGATGACGATGACGATGACGATGACGATACGATGATGATGATGATGATGATGATGATGATGATGATGATGATGATGATGATGATGATGATAATGAGGATGAGGATGAGGATGAGGATGAGGAGGATGAGGATGAGGATGGCGATGGCGATGACGATGCTGATGATGCTGATGATGAAAATAATAATGATGCTGACGCTAATGATGATGCTGATGCTGATGGTGGCGATGGTGGTGGTGATGATGATGATGATGATGGTGACGATGATGATGGTGATGGTGATGGTGATGGTGATGATGGCGAGGGTGGTGGTGATGATGGTGATGATGATGATGATGGTGATGGTGATGGTGATGGTGATTGTGATGGTGGCGAGGGTGGTGGTGGTGGTGATGATGATGATGATGATGATGATGATGATGATGATGATGATGATGATGATGATGATGACGCTGATGATGATGCAGATGCTGATGCTGATGCTGATGCTGATGCTGATGCTGATGCTGATGCTGATGCTGATGCTGCTGACGATGATGAAGAGGAGGGGGAAGGAGGAGGAGGAGGAGGAGGAGGATCCAGTCACCTGATGACAGAACTGCCGACAGCTCATGGCTCATAGGATGAGGAGGAGGCTGAAGGGTTGAATGAGGAGGAAACGAGGAATAAAGAGGTGGGATGGAACAGGAGGATGAGGGGCCAGGAGGGCGAATGGAGAGGAGGCGGGGGAGAAGGAGGAGGAGGCGGAGGAGGAGGAGGAGTAGGAAATTGACACAGAAGGATGACTGAGAAACAGTGGCACTCTGATGACGAGGAGGAGGAGGAGGAGGAGGAGGCGCAGGAGGAGGCGCAGGAGGAGGCGGAGAAGGACAAAGAGGAGATAGTGAAGAGGAGTGGGCAAGGAGGACGAGGAAGCAGAAGGAGGCGGAATTGTAGAAGCAGGAGGAGAAATGGGGAGCTGGAGGAGGAGAAGGAGGAGGAGGAGGAAGAGCAGGGGAGGAGGATGAGGAGGTGGGAGCTGGAGGAGAGAGGATGGAGGAGAAGATGAGGGAGCAGGATAAGGAGGAGGAGTAAGAGAATGCGCAGGAGTCGGCGGAGGACGAGGCGGGAGGCGGAGGAGGAGGAGGAGGAGGAGGAGGAGGAGGAGGAGGAGAAGGAGGGGAGGAGGAGGGGAGGAGAAGGAGGGGAGGAGGAGGAGGAGGAGGAGGAGGAGGAGGAGGAGGAGGAGGAGGCGGAGCTGAAGGAGGAGGAGGAGGAGGAGGAGGAGGAGGAGGAGGAGGAGATGAGGGGGAGGAGCGGCGGACCCGGACGACGACGAAGCGAGCTGCGGCTTCAGGCGAGGTTGGCCCCGATGGCCGCCCCTCCGCTGGAGAGCGGCGGCGCCGAGGACCGCCACGACGCCGACGGCGTCGTCTGCGGCGTCAGCGGCGTTGGCGGCGGCGGCGACGACGGCGACGGCGAGGCGACGATAGCGACGGCAGTGCCGAGGGCTGCCGTGAGGCGGGCTGCCGTGAAGGGGTCGAGGGCGTGGCCGCCTACAGCGCTGGAAGTCCGCCAAGTCTAAGCTCCTTGCGGCGGCAGCGGCGGTGGCGGCGACGGCGGCGGTGGCGGCGGTGGGGACGAAGGCTGCCGCGAGACGGGCTGCCGGAAGGGGCCGATGGCGTCAAGTCCTTTGGGCATATAAGCTTCGCGCGGACGTTTGTTCTGAACCCGCGGGGGGGGCGCTCCCGGCCCGACACCACTTGGGAGGAGGAGGGCCGGTGGAGGCAACGGCGGCAACGGCGGTTCTTCCGCCTGACCCAAACCCGCTCAAAATCTGCCCCCAGTCCCTTCCAGGGATCCATCCTGGCCAGTTTTTCGAGGCGGATCCAGCTGGGCGACGAGGAGCATCCAGGAAGGAGGCCCCAACGGGATGGAAGACGCTAGGGAGGACCGAAATCGTCTCGACTGGCCCTCCTCCGATTTTTCTCCATCACGAGATCACGAAGTATTCAGCTCTCCGTGCCCCTTCTCTACGGCGTGTTCGTGCCGTGCTTGCGAGACGGCGCGCGGGGGCGGGCATTCAAAGTCTCGAGATCTCGACGGCGTCAGCGGCAATCCGGCAGCGAAGATCGTTCAAGATTGGGCGCCTCACGCGGTGACAGAGCCGGAAACCGTGACATCGTGGCAGTCTCCCCTCCCCTCCCGCTCTCTGTGCCTCCATTCCTCCCTCCGTCATTCCTCCCTCTCGCTCGCTCGCTGCGGGCGTTGGGTCCACGACCTGGCAATGCCCTCCTCCTCCCTCTATCTCCTCCCACCTCCTCCCCCGCCTTCCTCCCTCCCTTCTCCCTCCTCGGCCTCTTACTCCCTCAGGCTGATCCCCCAAATCCTCCAGGAACTCCCTCCTGACCTCTGGGAGCCCCTGAAACCTCCAGGAATCAGTTTGTCCTCTTCTTTCCACTTCCCCTTCCCCCTCTTCCCCCTCTTCCCCCTCTTCCCCCTCTTCCCCCTCCCCCACTGAGCTTCTTCTGTGTATATTGGAGCTTCTTCTTCTTCTTCAGCTTTTCAGTCGAAGGTGTGCCTTGAAGGCGGTTGTTGTTGCCCTTCGTGTGCCGTATGGCCTCCTCCAGCTCTTGTTCGGTCTTCTTGAGGGCCGCCTCCTTTGGCATCTGCATGTGCTGGTGCGCTGCCATCTTCGCGCTGGCCTGCGTGGAATTGTGGATTTCACTCAGTAGCTCGTTGTGGTACCCTTGTGCCCCGGTTGCCTCCATGTGTCGGTCGCGTTCATGCTTCTGAGCAGCCCATTCCACCTTTCGGAGGTGATATTTGAGTTCTTGGATCTCGTTGTTGGTGTTGGTCCTGTTCTTCTTGATGTCGTGAGCCATGCGCCAGTTGTCCTCTTTGAGGTTCCTGAACAAGGTGCCGACGTCTTGACCTTCTGTAGTCTCCCCCGCCCTTGTTTGTCTCCTTGGCGCTGGGGTAGGCATCCTTTTCTGTGGTAGATCGCGTTGTGGTTTGTCGGCCTCGTCGTCGGCAGCCTCGTTGTCGCTGTACCGATCGTCCCTGGCGTTGCTGATGTCCCGCTGGAGAATTATAAGCTCCTCTGTCATGTTCTCGAGCTCGTTCATTCAGAGCTGGATCCGTTGTAGGTGGGTCTTGGTGTCCTCATTGTAGTCGTCCATGGTCTGTTTCGTAGCACCGATCTCTCTGGCCTGTTGGGCCAGGGTCATGCTGTTTAAGTCTATGGCCTTGGTGAAGGCGATCTGCGCGACTGCATCTGCAATGGGTAGTCCTGATGCGCTGTTTTTGGCGATGGCGGTTGCGGATCGCCTCATCTCGATGTGTTTGATGTTCTTCCAATCGTCCTTCAGCTTGGAGTCGTTGGGTGGCAGCTCCCAGTCGTGCCTCCTTCTTGCGTAGATCTTCCTCATGTGCATGACGTTGTTGATTGTGTTGGTGATGTGTTCGTTGTAGTTCTGGGTGTCCTCCTTCTTGTTATCCTTCTCACCATCAGGTTGATGGATTGCCTTGCCTTATCCCGTGTTGAGCTTCTGTTCGCCTTTCGGGTTCAGCTGTCATGCTCGTGGTCGTGTGTTGCGGTCTTCTCTTTACCGCTGCAGTTATTGCCCTTGCCGTTGTGGTTCTGGCACTTGCTCGGAAATTGGAACATATACATTACCAGTGGCGGGCTGTTATTCAATCCCAGAACTTTTTCAGGGTCAGGGACGACGTAGGGGTGGTGTGGTGTATATTGTTTTCCCCGCTTCCTTGCAGAAGCAGCGAAAGATGTATACACCAGGATTCCGTGGATCCCGTATGCACCAGGATCCGCTCTCCTGTGCGAGTTTCAGTGCGGGGCAGGAAAAAGCGTCGGTGTATAGAGTTCGGTTACTTACACTGGTCCGTTCAGTTGTGGTTCCTCCAGCGTGCGAGTCCCACTCCGATTGCAGGTGTGGTAGGTCTCGGTGTCGTTGGTCTGCTTCGTGGCCGGCGCGATGCTGACCTATGCTGACCTCCACGGTGGCGGTGCAGTTACCGACCCGCTCGCAGTTGCATTCCACGACCTCGCGATGGTTGGAACTTGAGGTGGGTGTCGAGGTGGCTGCTGTGCACTGTGGTGCTGGTCGAGGAGTGGTTGAGCTTGTGTGTAGATGTTGCTGCGTTTGCTTGTCTAGCAGTGTACGCGCCGATGCTACACGCAAGAGAGTGCCAGCTGCTGATCTCTTTGAACGTTACCTGCGGTGCCAGGCAGGTTCCGAAGGTTCCGTCGTCGTTGAAGGCATGGTATTAGTACTTGGCCAGGAGGGTCCTGCAAGTGGTGCTGGTGTCCAGGTTTCTGTTCGCGGCCGCCCACCTGAGAGCTTCGCGCTGCCCCGTCCAGAGCGGGCCGTGGCTTGCTCCCCCTCCTCCTCCCCTTCCTCCCCCTCCTCCTCCACTTCCTCCTCTCCTCCTCCTCCTCCTCCTCCTCCTCCTCCTCCTCCTCCTCCTCCTCCTCCTCTCTCCTCCTCCTCCTCCTCCTCCTCTCCTCCTCCTTCCCCTCCCTCCTGCCTCCTCCCTCCTCCCTCCTCCCTCCTCTCTCCTCCCTCCGCCCTCCTCCCTCCGCCCTCCTCCTCCTCCTCCTCCTCCTCCTCCTCCTCCTCCTCCTCCTCCTCCTCCTCCTCCTCCTCCTCCTCCTCCTCCTCCTCCTCCTCCTCCTCCTCCTCTCCGCCCTCTTCCTCCTCCTCCTCCTCATCCTCCTCCTTCTCCTCCTCTCCTCCTCCTACTCCTCCTCCTCCTCCTCCTCCTTCTCCTCCTCCTCCCCTCCCTCCCCTCCCTCCCCCCTCCTCCCTCCCTCCCCTCCCTCCTCCTCCCTCCCTCCTCCCTCCTCCTCCTCCCTCCTCCCTCCCCCCCCCCCCCTCCTCCTCCTCCTCCTCCTCCTCCTCCTCCTCCTCCTCCTCCTCCTCCTCCTGCTCCTCCTCCTCCTCCTCCTCCTCCTCCTCCTCCTCTCCTCCTCCTCCTCATCCTCCTCCTCCTCCTCCTCCTCCTCCTCCTCCCCTCCTCCTCCTCCTCCTCCTCCTCCTCCTCCTCCTCCTCCTCCTCCTCCTCCTCCCTTCTTCCCCTCCTCGCCCTCATCCTCATTCTCCCCCTCCTTGTTCTCCTGGTCCTCCTCCCCTCGGCCCCCTTCCCCCCGGAGTGCGCCGCCGCCCGCCTGCCTCGGAGAGCGCCGTGGCTGAGGACGACATGCAGAGCACCGAATCGTGGTGGAGCGCCGGGGACGGCGAGAGCACCGTTTCCTGGCCCGCGCGGGGCCCTGTCAGGAGGGGAAAGAACAGACAGACACAAATCAAACGCCGATTCCCCAGAAAATGTAGGAAAATATGGGAAGCGGGGGGGAGGATGAGAGCCCCAAACACAGGGGAGATCATGGGGGGAATCCTGGGATTTGTGTATTTCTTGCTGTGTGTGTCCCTGGGCCACTTCACCCTGGCATCGCTCGGACGCGCGACGGCCGGTTTCCCCCGAGACCCGCCTGCTTCGCTCGGCGGCGAGCGAGGGGGGGGGAGAGGTGAGAAGGAGAAGGCCTCCTCCTCCTCCTCCTCCTCCTCCTCCTCCTCCTCCTCCTCCTCCTCCTCCTACCCCTCCCCCTCCCCCTCCCCCTCCTCCTCCTCCTCCTCCTCCTCCTCCTCCTCCTCCTCCTCCTCCTCCTCGGTCCTCCTCAGAAGTGAGAGGGAGATGGCCTTCTCAGAAGGCGGCGGAACTTCTCAGAAGCCCTCGCGCCTCCTGAGAGGTTTTAGCTTCTGTCGTCGGGGAAGGCTGCGAGAATCAACTTCTCAGAAGGCCGGGGGGCTTCCGAGCCTTCTAAGCAGGCCTGCGCCCCCGGGCTCGCCGCCGGTTCATGCCAAGGCACGGCGGGGTCGTCGCGCTGCATCTCCGGGGGGGAGGGGGGGGGCGCTTCGCTTGTCCAGTGAGCTGCGGCCATCTCTTAGTATCTGGCGCGGATTCGGCGCAGACTCGCCGCGGATTCGACCTTCGACATGAATCCGACGCGGGTTCGACACGGACAACAGCGTTGTGAGACGGATGAGGTGCCCCGAGTACGCAGAGGACCGCTCGGCGCAGCCGTCAGATCGGGCCGTCGAGCAGCAGAGAGGTCGAACATCCAGGATTTGGGCAGAGACGCACCCGCGTGGCCTGTTGGCGCGCCACATCCGTTCCCCACGATGCGAGGCGTATTGGACTGAGGCGCGCTCTGTTCTGAGGCGCACCTTGCACACCTACTCAGGCCATACGGACAAAGGTGTCTTGGCGCGACAGTCGCGCATCAGATGTTTTTTACGTGTCCTCATGTGGCCCGCGCTCGAGCAGTATCCAGGCAGGATGGCTTGAAGGTGGATGGTCCCAGTGCCGAATGGCAATAACGCCTAAGAAGGAAGGATGAGTTGCGTTTTGTCTTCATTGGCCTCGGGAACATAGTCTGGTGGCATTCGGTCCAAGTCGCCACCGTGCCTAGGTCGCGGACAAGAGGCCTGTTTGGGCATTGCAGGGGCTTCTTGGAGGCGTCTCTGGGGGCCCTTCTGGGAGCCTTGGAAGGCCTCCTGCGGCCCTCCTGGGAGCCTCCCGGGGGGCTTCTGGAGCTTGCCGGCTGTCTCTTGGGCCGTCTTGGGGTGGAGGGCTCCCGATGGCGGTTCGAGTTCCCCTTCCTTGGGCCCTTGGGAGCCCCAGAGGCCCTCCTTGGTCCTCGCGGTCTTGGGACGTTTTTTGGACTCTCTCAAGACGAACGAGCATGCGCAAGTCAAGTAACAAAGCGCGCGCTGTGCTAAACGATTCTGGCCTCTTGGGCTGGCCTCCAGGGCGTCCACAACGGCCCAGGAGAGCCCCCAGGGCGGTTCCTTGGGGCTACCCATGGTTCCTATGCCTCTTGTTGCACGTTTCTTGGAAGTCTCGGGGGGGGTCGGTCTTGGCTGGTTTGGCTTCTCCGATGCTCACGGAGGAAGCGCCAGAAGCACCAAGGAACGCCTAGGAATTCTGGCAAGTCGGTGGTCCAGCTATCAAACATCGTGCAATATTGCCTCCTATTTTCGCCTACGTGTTGAAGGCACGGTGGCAGATTTAATGATTGGTCGTTGGCTTGTCTTGTTATATATATATATATATAGAGAGAGAGAGAGAGAAAGAAACAACAAAAAACTATACAACTATGTATGATCGCGGGCTCAGGGCCCTCGGCCCCCCCCCCCCCAGATGGGATGGGTCCCAGGGTCCTCGGCCCCCCCCCCCAGATGGGATGGGGGGGGAGGAGGAGAGGAGGAGGAGGAGGAGAGGAGGAGGAGGAGGAGGAGAGGAGGAGGAGAGGAGGAGGAGGACGGAGGCGGAGGCGGAGGAGGAGGAGGAGGACGAGGAGGAGGAGGACGAGGAGGAGGACGAGGAGGAGGAGGAGGAGGACGACGACGGCGACGACGGCGACGACGACGACGACACCGACAACAACGACGACGACGACGACAACGACGATGACGACAACGTCAACGACGACGACGTCGACGGCACCACCAGCAGCGGCGGCGGCGACGACGTCGAGCACTGGAGCTGTCAACATGACGCCAATCCCAGCCACACGCCGCACCCACACCGCACCCACAGAGAGGGAGGGAGGGGTGGAGGAGGACAATGGCGTCACCACGCACACACCCACAGCAACACATCACACCCACACCACATCCACAGGGGGGGGAGGGGAGCCACCACGCCACGCCCACGCCCACGGGGGGGGGGGGCATCGCGCAGGGGGGGGGGGGGGGCGATGGCATTAGCATTGGGGGGCTGGCCCAAACCCTCGACCATATATATATATATATATATATATATATATATATATATATCTCTGGACGCTGCAGAAACCCTTCCCCCCCCCGGAACGGGACCCCCGGGATCCCAGGCCCCAGGGCCTTGCTGGAAGCCCTTGGAAGGGGTCCCAGCGGGATTTCCAGGACTCGCCGACTTGTGCAAACCAGCCAGCGGCGGCTCCACGAGGCCCCCAAGACGTTCCAAGATGGCCTCCAGCGTCCCATGACCCACGTCAGACGCCCGAAGGCGGGCCGAATAGAACCCGCAAGAGGTCGTCGAAACGCAAAAGAGGTCGATGTTCCTTTGGTTTTTGTACGATTTGGGGATACTCGGTTATTCGGTCTTTGGGCGTCCGAGAACGCCCGAAAGGCACCAAAAACCGCTCCAAGACGACCAAGAAAGGGTTCCTGACAGTCCAAGACAGCCCGAAGACGGCCCAAGAGGGCTCAGAAACCGCCCACAGAGGGCTTACCCCAAGACGCCCTCCAGAAGGACTCAAACTGGTCCCCGAGACCACGTTTCGCGGCATGGTGGCCCGAGGAACGCCCCAGTGGCCGCCCAAAGGCGCCAGGGACGTATCCAGGGGCGCCCACGGAGCCCCCCAAAAGAGCTTTCGCGAGGTCCTCCCAGAAGCTCGCCTCGGAGGAGCCTCCGCAGACAGGTCGGAGGAGAGCGGGGAAGCGTTCGCGGGGCAGCGGAGGCAGAGGACGAGGGAGAGGAAGGGGAAGAGGGCACGTGAGGGAAGGAGAAGGAACGACCATAGAATGACGGTGACGGCGAAAATTGCAGCCAACAGCGATCGCTGTTCTGGTTGATCTGCCTCTCTCTCTTTCTGCCTGCATGTTAGAGCTGAAGGGCCAAGGCGCATGGCGCGAAGTGCCAATGCAGTCTTGTGTGAATATGTAGATGTGTGTATACACACATATCTACAGTCGGGGCCCTGAAGAAGGAACCCTTTTCGTTGGGGAGGGGCTCCGCGTTCTTTAAGTGTTTCGCAGCTTGCCTCAGGTGTTGCTTATGTTTCCGATCGGAAATCGAAGGTTAACTTATTGAAAAAAGGGGCCTCGTTCCTTATTTTGGGTTCCTTAGGTCAAGGCCCCGACTGTATAATATCTTTAGATACACACATATTCATGCACCTTGGTCCTTGAAGTTTGGTATGCAGGCGGAATGGCAGGAAGGTCAAGCCGACAATTTAGCGATAACTCCTTGTTGCCTTTTCTGGCATCGCCGTTTAATGATGTCATTCGTTATCCTTCCTCCATGCTTCTTGTTCCTCATTCTCGCCGTACCCTGCGCATTCTCCCCATCCTCCTCAGCTCTTTTTGCGGAGGCTGGGGGCCTCACAAAAGTTGTTCAGGCTTTCTCAAGGCCTTCTGGAGGCCTCCTGGGCGTGTTCTGGGGGCCTCTGAGGGCTTCTTCGGGCCACCCTGCCTCCAACTGCGGTCTCCCTGAACGACCCGGTCACGATTTGGAATGCTTCGGAGGGTGTCTTGGGACCATCTTGGGCCGCCATGGGGCTCTCTTAGGACCATCTTGGGCCCCTATTGTGCCGTTTTGGGGCGCTTGGATTGCCTGGAAGCCCTTTCGGATGGTTATGGGGCGAACTTCGGTGAGGCGACACATGTGTTTATAATATAAACAAATACGTCGGGCCCCCTCCCGGGGCGTCCTCCACCTCGCTCACATCTCGTGTACGCTCCCGGTACCGCGCTTCCCGGCCTCCCGGGGAGCCCCAACAATGCCCAAAGACAGCCCAAGACGACCCCAACAAGCCCCCAGAACGTCAAAGAATTGCCCAAGACGCTCCCAAGCAACCCAGGATAGCTTTCGGGCGGCTCTCCAGGCTCCCAGGAGGCCTCCAAGAGCTCCGAGAGGCCTCCCGAGAGAGCCCGGAGAATCTAAAATCGTTGAAAACCTGTTTTCTTTCCAGGGTATTTGGCCTTCAAACCATTTCACGCGTCCAACGCTCCAAGATGGCCGAAGAGGCCCCCAAGACCGCCCCCAAGACCGGCCAAGAGGCCCCCAAGACTGCCGAAGAGGCGCCCAGGACAGCTCCAGACCACCCCAGAACAGGCCCAAGATGAGCCCAAGAGCGGAAGCAGGAGGCCTCCGGAGACCTCCGAGACTCCGGGACCCCCGCAGAGGCCTCCAACACCCAACACAACCCAGACCCCTGAGAGGCCCCTTTATAATCCCCGACGAGGCCCCCAAAACAGCCCAAGAGAGCTTCGAGAGCCGTCCCGAGAGAGCCCGAAGAGGGTAAAATCTGTGATTTTCATTGGTTTTTGTCTCCTTTTTTCGCCTTCTCACGTTTTCCGGCTTCCAACCCTCCAAGACCGAAGAATTTGAAGAAAAAAAGGGAATGTCAGAGATTCCCTCCTTTTTTCAAGTTCGACAAATGCGCGCACCCTCCTCCTGGTCCCACACCTTCCCGGAACATCTGCGGAACGCTCCCGGTACCGCGGTTCCCGACCTCCCGGGGAGCCCCCAAAACGCCAAAGGACAGCCCAAGACGACCCCAACAAGCCCCCAGAACGTCAAAGAATTGCCCAAGACGCTCCCAAGCAACCCAGGATAGCTTTCGGGCGGCTCTCCAGGCTCCCAGGAGGCCTCCCAAAGATTTCAAGAGAGCTCCGAGATGCCTCCCGAGAGCGCCCAGAGAACCTAACATCGGTAATTCCCATTGTTTTTTCTTATTGTGTTTGGCCTTATCACCACGCTCCAAGATGGCCGAAGAGGCCCCCAAGACCGCCCCGAGACCGCCCAAGAGGCCCCCAAGACGGTCCCAAGACGGGCCAATACTGCCCCGAGATTGCCGAAGAGGCGCCCAGGACAGCTCCAGACCACCCCAGAACAGGCCCAAGATGAGCCCAAGAGCGGGAGCAGGAGGCCTCCAGAGACCTCAGAGAGGACGTTGGGACCCCCCAGAGGCCTCCAACACAATCCAGACCCATCCCCGACGAGGCCCCCCAAACAGCCCAAGAGAGCTTCGAGAGCCGTCCCGAGAGAGCCCGAAGAGGGTTTAATACTTGCTTTCCAGTGGTTTTTGTAGACGTTTTTCGCCTTCTCACGGTTTCCCGCCTCCAACGCTCCCAAACCGAGGAATTTGAGAAAAAAGAGAATTCCAGAGATTCTTTTTTTTTCAAGTTGGGATTCCTACTCCCTATCCTCTTCAACAAGCCCGATCAAGACTTCGGGGTCACATGCAAAAATGTTTCGGGAATGCTGTTGAACTCTCTGACGCTGTCTTGGCACTCTCTTGGATCGTCTTCGTTTCCTCTTGGCTGCCCCTGAAACCATTGTAGAAATCGAGATCCCATGATCCCATGAGTTGAATCAGTGGAATGTTAGATTTCTTTTTTTGTTCAAAGTCACCCCCTGCTTATTTTTGCACGAAGACCCCGAAAGGCATCCCAATAGACCGTGGCCTGCATGCAGAAAACGTCTAACCCACAGCCCAGGCACTAAAACTTGAAAAAAAGGAAATCCCACCATTCGTTTTTTTTCCAAGTTCGCCCCCCTGTCTATGCTTGCGCAACAGACCACAATTAAAGCTCCAGGAAAGAACCCAGGAAGCCTTCGAGGGCCCCAAATCGTTGAACACCTAACGGCAATCAATGATTTTCGCGTTTCCGCAGTTCCCCTTCTATACGATTCCGAGGCTTGCGCAGGGCCTCCAAGAGAGTACGAAAAGGATGATCTTCCATGCGTTCGCCCATCAAGCCTAACTAGAACTTGAGCGCGCACGAAGCGCGCGCGATGGTTCTAGTATATATCTGTATATACAAAAGACTGCATTGGCGCTTCGCGCCATGCACCTTGTTCCTTGTAGTTTCGAGCGCAGGCGGCGTGCGTGCGCGTGGACATGGGGCGGGCCACCGCCAAGTCGGAACGGGTGAAGAGTTGCTAAGCGGGAGCGACCGGACAACACCAGCTGAGGCCAGCTCAGGGCGGTTCGGGGCCCACAGGCTCGAATTTGTCTCAAGCTAGTGTTTGGGCTAGCATGAAGCAGGGCATCCTCCTCTTTCTCCTCCTCCTCCTCCTCCTTCTTTTCAACCTCCCACTTCTCTTGCTTCATCCTCATCCTCTTTCTCCTCTCTCCCCCTCTTCCTCTAATTCCTCCTTCTCCTCCTCCTCCTCCCTCTCCTCTACACAGGTTGGCCTTAGAGGGCCCAGAGATTCGAACATCAATTTAAAAACCCTTGGAACAGCAATGTTTTCGGCCCTCTCGTCGTTTCGCTTCCGGTCGGCTCGGGAGGCGTCAAGATAGCTTCAGGACGGCTCCTAATGAGTCCCCAGACGAGCCCCAAAGAGGCTCAATGTTGGCCCAAGAAGGCCCCAGAAATAGGACATCAATGAGAATCTTGGGAAATCCATGTTTTTGGCCTTCTCGCATTTCGCTTACCATCGGCTCTTTAGGCGTCAAGATAGCCCCAGGACGGCTCCAAATGAGTCCCCAGACGAGCCTCAAAGAGGCCAAAAGCTGGCCCAACAGGGCCCGGAGAGTCGGAAATCAGAGAACACGGGCAGCGACCCATTGGCGCATGTTGAGACACGCAGAGCGACAAACGCGATTGTTGGCCAAGATTTGTTTCACCATCGTTCTCATGGGCACTAGACTGGCCCAGCTTTTTCGGATGTACGTCCTGGCATCTTCAGGTTCGCGTGGAGTTTTGCCCGCTTCTTCTGTGCCGCTGCCGTCTGGTTCTCTGATTCTTTTCTGAGGCCCAACCGTTGGTCCAGTCGAGATCAGCCTCCTTGTGAGCTGGCTTAACCAGATCAGTCCTGATGTTAGGGCATTGTTCTGGCCGCAGAGGTTCCCGTATTCCTCTCCCTCCTCTCGGCCCTTTCTCTTTTTTGCCTCCTTATTCCCCCCTCCTGGCGTTGGGAGGCTGCCTGGCTCCATCGGAGCCGCCTCCACCCGTCCTCCACATCCCCCGCGCTTCTCCTCACCTTCGAACCGCAGCTCGAGAGGCTTGTGGCCAACGGCGAGGCGGGTTTCCAGGCTGGGCCCTCGCCCACACTTGCCTGTTTGGGGATGGGGGTTCGAAGCAGAAGCTGAGGAGGAGAAGGAGGGAGGGGGTGGAGGCCCGTGCTGCCCTGCCCCGGCAGCTGCAGCGACAGCCAGTTGCTGCGATCATGCATTGATTCCGGCGGGCTCGTGTCGCCTTATGCGGGCCAATGTGCAACATTGCTTTGAAGAGGAAAAGCATGCGCGGAAGGATACAGCCAAACCTGGCCTCGGAAGGGGGGCATATTATATTTCTATCCAGAATTGATTCTGAAGAACTTGAAGTCTTCAGTCTCGTTGTCCGTGAAAGCGTATCACCCTCCGACCCGTGAGTCGTTAGCAATTTCATATGTCATTGATCTCAACGAGCGCACGGGCGCGTGGAACTCAACCGCAGACAAATCCATCCTGAATATCGTGAAACCGTGGTAGCGATGGTGACGACCGCGACGACAATGACGATGGCGATGACAGTGGTGATGACGCTTGTACCGATGGTGGCGACACTGGTGATGGGGATGGTACGATGCCGACGACGACGATGACAGTGATGAAGTTGACGGTGATGATAATGGCGATGGCATCGATAACACCAGCGATGATGAATGATGGCAATGGTGTTGGCGATGGTGATGATGATGATGATGATGATGATGATGATGATGATGATGATGATACTGATATTGATATTGATACTGGTACGGATACTGATACTGATACTAATATTGCTGCTGCTACTGATTCTTGATATTGATGATAATGCAGATGATGGTCATGGTCATGGTCATGGTCGTGATGATGATGATGATGATGATGATGATGATGATGATGAGCATGTTGATGAGCATGATGATCATGATGATGATGAGGAGGAGGAGGAGGAGGAAGGAGTACCCGCGAGCAGAAATTTGACGAGGGCGGCGACGTCGACGATGGCGATGATAATGACGGCAATGATGATGACGACAATGGTGATGACGATGCCGAGGACGATGACAGTGATGGCGCTGACGATGACGATAGCGATTGTGCTGATGAGGGTGATCAGGAAGTGTGCGCCCACATACATTCAGAAATCCTGACAGATTGCCAGTGAAAGACACGGGGTTTTCGAATGTGTTTGAACACCTCCGTGCTGAAGTTGCTGGAGAACGCTTCGTGCTGCACGGAGATTCCGACCTGCCCGCGCGGGATGCGCGCGCGTGGCCCGCACGGTGTCAATTTCCAGAGTTGGCGGGCGCACGATGGTGGCTGAACGTTTTCGACATGCGTGCGCGAGTGGCCCACAGAATGTTGATTTGGTGTTGGCTCGAGCGCGCGCGCGCGCAGAACTCTCTATTATTTCCGGTTGGGAGACAAACATTGGTTGATTCATGCGGAAGTTAGCTGTATCTTGACAAGTTCGAGAAACAATGCTTGTCGAAACATTTTGACATGCGCGCGCGGCGGCGCGTGCATGTGCCTCGCATGCCCCGCATAGTATTTCTTGCAAGGGCCTCTCAGAACAAGACCATATCTAAGATCAACGCATGTGCACCGCATCATTAGTTTTTTGAGGGAAGTTGCCTGGGGGGCGATTCCGGATCCCTTGGGATGGTATAGTTCCATCTGGGAAAAGACCGATCGCGCGGAATGAATGTGAAATTGAACCACACCCCAGAGGGCGCGGCTGAGTCGGGTCTCAGGGGGGGGGGGCTGCTTTGCACTCAAGGTGAACACCAGGGAGATGCCCATGGGTGTCCGCTGGGCGACAACCCTGGAGCTCCACCCAGTGCACGAGGTTCGACAAGGCGGGTGAAGACCCAGAAACGCCGGGCGGCGACCCCCGAAACCCGGCTGGCGCGCAAGGCGACGAGGAGGCGACGGGCGGCGACGGAGCGAAACCCCGAGCGTGCCAGCCAGTCACGCAAAGCGCGGTGCGGGGGGTCAACGGTTTCGCTGGCTCGCCCTGCTGCTCCCGAGGGGCTCCAAAGGATGGCCTCCAGAGGGCCCAAGAGATCCTCAAGGCCTGCTCGATGGCGGCCCAGGTCGTCCTCACAGGCTCCAGGGGGAGGGGTGAACACTCCCCTCAGGGAAAGAAGGGGCTTGAAAGAGTTGGAACGTTAAACCACCAATGCCCATAGGGCTGGTGCAATTTCCAACGCTTCGTTTATCTTTTTTTTGTTCCGCTGACCCTCATCACCGCTCCGAGTTCCTCGCCATCACCCGTTCCCTCTGCTTGTCCCCTCGTCTCTTGCTCAGGCTGACGCTGCCTCAATCGCCACAATGGACGACACATGGATGGTCGTCGGCGACGAGGATACAGGGAATGGAATGTGTGGGGGCGGAGCGAGAATACATACGGATGGAGTGGCATTGCACGCTCTAATGGGCGGCTGTATGAACCATGAGACCCCATTGAGAGTTTGCATGCTTTGCGCTTTGCCCGTTGTCGGGAGGGAGGGAAACAGGAGGAGGAGGAGGAGGAGGAAAGGAGAAGGAGACGGAGGAGGAGGAGAAGGAGGAGGAGGAGGAGGAGGAGGAGGAAGAAAAGGGGGGGACGGGGACGAGGCGGAGCAGGAGGAGGAGGACGAGGAGGAGGAGGAGGAGGAGGAGGAGGAGGAGCCCTGACCCGCGCAGCCGCCCGACGCGGTGGCCGAGCTCAGGCGCGCTGTGCGGTGCAAGAGCGCCTCGAGCCAGCCAAAAGCTTGGGAGGCCACAGCGCTTTCCGCAGCCAGGGGGGCTTACGAGGCTCGGGGCCACCCTCTGCCAGAGGCTGCCCCCATCTCGTGGGTTCGAGCCCCACGGCGGGTGTTCCTTGCCATCGGCGACGGCAGCCACGCGCGCCGCGGCGCGATAAAGCTCGACATGTTTCCGCGATGTTCGGCGATGATTGGGACGACCCCGATGCGGGCAGAGCAGCGCGTGGCCAGTTTCCCATTTCTGCGCCGTTCTTGCCGCAGCACGCGCGGACCAGAGTTGGCCAGCCGCCGCGTGGGGTGGCCTGAAAGACCCACGGTTTGCGGGAGCAGTCTGAAGACCTTTGGGCCCCGAGCGCCATCCACGTCCTCAGCCTGGACTGAGAGCTTCCGGTTCGCCGCGATGACGCAGAGCTTGGTTGTAATTAGGGAGTCGGGCAGGGCCCCCACGTGAAACGCTACCCCACCCAAGCTCGCTTCACGCCTCCCAGACTCAAGTCGGGCCTGTCCCTCTACAGGGGGAAAATTCAAAAGTATCCAAAAATAATCAAAAATGGTATGCGGACGACTTTTTGTTTACTTTTGTGTATGGGTTGAAGATGTTGGAGATCTTTTTGATTTTTCGTCCAAAATCCGCCTATGGGAGGACATGCCCGACCTAATCCCAGACCCGTCTTTTCGGCTAGGCGCCATTCGGAGGAGGTGAGGTTCAAATCACGAGTTGTGGGCACCTGGGGTTCTGGGACGGCTGCGCATCTTATGTCAGGTTACGGCCGGGCCGAGGTAGATCGAAGTCGGCTCGGGGAGGGTACCTTGGTGTTCTTCGTGTTTGTCGCATCATGGCGCCAACATCGCAGAGCGGACGTCGTTCGGAAAACACTCGGATGGGCCCAGAGTGTCCTGGAGAATCTCGTTCCGGCTTTCGAGGTGAATTTCGTACGGATTTTTGGGGGGGTGCCAGGAATGAAGACTTTAAACATCCACGCGAAATTCACGTCACTTTTCACTCGCCGTATCGGGGTTCTGCACTGGCAGAAATCCACGCAAAAATCCACTGCAGCACGTCTGCAAGGTCGGTGCAGTGAGTTGTATGCTCTTGTGCATCCTGGGGAAGGGTACCCTGAAGGATAGTTATTATGTGCTGAGGGTCTCGTATTCTTGAAGGATGTTATGATGCCTTGGGTCCGGCTGTACCAGCCGAGAGCCTCGCTGGAGCAGCACAACAGCCATCTGACAGTCGAGGAGGTCGACGCACTGTGATAGGGGAAGCGCTGCCCAAGCAGCTCCTGGCCTCGGGGCAAGCTGCCTGCCGTAGCAGGCTTCTGGCTTCAAACTGCCTCGCGTGGACTGCCAGGGCCCCCTCGCTCGGCAGCAAATCATGAGAGCCTTGTATACTCATGTAATTACGGTCGGACCGAGGCATACGATCGAGGTCGTTTCGAGGAAGGTGCCCTAATGTTCTTTGTGCTTGTTGGATGTGACTGTGCCTCCTGAAGGCGGGTACCCTCGAGTGACCATCCGACCGTACGTCTTTAGAGTGCACTCGCGTCGACTGGCCTCTGGTAATCGATTGGATAGCTCCAAGTTGGCGTCGACTACCGCCAATTAGCATCAATGTGACCTCGGTTAGCGTCGACTAGCGTCGGTTCGTGAGAGCCAACAAGACGGTATGAGACGCTCCCAAGGGTTGCCACCGAACCCTTGTGCGCAGCCACGATGCAGACCCCCTTGGGACTTGCACATCCCGAGACATCGTTGCGGTGATTTTGGCCAAACAGTTGCTCAAGACGACGCTAAAGATCCTCTACGTGGCCTGGACATCAGACATCCTTGCGGCTATAGAGCACCTTCGGGCTGGGATGACCTTCGGAATGTCTCTGCGTGGCGGTTCCCCGAGGCCGCGTCTCTTGCAATACGACACACCATTTTTATTTTTTTGTTTTTGGGGGGTGGGGCACCGTTGAGCCCACCACAGTGTTTGCTGTCAAGCTACATAGCTTTGCCCTGCGGAGGAAGGGTTCACCTGATGTAGGTGCAGGATCCTTCGAATAACCGCTATAAGCATAAACTTTTGGCGCTCCGCGCAGATTTCTTGGATCCGCGCTGGGCCCCTCCGGCGCCGCCCCTGGCGCGCTCCGCGCGCCAGGGAGGGGGTTCCAGCACAGATCTAAGAAATCCGCGCTGAGCGCCAAAAGTTTATGTTTATGGCGTTTTTTCTTCTTCGAATCCTGCGAGGTCCTGGAGAGCTTTGGCAGCTCAGGGCTGCGGAGAGCAACGACGGCCACGCGTGTCCCCCATCGGCACGCGCACCATGCTCGCCCAGACCTTCGCGCAACAGCTCTTGCACGGGCGGCCCTGGATCGTCGGCCAGGGTTCTGCTGTAGGGGCCGCAGGGTTCGGGTAGAGGGTTTCTCCGAGGGGCTTAGGCGACCACTCCTCCTCCTCCTCCTCCTCCTCCTCCTCCTCCTCCTCCTCCTCCTCCTCCTCCTCCTCCTCCTCCTCCTCCTCCTCTACCTCCTCCACCTCCTTCTCCTTCTCCTCCTCCTCCTCCTCTTCCTCCTCCTCCTCCTCCTCCTCGGGCCGCCTACGGCCCCAGGGGAAACCGTGCAGGCTCGGGAGGTCCTGGATGCCGTTCGATCTCTGTGTCGGAGGGGCCTCGAGGCTAGCCGCGGAACCTGGCCCCGCGCCCGGTCGGTGCGGCCTCGATCGATGCCACGTGTCTAGGTTGCCCCATCTAGCGAGGGATCATGGCCTCGCCTTCGGGCCGCTCGATCGGTCAGGCGCCGCCCCGTGCGCGTCCGCCCTGGCGTTCTCCTCGCGAGGAGCGGAGGGGCGGGGGAAGGAGGAGGAGGAGGAGGAGGAGGAGGAGGAGGAGGAGGAAAATGACGAGAAGGAGGAGGGTGAGGAGGAGGAGGAGGAGGAGGAGGAACGTTTAGGAACGTTTAGTTTAACCAGAGGCCCAATCGGACCACGCACCCCAGACGTGGAAACGAACACCACAGGAAAGGAGGAGGAGGAGGAGGAGGAGGAGGAGGAGGAGGAGGAGGAGGGGGAGGGGGAGGAGGAGGAGGAGGAGGAGGAGGAGGAGGAGGAGGAGGAGGAGGAGGAGGAGGAGGAGGGGGAGGAGGACAAGCTAGGTGCGCTCGCGTCATATCTGACGTCCTACCCCTCCCTCCCATCCCTTACCATGGCGCTGATTTTCTCTATCCGCGGACGCGTGCCGTAGCGGACCTGTGGCTCCGCGCGCGCGTGCGTAGTGGGTGGTGGTGCGCGTGCGTGCGTGCGTGTGCGTGGTTGTGCGTTGTGGTGTGGTTGTGTGGTGCTGGTGCTGGTGCTGGTGCTGTTGGCTGGTGCTGGTGGTGCTGGTGGTGGTGCTGGTGCTGGTGCGGGGTTGGTGGTGGTGGTGGTGCGGTGCGCCGGTGGTGCGAGGGTCGGATGGGCGCGCGAGAAAGGGGCCCGCGCTGGGGCGAGAACGCCATCCTGAACGACGGAGGCCAAACACCGATCCGAAAATGAGGCCCACGCTGCAGCGGGAGCACGATTCGGAACGATTCGGGAGCAGAAATGATGCCTGCCGCCTCAGCGAGAGCAGCATTTTAGAAAAAAATAGTTAAAACAACGCAGGCGAAAACCCAACTCCCGGGAATCCTGTGTGTAAAAAACAGTACGCGGGGGGGGGGTCGGCCACCCCCAGCACGCCATCAGGGGAAGAGGGAGAGTAGTATTCATATTGAGTAATTGTGGAGGACGAGGATGAGGAGGAAAATGAAGAAAAAGAAGACATAATAAGAAGACGAAAAAGAAAAAACATGGGAGGAGGAGGAGGACGAGGAGGGGGAGGAGGAGGGGAAGGAGGGAGGAGAGAAGGGAAAACGATTGAAAGGAAGGAGAGGAGGAGGAAAAAAAAAAAGGGCAAAAAGGAGGAGGACAGGAGGAGGAGGGAGGAGGAGGAGAGGATGAGTAGGGGGGGGAGAGGAGGAGGAGAGGAGGAGAAGGAGGAGGAGGGAGGAGAGGAGAAGGGAGGAGGAGGCGGAGGAGGAAGGGGCGGCTGACTTGTGGAGAACGAGGAGGGGGAAAGGGGGATGATGACTTGGGGAGAAAACATGGGCAGGGGAAGGATGAGGAAGATGAGGAGCAGGACGACGACTTGGGGAGGAAGGGGGAGGAGGAAGGGGGAGGATAAATATACGCAGGAGTAGGTGGACACGCGCGGCGAACGCTTGCAATGGGGACTGGCTGTCCCACGTTCTGCCATCACTGACGACGAGGCGGCGCCAACATGCCGTCCACACGTGAACCCGTCGTCTAACCTACAACAACGCGCAGTTAACTAACTCAGCCCCCCCATACCTGGAAAGGGGTCACCGACCACGCATTAACACCCTTATGTAAATCAGGCCAATACCTAGTCGCTGAAATCAGCGCATGCACCGCCCAGGCCCCGCCAGGGAGGCGCTTGCGCCGATCATCCTGCGCCTGAGACCAGCCTGGCGCCCAGATCGGCGTCGGCGCACGGCGGGCGCCCTCTCCATGCGATGGCGCGGGCGGCGGCCATCGCTGCGGAGCGCGGCGGGGGATGCGCGACGCTTCGGCGAGCAGAGGATGCACGCTTGCGCCGAGCTGGCCGCGGCAAAAGAAGTGCGAGGGCTACAAGGGCAGGGCGGGCATAGTCAGAACGGAGCAGAGGAGCTTCCACGACGAGGACGAGGAGGACGAGGAGGAGGAGGAGGAGGATGATGAGGAGGAGGAGACGGAAGCGGAGGAGGAGACGGAAGAGGAGGAGGAGGAGGAGGAGGAGGAGGACGAGGACGAGGACGTGGACGAGGACGAGGACGAGGACGAGGAGAAGGAGGATCAGGAGGGGGAGGAGGAGGAGGAACAGGAGGAGGACGAGGAGGAGGAAGAGGAGGAAGAAGAGGAAGAGGAAGAGGAAGAGGAGGAGGAGGAGGAAAACGGGTGAGAAGGAGGAGGAGGGGGAGGACGAGAGGAGGGGGAGGATGAGGGACGAGGACGGGAGGAGGAGGAGGAGGAGGAGGAGGAGGAGGAGGAGGAGGAGGAGGAGGAGCCGTAGCCATTTTGGCTCAAGCCATTTTGGCTCAAGGGGCTTGCCCCTGAACTTCCGACTTCGCTCGAAAGATTGAGGCTTGTTCGTTTTAGCTTCCCCCACGAGACTTCGTGGCCTGAGGTTCGCGACCTCACCGCAATCATTCTTCCCTCAAACCAGCGTTCTCTGTCCCATCGGCGCGCGCGATGGTTGGCTGGGGATGCAGAGCGTGTAATGTGTGGAATCGTGGCGACAAAGCCAAGTGCTTTAGCTGCGGCTATCGTCCCGATGGAAGGGGACCGACCTACGCCGACCCGCCGCCGCCGCAGGGGGAATGGTCGCTCGTTGGAGGTCGCCGTCGCAACCCCCAGTTCGACTCCGCTTCCCCGCCGTGGGCCAACCGTGAGTTCCTCGCTCGTGGACCAGGACCAGGTGGGGAAGGTAAGGGGCGGGACAAGCAGGGGCAGAAAGGTGGAGGAAAGGGTGGAGGACAGAGTTCCCCACTCACAGAACAGCTGATGGAGTCCTGCGTGGGTATGCCCAGTGATAAGTGGCAGATCGGCAGATCGACCCTCGCCCAAAGCCAGGGAGACAAAGTTGCATACCGTCGTCGTTTGCGAGCAGCGGGAATGCAAGACCCGTCCCAACACAAGGATGTACCCCAGCCAGTTCGAGCGGCCCAGTTCAAAGTTCCCCAGGCAGGGCAGCGAGCAGAGGCAGCTCGTGAGGCAGCGGGAGAGGCAGCAGCAGCAGCTCTCGAGACCGAAGACTTTCTGGCTCAAGCCAAGAACGAGCTGGAGGAAGCCAGGCGCACCGTCACCCAGAAGTTGGGCGCCGCAGGGCCTCCTGGAGCGCAAGCAGTACCTTCTAAAGTCTGGGCAGGCATCGACAAGCTCGCCACCCTCCTCGGCAAGGTACTTAGCGCAGCAAAAGGAGAGCCGTCCGAGGAGGCCAAGCTGGCCCAAGAGGCGCTCACCCAGCTCTCGGGGCTCAAGCCGAAGGTGGAGCCCCCTGGCGGCGGCGGTGGCGCTGTTGCTGCTGGCGTTGGGGCAGCAGGGGCCCAGGCGCCGGCAGCAGGAGGTGGACCGAAGCCAGCAGACAGCGACGCCCCCATGGACGAAGCAGAGGAGCCAGGCTCTGCTGAGTCGGCCAAGCGCGTCCGAGAGCTCATGGAAAAATTGGCATCTGATGACGCTGAACAATCACGCCAAGAAACCATGGTCGATTTGTTCCAGGAGCTGGCGACCAAGCGCAGAAAGACGCAGGGGGTAACATTGGCGGTTTCGAGCACCGCGGCCAGCCTCACTCCCGCAGGGGGGGCAGAGGGCACATTTGGCTGCTACGCTCGCTCCGCCAGGAACAGAGAGCACGTTCGAGTACCACGGCCAGGCTCACACCCTTCCGAGGGGGGCAGAGGGCACATCTGGTTGCTACACTCACTCCGTCAGGAGCAGAGAGCACGTTCGAGTACCTCGGCCAGGTTCATTCCCTTTCGCGGGGGCAGAGGGCACA
>CAUYUJ010007004.1:0-49688 GCA_963575745.1 Prorocentrum cordatum
CCTCCCCCCCCCCTCGCGCAGGCGCCGGCGCTGGCGCGGGCCAGCAGACCGGCGCTGGCGACAGCGACGGCGGGGACGCAGCGACGATTACCACCACTACAACCACCACCACCACTACCACCACCAACACCGCCTCAACCCACCACCACCACCACCACCACCACCAACAGCACCACACAACCACGACCACCACCACCACTACTACCACCACCACCACAACCACCACCACAACTCACCATCACCACGACCCCCACCACAAAAACCTGCCACCACTACCACCACCACCACAATCTACCACACCACCACCACCACTGCCACAACCACTACCAGCAGCACAACCCACCGCCACCATCACAAACCACCGCACCACCACCACAATAAACGTCCACAAAACCACGCCACCCCAAACCCACACCACCACCCAAACCACCCCACACCCAAACCACCACACCACCACCACCACTATCACCCATACACAACCACACAAAAACACAACAACTCCACAACCGCCACAATCTTACACACCACACCACACACCACAACCACCACACTACCAGCATGCCACAATCCCCACACCACCACCACAAACCCCACCACACACGCCACCACCACCACCGCTACCACACGACTGCACACTCCTCAAACCCGCCAAAACACAACCCACCACCACTACCCACAAACCACCACCACCCACACAACACCACCACCACCACAACCCACACCCCCAACCCACAACCACACCACCCCCCAACCAACTCCCCCATCCAAAACACCACCAATCCACCCACACCAACCCACCGCCACAACCACACCACCACCTCACCACACAAAAAACTACACACCACTCACCCCAGACCCACCCACCAACCACCACCACCGCTACCACCACCACCACCACCACCACAACCACCACCACCACCACCGTCGTCCTCACCACCACCACCACCACCACCACAACCACCACCACCACCACCGTCGTCCTCGTCGACGCTCCCCGCCACCGCCGCCCGCCGCCGCAGGCGCCGGCCGGCGCCAGCCCAGAGATGGAAATCGTCGTCTCCGCCGCCGTCGCCAGCCGCCGCCGACGCAAGCGCCGGCCCGAGGAGAGGGGACGCAAGAGGGGGGGGGGCGGGGAGGGGTTTGAACCGCCTCCCCCCTGTCACGGGGAGGAGGGGAAAAGGTTGAACCCCCCCCTCCGTCACGGGAGGGGGGGGGGGGGGTTGAACCGCACCCCCCCCTCCATCCAGGCGGGGGAGGGGGTCCGGTTCCAACCCCGACCCCCCCTCCAAGCGACCACAGAACGCGCTCTTTCTTCTGTCTGTCTCTCTCTCTGTCCCTCTGTCTGTCTCTCTCTCTCCTTCTCTCTCTTCCTCTCTCGTTCTCTCTCCCTCTTGGCCAGCAACTCCACCCAAACTTCCTGACGCAACGACGGTCCCGCTCTCTGGGGCCCTACACATTATGGCGATCTCTCCGCCGAGGCTTGCAGTGGAGCCGTCCTCACCCTCCCTGGGTTCTCAAGGACGAAGAGGAGGAGGAGGCGGGGAGGGCAAGCTGAAGGTAGCCAAGTCGAAGCCTCCGAAATGAAGTCCGAATAATTTGAGTCGGAAAATCGCGCCGCATCCCCGATGCAAGTGCCATGCATAAGCGACGTCGGGATGGAGAAACAATCGGGCCCGACATCGCGCCGCATTCCCGATGCATCGGCGGTGCAGCGTGGACCTCCGATCTCATCTACTCGTACTCGGACCACATCTGGGAGGCATACATATATATATATATATATATATATATATATAAGAGCAGCAAGGAGCCATACACATAAAATTTCGGAACTCCTCGGGGATCTTCTGACCCGGGTCAATCCAGACCCCCGTTAGTCAGGACTTGCAAATTCCTACAAAATCCTGCACCGAAACCCGCCGGGTCAATGCGAAGGATCCTGCGAGATCCCGCCGGGTCAATGTAACGTTGCCTCTGAAAGATCATGCAAGATCGGGCGCTCTGGCTGACCCCCGTTTGCATTGACCCCCGTCTCAAGGCTCCCGAGCTCCGCGCGGAGGTCATGGATCGGCGCCGTCGCCCCCTAATTACCTGGCGCGCTCCGCGCGCAAGGGCCGGAGCCTGAGGCGCCGCCAGGGAAGAACCCAGCGTGTCGATATGCAAGAAGTCCGCGCGGCTATCCGGACGTTCACGCACATGCCATTGTGAAGGGGCCCTGGGACACATAAATAGATAAGCACAAATCCTAGGGTTCCCCATATTTTCCCATGTGTTCGTGGTTTTCGTCGTCCCCCTCCCACTTCCCATATTTCCCCATATTTTACTTGGGATCGACGAATTTCCCCTCCTGAATTGTTCCTGCCTCGAGTCCAGGAGGCTCAGACCGACGGCATCTTCCCAACCTCGGCAGGCAAATGGGCCCAGCGAGGGCGGCGGAGGCGGCGACGACGACGACGACGATGCCGACGACGACGACGACGCCAACGACGACGACGACGCCAACGACGACGACGAAAACGACGACGACGACGACGACGACGACGACGACGACGAGCGACGACGACGGCGAAGACGACGACGACGGCTTTGACTGGGCGCGACCGCGCCTCTGAGAACCGTCGCTGCCCGGCACAGGGTGATGGGCCGATTTTCCACCACCACCACCATGGGCAGGACGGGGGAGAGGGAGGATGGCAAGGTCCTCCTCCTTCTCCTCCGCCCCCTCCTCCTCCTCCTCCTCCTCCTCCTCCTCCTCCTCCTCCTCCTCCTCCTCCTCCTCCTCCTCCTCCTCCTCCTCCTTAGCGAGCGAAAAACGGTATCAAATATACTTTTCCGTCACCCGGGGCGCTGCCCCAGGGCGGTTGGAAGGTTTGTACCTTGACGTGTCACCGTAAAGGGTATAAGCTTTCGAACGTCCCTGGGACAGGCGCCCCAGACAGCGAAATAGTTTATGTTATACAGTTTTTCGCCCGTTCCTCCTCGCTTTCCTACTGATGGTCGTGGTGTTGAAAAAGTCGGCCCACCACAGGGGGAGGGAGGGCGGGGCTTAAGTCGGGCACGTCCCCTTGCAGGAGGAATACTTCAAAATAGTGCCCAAACACATGTGACAGTTGTTGAATATGGGGTATGTCATAATTTCCGCCCAGAACCCGCCCGTAAAAGGACGCGCCCGACGTCAGGCGGGGCGCGGGGTGCGACGCCGCCGAGGCGAGGGAAAAGGCGCGGGGGGCGCGCCTCTCGGCAGGAGAGGGCCCCGCAGCTCCCGAGGGGGAAGGGGCACGCGGAGGTGGCGACGCCCGAGCAACCTACAAACGGGGGAACGAAAGGGGGGATAGCAAACGGTAGGGCCGATAATCAGCTCACGCAGCTGATTTTCCCAGCGCCGCCCGGGGCCAGGAGGCGCCCAATGCGTCGAGGAATGGGCCCGGCGGCGGGGCCGAAACCAGCTGCATGCAGCAGGTTTCGTGATCCACCCTTTCCTTATCCCCCTTTTCGTTCGGCCGGATACAACCAGCCCGTGCAAACGGATTTTACAACAATGCGTCGGTTAAAATTACTCCGGCCGTAAGACCCCACATGAGAATCTGCTTGGCTTACCCTTCACCTTTCCCTCGTCGACCTGGCGGACATCCTCCTCTCGCCCTCCTCCTCCTCCTCCTCCTCCCCCTCCTCCTCCTCCTCCTCCTCCTCCTCCTCCTCCTCCTCCTCCTCCTCCTCCTCCTTTTCCTCCCCCAATTCCTCCTCCTCCTTCTCCACCTCCTCCTCATCATCGCCTTCCCTCTACCCCTGCCCCGCATCCTCGTCCTCCTGCCGCTTCTCTATGTGCACCTCCTTTCTCCCTGGTCGGGGCAAGCAAGTCGATGTTCCTCGGCGCCGTCGCCGCCTCGGCCAACGCGCGCGCGTTCGCCAACGGCTGGGTGATCGCGAGGCCCCTCTGGGACAGCCCCGCGGGCCACGCCTTTGGGACAACCCCGCGGGCCGCTGGGGCGCGAGGGCAGACCAAGCGGACCAGACATCCGGTGGGAAGGGCTTGCCCTCGCGCGTGCAGCCCAGGAGCGTGATCCGAGGGCCCCCAGGCTCGAAACGCTTCGTGCCCTTCAGCTCGAAAACGCAGGGGATCTGAGAGAAGACCTTGATGGCGCGCTGAATCTCCACAGTTGGCGGCCCCGCGTGCCTGTGCGTGCGTCCGTTGTCCAGGAGCTCGCTCACGTCCGTCAGAGGGCCGATGCTGCCCGTCGGCTTCAGCTGCAGGAAATCGCCGAGGTGCAGCGCGATGGGGACGCGCCCGAAGTGGTGGTGCGGTCGGTTGTAGGTGGGCTCCTGCACGTCATGCGTGTCACTTCGTCCGTGGCACGCGCGGATGTCCAGCGCTGCCGCCACCATACTCACCTCCTCGATGGCCAGAACGCGGACGTGCTCCCACAACCACGTCAATCTCTCCTGCACGCTCCCAGGCACAATCTTCGCCAGGGCACTCGCAAACGAAGCTCCCGCCTGATATTTCATCGCTTTCTGGCCGCAGGAGCTGAGGAGCCCTTCCCCCGTATTCGGGCCGGAGGAGCTGAAAAAACCCAAAAGGTGACGAAAGTTACACGAATCCGATGACACGCTCGGATTACCAACATGAAATGCGGGACCCGTCATGGGCGAGAGTCGCCGCGCAGGCCGCTGGATGCTTAAGTTTTGGACCACAAGTGACGACAACTGCAGGTTGCCGATGACCCGCTCGGATCACCAACGTGAGGCTCGGGCTCCATAGGGAGGGGATTCCCGCCTGCGACTTCCTCGTCGTTCACTCATAGACAAGGCTCCCGCCTGAGATTTCCTCTATACTCAAGCTTGAGGAGCCCAGAGGTGACGACAAATACAAGTTGCCGATGGCCCGCTCGGATTACCAACATGAGGGTCGGGCCCCATTGGGAGGGGATTCCCGCCTGCGACTTCTTTGCAATTCACTCACAGACGAGGCTTCCGCCTGAGACTTCCTCAAGTGACGACAGTTACAAGTTGCGGATGACACGATTCGGATTCGAACATGATGTGCGGGACCCATAGGGAGGGGGCTCCTGCCTGAGACTTTCTCGCGATTCACTCACAGAAGAGGCTGCCGACTGAGACTTCTTCAAAACTCAAACCTGAGGAGCCCGAAAGTGACGACAAATACAAGTTGCCGATGACCCGCACGCCTCGGATTTGAACATTAAATGAGAGCCGCATAGGGAGGGACTTTCCGCCTGAGACTTCCTCGCAATTCACTGACAGACGAGGCTCCCGCCTGAGAGTTCCTCCATATTCACCCCCTTTCAGGAGCCCAACAATCACAATAGTTCCACAAATGGGGCGACCCGCCCGGATTAATAACATAAGGGACGGCCCCCATTGGGAGGAGGGTCCCGGCTGAGACTTCTTCGCGTTTCACCCACAGACGACGCTCCCGCCTGATACTTCCTCCATATTCAGGCCTCAGCACCCCAAAAGTGACGATAGTTATAAGGTTCCGATGATCCGCTCGGATTTTCAAAAAATGGAGCGCGGGCCCATAAGGAGAGGGCTCCCGCCTGAGACACTCAGGCCTCAACACCCCAAAAGTGACGACAACTACAAGGTTCCGATGACCCGTTCGGATAAAAAAATGAGGCTCGGGCCCCATAGGGAGAGGGCTCCCGCCAGAGACTTCGTCGCAATTCACCCACAGACGAGACTCCCGCTTATACTTCCCCCATACTCAGGCCTCAGGAACCCAAAAGTGACGACTGTTACGAGATCCCGATGACCCGCTCGGATTATAAAGATGAGGTGCGGGCCCCGTAAGGAGAGGGGTTCCCGCCTGAGACGCCCCCGCAATTCACTCACACACGAGGCTCCCGCTCGAGACGTCCCCCATATTCAAGTTAGGGGGTGAGTGGTGACCAAGTGATGACTGAGCGAGCGGTGGTGAGGATGATGCTGATGATGATGAGTGGTGATGGTGATGAGCGACCGGATGATGATGATGATGATGATGATGATGATGATGATGATGATGATGATGATGATGATGATGTTGGTAAGGGTGAGGATGATAATGAGGATGATTGATCGAATGATGAGGATGTTGTTGATGATGAGGGTGATAATGGTGTGAGTGTGAATGATTGTGATGATGATGATAATGATGGTGACGATAATGAAGATGATGATTAGTGACGATGAGTGGTGATGATGATGATGATGTTGATGATGATTGATGATGATGATGATGATGTTGATGATGATGATGATGATGATGATGATGATGATGATGATGGTGAGTGAAGGGGAGAGGGTGGGAGGTGAGGTGAGGTTCCTGCGCGAGGTGTCCAGAGAAAACAAGAACCCGTCTTTGGATGTGGGGAAAAAACCCAATAGTAGTCAAAAATATACAAAAAGTGCCCAAAACATCGTCCCCTGACTATTCTTGACTATTGTTGAATTCTCCTCCTGTAGAGGGACACGCTCGACTTCAAGCCAATCCGTATACTGAGGTTGCGGGGTCTTAGTGGGCCCTGGAAGCGACAGGGCCGTTCTTGAACCAATTCCTTTCTGCCGTGTTGGTTGCCAAATCCGACGCCGTTTGTGTCCCCGGTTCCGTCGCCGTGTTTTTTGTTACTGGTTCCGGCTCCGGCTCCAGTCTTGGAGCCAGCGTTTTGCCGTTGTCGGTCGCCGTTTTTTGGCGGCTTCGACTTCCAGGAGACACTTTTTCGGAAAGGGTGAAAAACGGCCCTGCCGTTTCCGGGGCCCACTGAGTGCGGAGTAATCCGCGGCGAGCGAGGGAGGGAAGTGAGAAGGAGAAGGCCTTCTCAGAAGGTGGCGGGACCTCTCAGAAGCCCTCGCACCTTCTGACAGGTTGTTTTGCGTCTTCGGGGGGGAGGATCCGAGGACTCCTCAGACAGCCCGGGGGCGTTCGAAGCTTCTGGGAAGGCCTTCTCCTTCCCACTTCCCTTCCCTCACTCGCAGCCGAGGTAAGGCTGCATGGGCCTTGGAGGGCTATGGTAACGCTTTTCGAACGAGGTTGGCCAGCGAAAGTCCCCAAGGATGGGCCAAAGGGGCAAGGAGGCAAGGGTACCCCCCAGCAGTCATCGATTTTCCTGGGTCGATGGGAGGCGCGGGTGAGGTTCGGATTTCGCCACGTGTTCGGCGAATTCCGAGTCCGAGGGGGGCACGCATTATGTTGTATCTTCGAGGAACCTGATCTGTCCCGTCGCGCCCCTATCCGTGTCGAATCCGCGTCGAATCAGTGTCGAATCCACGCCAGACTCGTCGGGTCCGCGTCGAATCGATGCCAGATCCGCGTCGAGTCTGCATCGAGCCCGCGTCGAGCACAAGAGAAGACACCAACTTTAGGGACAGACGAGGTCCCTCCTGCGAATCGACGCTAACCGAAGCTAGTCGACGCTAAATCGACGCGAATCGACGCCGAATGGGCCCTATCTCATCGATTACCAGACGCTGATCGAGTAATGTTAGGTCGGGCGTGTCCCCCTACAGGGGGATTTGGATGGACTAATAGAGAATACTCGAGACATATCCCCCAAATGCTCAAACATAGTTTAAACAAATCGTTCCCATACTATTGTTTGACAATTTTGAATATTCCTCCTGTAGAGGGACAGGCCCGACTGAAGAGTAATGTAAGCTAGATCTTATAGCGAAGTCGGATCGGACCGGAAACGGATCGCATCACAAGCGAATTCGTCCCGAATCGAATCGAACACGGACCGCCGCGCCTGGCTGTGGCTGGCCCCGACCGGTGCAGGTGACTCGAACCGACTTGGATCGAGTCGGAATCGTGCCCCAGGCTTAGGTCGGGCATGTCCACCTACAGGCAGATGTTGGAATAAAAATCAAACAATATTTTTAACATACCCCAACAGAGTCAAAAATATGTTAAAACCTCGTCCCCTGACTATTTGTTAACTTTTTTTCAATATGTCTGCTGTAGAGGGGCAGGCCCGACTGAACCCCAGGCCAGCGAATCGAATCAAAGCCCTCCCTGGCCAAGCACCAAGCACACATGAGCATCGGCGCCAGTCCCCAGGCTTAGCAGCGCTGGCAGCCGCTGTCGGCGGTGACCACGGATCTTCTCTGAAGTGCTTGCTGCTGTCTTCATGAAGCGACCGGACATCTGAGTGTCCCTGTGAGGGCATTTACATCAGTCCGCTCCCTGCCAGCGTTTCCCTCAAGCACGCGTACCGCGTAAAGTGAGCATGGCTTCTAACATGCCTCGCAGCTCCTACGAACAGGCACGAACAGACACAGTAGGCAAGCCATCGGCAAAATGACGCGACGCCCCCAAAGTGAACACACCGCGGATTGCCAATCAGCCCGAGTAGCAAGTGCATTGTGTCACAGTGGTAGCCTGGAGCCTGGGACGCATGTCCATCGTTCCTGGTGAATCGCGACAACTTAAGCATAACCTCTCAAGCTGATGTGCCGATCCGAAAGCGGTGGCCAAAAGGCTAGATTGAAAGGCGCACAGCACACATCAGAGAGGCGGCCATTGATTCATCACCACAGCCTGGGAATCGTTTTTCGGGGACCTCGACAAGCGGTGGAGATGGAACAATTCCCACCTCCCAACAAACATCAACGGGAAATCGGGATGATGAGCTTCAAGGGGAACCACTTAAGCATAAGATAAGCTAGCGCACCAAAATGATTCACCGACCTCAAAAAGGGTCCTCAATGGACGGTCAGGGCATCCAATCCCTTTCCCTTCCCTTTCAATTACCTCTCCTCCGTCTCCTCCTCCACCTCCATTCTCGATCCTCCATACTCCTCCTCCTCCACTTCCAGCTCCTCCTCCCCCTCCGCCTCCTCATCATGCTTTGATGACGGCGGCAGCGAGGGCCACCTGCCCCAGACGGAGACGAGGACGACTGTCCTACCACACCTGGCTCAAACTGGTCCACGGACACCTCCTGGGGTCCCTCCTGCGCGGTGTTCCGATACGGGCCCCGCCGCGGCGGCGAGATCCACAAGAAACGCCAACAGAAACATATCCCAAACAAAGACGACGTCGGCGACGGGGCGGGGCCCACGGGCGGGGAGGCAGCAGGTGTCTCTCCAGCTCCAGGTCCACCGCCCCGCGCGCCACCTGGGCCACCCCGCAGGGGTGGCACAGGCAGGGGCAAGCTGCAGAGAGGCATGCGCGATGAATGTCGGCACTGCCACTGGAAATCGCGAGGAGCCAAGGGAGGGACTTCCTTCTGGTGGCGTGGTGCCCTTGCTTCGCGGCGTCCCGCTCGAGACCTCTCTGTTCTCCACCTCGGGGGCGCATCGTGGACCTCTTCGCTGGTGGTGGCCCGCTGGTGGTGAAGGAGACGACGAAAGATGGACAATTCGTTTCAAGTCGCACCGGCGATCATCGAACCACCCGGGCTCACAAAGTCATGTGAGTGTTTTCTTGTTCGGCGTTTCGGCTCTGGGCGGAAAGGGGGGGAGGGGGGGTGTCGGTGTCTGGCTCTGGTCCTCTGCTTAATGCGGCTGTTTGCAGCAGTGATTCCTCTGGGGAAAGGCTCCACCTGCTTGAAACAGGTGCCAAAAACAACCAAGATCTACTCCATGGAGGGGGGGGAGGGGGGGTGCGAGGGCCCGCGCCGATCGGCAAAACAAGGAATAAGAAGACGACCACCATGAGGTTTGAATCCCGAGGCTGTGTGGGGACCTCAAGGGCCAAAAACTGTATATTTCCTATGCGCACGGCACGGACAAGTGCGCCTGCATTCCGGAGGGGTGGGGGGGGGACGGGACAGGACGGGGAGCCGGCCAGTGCCCAGAGGGCATCCGGGCTGGAATCAAGTCGCTGGCCCATGAGTCGGCCCAGGTTTTGGCGCGAGGGGGCTCTAGGAAGGCGGGGGCTTCTCAGGAGGGCGAGGAGGCTTCTGAGCGGCCGTCTTAGAGGCCTCCAGGCTCTTCCACGGAGGGCCCTACCTTCTCAGGACCCCCCCCCTTGCCAAGAGCCCCCCCCCCCCCCTCGAACCCCTCTGTGCGCGCCGCCCGCCGGTCAGCCCTGCCTGAAAAGCCGGCGAGAGGCGGCATGCACAAGATGCCATGCATCCAAGCATGCTAGCGCCACACCGAGCACGCGCTGCCGTCAACTCGGGTGCGCCAAAAGAAAGGAGGGCGCGTATCACGGCCCGAGGCGTACGCGCTCGGACGAGGGGGGGCCAGCGAACGTCTGGAAAGAAGGAGAGGGAGCAAGGAGATCTGGGAGACTTCCGGGCCTCGGCCAGGATATCTACCCACACACACCCCCAATCGTCACCCTCCTCTTGGACGGCGCACATCAACGTAAGATCTGGGACGAGGAACGTGCACCAGGGAGGGCGTCGAGAAACCCGAGGGGGCGCGCATTGAAAACACTCGACATCAGATGCTTCAGCCCGCACCGGCGTCCGAATTTTTTCCAAGAGACACCATGATACATACTCAAATGCGTCCACAAAATCTTCGTTCCGTGCGCGCATCCTTCGATGTCCGCGCAACCAACCGAAGCTCACGAAGATAAGTGACACGAAATCTGAACGAGAAGGACACAGGCAACGGACTCGTCATAACGGGCTGCAAAACGCTATTGCACCGGTGCGCATGGACTTGAAAGGCGTTCCAGCTTTTTTCGTATAGGATGTGAATTGATGCTTTGGGTTGGGTCAAGATTTCAATGCCCCACCCGCGGGCCCCCTTACACGTCGTGGCAAACGCTGGGAGGGACATCAGCGGAACTCATCGCGAACAGTGGGGGCCTCAGCGGTGGCGAGTGTTGAGATTCCGCGCGTCGTCTGATCCTTTCGCAACCTGCTCTCCACTCTTCTCCTCCTCCCCTCCGTTCCTCCCCTCCCCTCCCCTCCCCTCCCCCTTCCACTCCTCCCTCCCCCTCCCACTCCTCCCGCCCCCTTCCCCTCCCCCGCCTCTTTCCCTTTTCCCCCCGCTTTTCCCTTCTCCCGTTCCCCCGAGATGCCCCCGTCCTTGCATCCCCCCTTCTGCCTCCCTCGATGGCACTTGCTCAACGTGGGTGTTACCATCCTCCCTCCACCGATGACGGCCAGCGGAGCCGACGCCTCCATCGCGGATGCCTCACACGCAAACATTTCAATCCTTGCTATTCCATGTGCCGATTTCGTTGGGGACGTTCCTGGTCCGTCAACGGTTGAGCTCCCGCTGCGTTGTTGGCCACATTTGCAGACCGGAGCTCAGCGGCCGTCCCCCAGAGCGGCGCTCTCGCCCAACGCGCGGGCCACATTTGGGCAGCCGGTGCCTTTCTCGTCGTTGCCGCCCATCCTTCTCATCTTCCGCCTTCCCCTGGTCCTCTTGCTCCTGCTTTTCATGGTGCTGCTGATCATCCTGATCCTACTTCCACATCGTCCTCTTTCTCCTGCTCATCCATCACAATCAGAAGTACTGTCTTGCAGGGAGTATGTAGTTTTCTAAGGGGCCCCTTCCCTCTGGCCTGCGCAGAATTGACTGCACCACCCCTGCTGCCGAGAGTCCCTGGTCGGCCATGGCGCTTTCCTGGGGCTCTCCACGGGTTCCAAGACGGCCCATAAAGGCCATCCCAAACTCGCCTGGCATGCCACCAAGGCCGCCAAGATGGTCTAAGATACCTCCACGACAGCCTAAGATGGTTCAGGGTGCTCGAAACGGCCAAAAACGCCTCCAAGACCGCCCAAGAAAGCTCTAATTGAGCCTCCAGCCAAACCCGAAAAGGCTAAAATCACTGATTTCCCGTATGTTGGCTTCCCCATGCTAAGTGGGTCTTTGGTTTTATCTGTACACCACGCCCAGACCTCACCCTGCACCCCTGCCTGACCCTCATAACCATCACAGCATCACCATCACCATCACCACCATCACCATCATTATCAT
Organism: Prorocentrum cordatum; assembly: GCA_963575745.1. Classification (NCBI taxonomy): domain Eukaryota; class Dinophyceae; order Prorocentrales; family Prorocentraceae; genus Prorocentrum; species Prorocentrum cordatum. The sequence goes on from CAUYUJ010007004.1 coordinate 11,884, forward strand.
CAGAATCATCATCACCACCACCAGCAACACAATACCATCATCATCATCACCACCACCATCATCATCATCATCATCATCAGCAGCATCATCATCAGCATTATCATCATCGTCATCGTCGCACTCAAATTCGTCCGCATCGGTCAATCAACATCGCCACTCGTTCACACTCACTTGCGTAAACATCAGTAGCATCATCGTCATCATCATTATCATCACCATCGTCGTCACAAGCATCATGTCACACGTACCCACGTACCCGTTTTTACCATTTCCAGACACGCCCATCCACTCACACATGCATCTTGAGAACATCTCGAGGGGAGCCTCGCCTCTGAGTGACTTGTGCGGACGTTTCATGCGGGAGGCCGCGCTTCTTGGGACCGCCAAATTATCAATTAATCCGAGCCGGTCACCAACGCTCTGTAACTGCCATCCATTTGGGGCTCCTGGGGCATGGGCTTGGCCTCGAGAGGGAAAGCTGTTTGTGCGTGAACAGTGAGGCCGCCTCACGCCTCACGGGGCCGCCACATCGCGTTAATATTCTCGGCGGGTCTTCCAAATCGCGTGTCGATCGTAATTTTGGGGGTCCTGAGACGCGAATTTGGAGATAGTGTCTAGCGGGCGCCTCATTTGTAAATGGAGCATGGGAAATCAGGCACGGGTACCCCCCCAATCAGGCCACCAGATCATGTTAGTAACCCGAGCGGGCCATCCATTATATATATATATATCTATACACATATGTAGCCCTCTTGGAGGTCCTCCTCTTCCTCATCCTCCTCCATTTGGGCTCCTGAGGCGCGGATCTGGAGACAGTGTGGAAATGAAACCTCGTTGGTGTGAGAAGGGTTCTCAAGCAGGGGCACTCAATCCGTGAACCCGCCAGGTCACGTCAATCAGCCGAGCGGGTAACTCATATCGTGAAGCTGTTGTCAAATTGGGCTCCGGCGGCATGGATATGGACGAAGTGTCGAGCGGGAACCTCTCTTGTCTGTGAATGACGTTGTAGAAAATCTCAGGCGCCCCACCCCCACATGGGACCGCCTGATACTGCTAGGAATCCGAATGGGGCAGGTCTATCCTATACATGTCGTGAGTTTTGGTTTCCTGGGGCGTTGCTCTGAAGGGCATCTCGAGCGGTGGCCTCGTATATATAGTATATGAGTGAAGCGCGAGGAAGTCTCAAGCGGGGTCCCCCACCCTATAGGGCCGCCACATCACGTTGAGAATCCAAGCGTATCACTCATATCCTGTAGCTGCCGTCGGTTCTGGGGGAGTCTAAGGCGAGAGCCCCCCCCCCTAAGGGGTTGCCGGGTCACGTTGGTAATCCGAGCGGGTCATGCAAATCTTGTACCTGTCGTCCTTCGGGAGCTCTGGGGGTGCCCCGACAGCTTGAACTAGCGCCCCAGCGGCCCGCGGGAATTGCCTCAGTGACCTGGCCCGCGGGGATGTTCCCAACGGTTTCGCGATCTGGTTGCCAGAAGGACGCGCCCCAGCCAGCCGCGGCAACGGCGGCGCCAGGAAACATCAACTGCGCGCACGCGCAGGGTGGGTGTGGAGAAGGGGCAGGATGGGAAAACATAGGAGGAGGAAGGGGAAGAGGATAAAGAGGATGGTGATGATGAAGATGATGATGATGCTGATGATGATGATGATGATGATTTTTTCTCCCCTCAAGGACCGACGGCAATGAAAGATGACAACCGATGCAGTTAGTCCAGTCCAGATCCATCTCTCAAGATGGGAGCTAAATCGATAACTAAAAACTTCCTGCAGCACAACTGCTAAAATCCCACTGAGTGCATACCCTGAGAGAGAGGGAGGGTCGATCAGAAGCTAAGCCCGTGGCCGTGCGACGATCGAGGAAAACAGACCCTGCCCTCGCAAGATCTCTCTCCAGAGAGCAGACGGAGCCTTGCGGTACCTCATCGGTAACCTGGCGGCAACAAAATTAAAGAGGAATAGTCGGCGGCCAATGCAGCTGAAGCAAGGCTTGTCACTTGCCACAGCCAATGGACGCCGCAAGAAGCACTGTTTGGGGAAACGCGGGCCGCGCAAAGGACCCCAAGAGGAGCAGAGAGAGCGGCTTTCGGGGAACCCCGACACGGGCATCAGCAGAGAGCGAGGCCAAGCCCGCTGCCCCCAGCGGGGCACGAGGAGAACAGAGCAACAGGACGACAGAATGGTACATGTACAGCGCACGACTCCGCAGGTCCCAGAAGGGACAGTGAGCCACAAGCCCCAGGGGGGCAAAGGTATATAAGACCCCTACTAGGAAGAGGCAGACCAGGCACGAGCAACCTTGGGGTGTCGCCGAGTGTGCAAGCGGATGCGGCCTTTGAGGAGATCCATCGGCGACAGCCTGGACCCCTCACGGAAGCTAGCTTGGACAAAGAGGAATCCATCCAAGAGGCTCGCACAGATTAATCGCTGATCAAAAAACGGGGGAGGGGCAATAAAGGTTGAACATCGGAACCAGGACTCTTCGCTAAAAAAAGGATGGAGGCAAGGGGCGAGAGCTAAACTCAGCCGTCGAAATTCAGGACATACCGCATAGTGCTCCATAGAGTCGCTGGCCCCAAGGGCACCGCAGTTCCAGCAGCGTCCGATAGGCCCATGATGAACTCTAGCACTGGCACAGACACCCCTCGCCAGGACACGTAAGACCGCGAGCCCCAGATAGAGAGAACTGGCCTTGCAAACCTTGCGGACAACCTGAACGGCGGCAGAGATCTGGGCGACTGAGACCCCAGGGGCCCATCGGACCACCCGGGCGTGAAGGCAGCGGATAGGAGAGATCGGAGGAGCACGGACACGAAGGATTCGCGTGAGCTTCTTTTGAAACCCCGAGGCCTGAAGAAAGCCAGCGCACGGGTGGATGTGCCCACTCAGCATGCCAATAAGAGACCGACAGAACGTGCGCTGCCACCAAGGATGCCGCATCCGAGCCGGGTGGAAATCGCCCTCCTGGGAAAGACCAAGAATCTGACCAAGGATTCGCGGGAATACAGCACTGTTGTGGGCAAGACGAACCTGAGTAGCAATACCGATCTGGGCCAGATCAGGGAACTCCAACGATAAGCCGAGGTAACACATCCTGGTACACATCAGCCTGTTGAAGGCAAACCGAGGACCCGCCATGAGTTTATGTTGCATGTTCCCTTCGCACTTCAGAACCGCCGACGACGGAGGATAGAACTGCATCGCAAACCTGAGAACCGAGACGGCAAATATCACGTACGTTCTAATAGTCATAGCGAGCCCAATCCGAAGTCTCCGAATCTCAATACAACGCTGATGAAAGTTCTGCAGAGCGGTGCCCCACGCGTGCTTCCAACCTTCTGGACCAATCTGGATCCCAAGATATCGAGCATGCCGAACCAACCCAATGGCATCAGCCCCATTCCCAAGACTAGCGAGTAACCTGCGAATCAGTCGAGACGAACGCGGAGAATGGCTCAGACCACAGTGGATCAGTACACACTTCTTCATGTTCAGAGCAAGCCCAATCCCAGGATGCAGACGCTGAAGTAGCGGGAGAAGGATCGGTATATCAGCGTTCACATCCCGAAGCCCGAACCACAAATCGTCAGCATATGCCAAGATTTGCCGAGGGAGACGACAACAAAGCCATCGAATGCACGGGTCGAGAGCGAGAGCGAAGAGCAGCATGCTGGACGGGCCCCCTTGGCGAACACCACGTAAGAGGCGAATCGCTTTGTGACGCTTCCCACCAAAGCAGACGGCCCCCAGATTATCGGAGCACAGCGACTCGAAAAAAACACCAACAACTCCAGGATGAACAACCATCAGGACCAACGCCCGAAGGAGCCAGGAAATCGCAATGCTCGGAAACGCAGCAGCAAAGTCGGTCAGGAACATGCAAGCAAGGTCCCTCCCTGTCATGCACTGCAGAACCCCCCAACACTCCGCCTCAAGAATCTGGTCTGCCATGGACCTCCCTCGAATGCAAGCCTGAACCTTGCGCGCGCACTCGCGCGCCTCTTTCTCCAGTTGGGAAGAGAACGCCACAGACATTATCTGACAGTCAGCGTTGGCCATGGCAAGAGGGCGACATGCATCGGGAGACCGGGAGGGGCAGGCAGAAAGATCCGTCGGATTCTCCCCCTTGGCTAGGAAGACAAGAATCATTTCGCGCATTGAAGGCGACATGTCGCACGCACGATGGTCAAAGAGATGGCAGTAGAGATCATACAGGATGGTAATCGGGATAGGGGACTTCCAGCAGGAATAAACAATCCCATCAGGCCCCGGCATCGAATCGTGTCGCCCCCTTACCAATTTCTCAAAGTCCTCAAAGTCAAGCCGCCACTGAGCGCCAGGAAGGGGCGGACAGGAGAGATGCGAGCTTCAAGCTCAGGCCAGAGAGAAGTGTCGCAATCGAACTCACCAAAGACCGTTTCCCAGTGCCGAGCCAGCTCCTCCCCCGCCTCCTCAATGGTGCTGCGCGGGGTACCACCAGAGGCCAGGGTAGTCCCAGGAGAAATCCATTTCTGAAGAGGCCTCCAGAGCTCACGACGCCTTTGTAGCCTGGAACGCAGCCGAGCCTTAATATCCAAATCAGTCTCTTTGTTAGCTTCCTGCTCTAACCCAGTCAGCCGAAGGTTCTGGAGCGACTGGATGTGATCACAAAGCGCAGGAAGATTCCGACAGGTGAGAGGGTCGATGACGAAGAAGCGGGACAGGTGAGAGTAGCAAGAAATGGCAGAGGAGACTCGCTGTGCATGCCGTGCACGGAGACCCCTCAAAGCAGCCAATGAAAAATGAATCTTCTCATCTGCAGTCCGAGCGACTCGATGGGGGAGGAAGTGACGCGTCCGCTTCCAGGCCTCAAACATACACGTCTTGACCACGGCAACCTGATCATTGATATGTGCAGTCCGATCCATTTCACACAGGAGGGCGTCAAGCTCAACATGAAACCGCGGGTGCTTCCCAATCTACGGAGGGATAGAGGGATTCTCAGAAGGCTGGTATTTCCGAAACGTGGCCAGTACAAGAATGTGGTCAGGGACATTCTGCGTAGTCGTGGCTTTGCCAATAACCGAGCACGCGATGGAAAGATCAGAGAGAACAGCAGTTGGAGAGGCAAGATACAGACGGTCAAGTCGGCTCACGTGGCAGATTTCCCCACTGACAATCTCACGACGGGTAGGATCTGGCCTGTGGACCTCAGTCCAACGAGGGAAGAAAGAGTGGAACATATCATGCCTATATCGATCTCCAGGCCTCCACCCCGATCCATCCCCGCACTGGCGGCCATCCTCCTCGAGGGCGAAATTGAAGTCCCCACCAATCATAACCGGAGCGTCAGGAGTCCCCAAAGCGTTCCGAATAAGCCTCAGAGACCTCCGAAATGCCCACATAGGCTCCCCCGAGGTGGGCAGGTGTACATTAAGGACCCAGAGAGCACCCCGTCGACCGTTGCATTTAGAGACCAGGATACGGCCTTCATCAATACTGACATGTCGAATGTCCGTGAAGAGAGCGCAGAGAGCAGGAGAGATCAGCGTCATCACACAACCAGCAATGTCAGAGGCATACCCTGAGAATCCAATCGACCAACCTTGCAGATCTGCCTGGAGTGCTGCTGCATCACCAGCTGTGCCATGGGTCTCTTGCACACGGAAAATACTGGAACGCCGAGACAATCCCAGAAGCTGCTTGTACCGACGAGAGGCCCGCAGAGTGGAGTGGTGAATGGAAGCGAAGAGTCCCCTAGAGTTCCATGCGAGCAAAGACAGAGAGCAGGATGGAGGCGGGGAAAAGGGGAGCAACGATTCAGCGGGCAGACCCCCACTGGGCGAAGAGGAGCTCGAGTCGGAACCGGAACTGCTCGAGCTACTGGCATCAAAACTGGAGGAAAAAAAAACTCGATCCCGCCTTCGCGGGCGCGACGGGCACCCGCCAAAAAGTTCCTGGGGGCCCCTCGGGGGAACAGAAAAATTTGGTCCCCAGGGCGACCTAACCTGTCAGACTCAACTTCAAAAGGGACGCGTGAGCTCAGTAGCGAACGCAGCCTCGAATTTCGCACGGATCTCAGGAGCGCTCAGTCCAAGAGCACTAAGACCTGCTTCATCTGGGCGAATGTGGATCACATCCGAGTTCTTGGGGCAGCAGGTGAGGCGGAAGAGAGGAACTGGATCTTCACGCGAGCGAAGGCCGAAGACGTCCCCACCGATTCCATTAGAGTTGGCCTGCAAACCAACCTTGGAAAGCTCTTCCTGGACCGCACCCCGTACCTTCCCCATCTAGAAGAAAAGAAGCCGATGCTGAGGAGACAGGTTACGACGAACACGAAGGGGCCAAACATCCTGCTGGTTCCGTGGGTTAACCATACTGTAACTCTCACTCAGCTTCCTGAAATGCATCTGGAAGTCCGAAGCCATGGCGGGGGTAGGGAAGTCCAGGGTAACTTTCTTCTGGAGGTCATAAGCACGGATCCGAATGAGACTGGCTGCCTGCTCTGTCGCACACTTAGAGATGAGGTCCTTGACAACCCTTTCGAGAGAAGTGGCCATCAACCGATCCTGGAACCCAAGGATGAGCAGACGGTGGGCATCCTCCAGAGACGATCCTCCTCCTGCACTCCCTCCTGTGGTGGACCCCTCACCGATCGAGCTGTCAACTGCACGGCGCTTACCTCCTTGACTGTTAACAAGAGAGGGCAAACGAGCATTCACCTGAGCCGTCTGTTCCAAGGCATTGAGACGATTCGCTGACTTCTCGAGGCGGTCGGTGATCTCTTGCATCATCTGGCCTTGTTCTCCAACAGTGGCAGCAAGACCCGCGACCTTATCATCGATCGATTTCTCGATCTTGGCAAACTGGGTGTCAAACGTGGCCTGGAACATAGCTTGGATCGCAACCATATCGACCGCCATGGCGGTCAAATCTGAGGAGGGGCAGAGAGGGTATGCACTCAGTGGGTTGGTGGGCGAGAGCGCTGGCAGCCTGTCTGCCGAGACCCTCGAGCTGCTCCTCGGCTGCTCCCAAGCTGGAGCCACGGAGCAATGGTTCCAACTTGAGCCAAAATGGCTACGGAGATGATGGTGATGATGATGATGATGATGATGATGATGATTATTATTATGATGATGAGGAGGAGGAGGAAGAGGAGGAGGGGGGCCGGAGGAAGGCCTCCGCAAGAGTTAGAAGGAAAGGGCGAGGGGAAGACAGGAAGAGGGGCTCCACTACCGCGAGGACGACGATGAGAGCTACTTCAAACCACTTCGGAGGATTCTCATGAGGGGTCCCACCGTCGGAGTATACTTGCTGTTCTGTGGATGTTCGCAGTCTCGCCGTTTCGAGCTTCGTCGGCTCAAGGCAGCCCAAGACGCCTCCGAGTTGTCCCCTGGACGGCCCGGGGCACCAAAACGGTCACAAGACGGCCCAAGAAGGTGCCAAGATGGCCCAAGAGCGGCCATGGAGGACCCCATGACGGCCCAAGACGGCGTGCAGACGGTCCTCGGGGTCCCTAGCAGAGCCCTCAAACGACCCAGAGAGCCCCCCAAGATGGACTCTGGAAACGCCCATACAGCCCAAGGTGGCCTTAGACGAGGAGCCCCCCAAGTGCCCCTCCAGGAGCCCCCAAGGCGCTGCCAAGAGGCCCAAAGAGGCCCCAACGAACCCCTCAAGAGGCCCCCCGAGAAGGCCGACAGTGTCGCACGTGACGGCCTCCCGTGCCCCCTCGAAGAGCCGCCACCCAAAATGCTGGAGGACTCGCCGTAGGCAGCTGGGTAACATAACTCAGCGCAATGGGAAGGGGCGGGTGGCAGGGGCAGTGTAAGATACAGCACGCGCTCGCGCCTAGCTTGTTCTCCCTTCTGCGCCTCCCCTCCTCGTGCTCCTCGTCCCCGTCGCTCCTGTTTGCTTCTCGCCCCCGTGTTCATGACATCCTCTCTCAGGTGACTCGCTCTGACTGGATCGGTCTCCCACCCGGGATCTCTGGCCAGAACACGACTAGCAAGGCCAGAAACAAGAAACAACGCCATGAAGATACTATCGTTGGCGCTCCGCGCGGATTTCTTGGATCTGCGCCGGGCCCCCGTCCCTGGCGCGCGGAGCGCGCCAGGGGCAGAGCTGGAGGCGCCGCCAGGGAGGCCCAGCGCGGATCCAAGAAACTTCGCGCGGAGCGCCAACAGTTCATGCATGCTTATGGCCTTTTTTCTTTTCGAAATGATCATGAGACCGACCATCTGTGACACGCGCAAGCCGACGAGTCAACTGCTTGCTTGCGGAATCAGCGCGCGGCTATTGCACTGTCATCGAGCCACCACAGGAAGCATTGAATGAAGAACGAAGGTTAGGTCGGGAATGTCCTGCTACACGCGGATGTGGAATGAAACATCAAAACTCTTCAAAAACAATAGAACAATCGTCCCCAGACTATTAATTATCTCCCTGTAGTGGAACATGCCCGACTTGAAACACATGTTTTTTTTCTGGGCACGGGGAGCATCGGCTTCGAATCGGCTCCCCGACCCAGGCCCGAACAACAACGCGAACAAGCAGAGCCGGGGGGCCTGACTTGGCTGGGACCCCAAAGAACTGGCCAGGAAGGGGGGGGGAGCAAGGCCCAATCCGCCCAGACTCCGTCACCAGAATCCCTCCCGGGGTCCATTTGGTGCAGCTTGTCGCCCGGGCTCAGTTTCTGGACGGCCCTGGGGCTCGAGACTGGCCCCCGGAGGCCGAGACAGGCGAAAGAGATCCTTCCGAACCCAACACCTCGAACCTGCCCGCCCTTCCTGCTGGCCAGAACTGAAGGGGCCCAGGGACACACAAAGAAATACACACAAATCCCAAGATTCCCCATATTTGTCCATATGTTTTGGATTGCCGTCTTCCCCCCCCACTTCCAATATTTTCCAGCATTTTCCAGGGAATCAACAACTAATTCTGTCCATGCGTTTCTCTCCTGAAGAACCAGAGCCAGGCTGGGCACTCCCAGCCCCCAGCACTGGGGATGAGGACAGCTGCCTCGCCGATGCCTCGGCGACGGGGCGCGACATTCTCGGAACCCCGTACTGCTCGGACACCATGTGGGAGGCCTGGAAAAAGCTCCCCCCTCTCTCGACGGCGATCATAAGGGCGAATAGCCCAGGGGCCGGCGTTGCACACATTCGCCCGGGAGCCTTGTCGAAGACGTAGATGATCGGCGCCCTTTATACATCTATTCGCTCCTATCGTCGCCTCTGACTCTATGTGAGAGGGGCTGTCAGGGGGGGACAGGCTCGGGGGGGGGGGGGGGGGCAAAACGTCGGCCTGAAATCGGCGATGCCTCGCCGATAGATTTATGATGTTCCAACCTGCTTTAGCCTGAAGCACCTAAACGAATGTCGAGCACCAAAGAAGCACCGAAACCCAAGGGTGTTCACGTGTCGGGCCCTGGGAGGCGATACTCGTTCGACACCCTTTCGATAATGTTCTGGGTGCACGAAATCATTGTTGGGATGTGGTCCTGAAGTGCGATGGGAGCAACAAAATCTCAGGGGGAAAAGGCTCGGGAGTGGGGGGGGGGCAAAACGTCGGCCTGAGATCGGCGATGCCTCGCCGATGGATCGGCGACAGGTCCACGATGGCAAGTCCGCACGTTGACGGGCGGGGCGGGCCGACGGGCCCCCCCGTCGGCGACGAAGGGGCGATTCGGGGGTCGATGCGCCCACCGCAGAGCCGATCGCCCCCCCCCCCCCCGTTGCCTCCGATCTTCCACCCGCGCGTTGCTTCTCTCTCCCCTCCTCCATCCCTTCCTCTTCTCATTAAGCAGGGGCCGACCGTCCTGGCATTCCTATAGGCCTACCACGACACGTTCTTAGACAACCCAACATGTTCTAAAAGCAAAGGCAGTGTTCTTAGTACATGATTCCGATGTGTTAAAAGAAGACAGACTCAGCCAGAAATGTTCTAAGACCACTTATTGCAACCCATGAAAGGTTCTTACAAAAATTGTTAGGTGGGCCTACAGGCGAGCCAGGACGCTTCGCCACTGCTTGTTTACCACTCCCCTCATCACGCCCCTCCTCACTCCTCGCCCCTCCTCTCCCCTCCTCACGCCGAGCGGTGCCACTGAGGTCCCAGCCCCCACTCTGTCGTCACGCATCCATTCTTGATTTAGGTCGGGCATGTCTCCTCACAGGCAGATTTTGCGCATTATATATACACACCAAAACTCAACAATTAACCATAATCAAAAATTGTCGAAGCATCATATCTAGCTATTCTTGAACATTCCTCCTGTGGAGGGACAGGCCCGCCTTAACTCTTGACGGTCCCGAGCCCGATCGTCGACTTCGGGCCTCAGAGGGCAAAACCGATTGAACACGCAAGGACTGAACACATCACATCTGCAGCCTGGGCTCCCAGGAGCGCGGCGCCGCCCGACCCGACCCGATGCACGCGCGCGCGCGCCTCTGGCTGCCCTGCGGCGGACGAGCCGTCGCCGGTCGCGCCCTCGCCGCGCGCATTCCGCACCAGCGCGGTCGTCGTCGCCGTCGCCGTCGCCGTCGCCGTCGCCGTCGCCGTCGCCATCGCCGTCGCCATCGCCGTCGCCATCGCCGTCGCCATCGCCGTCGCCGCCTGTCGCCGTCGCCATCGCCGTCGCCGTCGCCGTCGCCGTCGCCGTCGCCGTCGCCGTCGCCATCGCCGTCACCGCCGGTCGCCGTCGCCGTCGCCATCGCCGTTGCCGTCGCCGTCGCCGTCGTCGATCGCTGGTCGCCGTCGCTGGTCGCCGTCGTTGGTCGCTGGTCACCGTCGCCGTCACCGTCGTCGCCGCCAACGCCGCCGTCGTCGTCGGTGTCGACGCCGTCGTCGTCATCGTCGTCTTTGTCGTCGTCGTGTTTGTCGTCGCCTTTGTCGTCGGGGGGAGGGAGGGGGTGAGCCAGGGCGAGGAGTCGGGGCTCAAGGGTCGGAGGGACGGGATGCTGGGGCGGGGGGGGCTGAAACGGAGGAGGAGGATGAAAACAAGAGGGGGAGAGGGGGATGAGGAGAATGGGGGACCGAAGTGGGAGGGGAAGGGGAGAGGGAGGGGAACGCGGCAGATGGCGCAGGAGGGGGGCTTCACACGGGCCACCACTGGTCGCAAGATAGCAGCGCTGCCGCCGCTGGTCATCAACGGCTCGCCAGACGGTCCTCTTGCACGGACGGTCCTGCTCGGAGGGATGGAGGTGTAGGGGGCTGGACCGGGATGGTAGAAGGGCTGGCCCCTGCCCCTGAAACGTGGAGGTAAGGGGTAAGCGAGGGAAGGAGGGGAGGTTTACAGTCGGCCCGTATCATCAGGATGCGCGATAAGGACGCAAGGGCCTTGGACCCCCACTCCGAAGTTTGTCGAGTGGGGCGCGGCCAACAAAAGTGGCCAAGGATGGGCCGAGGAGGCAAAGGATGCAAGGGCACCGTTAGGAAAGGTGCCCATCTTTACCGTGCGGGTCGACTGTACAGGAAGGTTGTGCACCTCGACAATCGTCCACTCCATTTCCCCATCCTGCGTGACTTGGCTCGCGCATGCCTGGTCAACGTTCGTGTCTCGTGCTGTCTGGTCACGCTCCTTACTACCGGCGACCGCTAGCATTGGTTATGGATGAGTGCATCCAATGTTGGCGGCCATGGATGGCCAATCGTTCGTGCCCGCGCGTTGCCCGCGCGGGCAAACGCGCCGGGCGTTTTTGCACATTACGAGTTGCGCGGCGAAGTGGAATACACGTGTGTCTTGATTGTCCGATTGGTGATCGCGTATGTTTCCAAACGATGATTTGTCGACCTCCAAGACAGATTTGGAATTGGTCCCGCGATGCTCCTGAAACGTGAATTCACATTTGCCAAATGTTGAGTGACATTCTGGCCGATTTCATACATATTCTTACGCAGAACTCCCAAGTGTGAATTCACATATTCCTGTTATCCCAAAATGTGAATTCACAAATGGCTTTTTCCCAAAAATGTGAATTCACATGTTGCTTGTCCCCGCAATGTGAATTCACATTTTGCCCTGGCTTTCAAGATCCCCCAAACTGAGGCGCAGTTTTCCGCATGTCAGATTGGTGGCCAGATTTTGACACTCACCGCACCGCTTTCGTATATTCCAACCTTTTCTTTTTGCGCCCTCAGCGCACGTTCCCTTCGTCGCCTTTCCCGAGCCCCCCGCCCCCTTTCCTCGTTTACCTTGGGTGCAGGCGGGGAGCTTCAATTTGTTCCCCCGCCGAGCACAGCAATCGAGGTTGCATCGCCCATGCATGGCCCATAAAGACACCATTGCCGGGACCCTGCGCCCGACCCCCACTTTCACCCTCCAAGCACCAGATCAACCGACTGGGGAAAATACCCCCGGACTGAATGAACGAATGCTGCCTGATTTGGCGACGGAGCGCGTCGAATTCATATGGAAACGGGGCTCGCCGCTAATCGACGGGCGCCCATCCATGTCTGCGCTTCCTCGATGCTTGCATACAGGCCTCCCAACTGGGGTCCGAATACAACTGTATAGGGGTCTGATAGCCTACACCGCCTGGGAACGTGCGGATCCGCTATCGGGGGCTCATCGTCGATTCATCGGCGATGTATGGCCGATTCTAGGTCGATGTTTCCCCCCCGAGGCAATTCCCCAACTGTATGTGGGGTCGGAGGATCCCTGGTGCGTCTCTGGTGCATCGGCGATGTCGGCAATGCCATCGGCGCGCCATCGGCATGGAGACGATCGGGACCTACGGAAACGCCCGAAAACCTTGAACCTCGATTATCACCAGTTCGCCCTGAGCCTATATCCCCGAACGCTGCCTCTGATGTGCGTCATGGCGATGCGGATGAAGCATGAGACCAGAGACCATCCTCCTCGCCTGGGACGCCTGGACGGGGTACCGCAAACATGCGCACGATACCACGCAACGACTGCTGTCCCAAACCGACGGCGGCCGCTGTTGGGGAGGCGGCCTTGAGCGCGGCCCGCGGGGGCACCGACAGCAAATCTGTTTCACAATGGACAGGAGCTGCTGCCAATTGTCGCCCCCACTCTTGCTGTACGGTCGGACTTAGGACAGAAGAGCAAACTCCAACAACACGAGACCTTCCGCCGACCAACACGCACAGAACATCCAAGGGTGCCCTCCCCAGGATGCACAAGAACATCCAACAGACACAAAGAACGCTAGGGTTAGGTCGGGCATGTCCGCCTACAGGCGGACTTTGGAAGGACACTTCAAAATAGGTCAAACCCGCTGACAGATAGCCAAGACTAGTCGAAACATCGTCCCCAGACTATTTTCAGACCCCTTTTTTTAACTCTTCTTCCCGTAGAAGGAAAGGCCCGACCTAACACCAGGGTGCCCTCCCACAACCGACCTCGATCTCACACCTCGGCCAGACTGTAACCCCCTTCGACTGGGGGGGCAACGATAGGGGGGGAATGGCAGAGGGGGGGAAGCATCGACCTGGAATCGGCGACACATCGCCGATAGATCGGCGATGGGCCCTCGATCGTGAATCCGCACCTTCCTGGGCAAGTTGGGGCTATCGGGCCCCTATCAGCGATCAATGGGCGATTGGGGGTCGATGCATCTTGAGGAGGGACGACTGTCCCGGCATTTCGATCGGCCTGCCACGAAATGTTCTTGGAACCTGTTCTAAAAGCAAAAACAATGTTCTCAGCACATCTGCCAGATGTGTTGACACAGGACAGCTCCAGCCAGAAATGTCCCAAACACACGTCCTGGAAAAACAAAAAAGGCTCTTAGAACACCGTCTGGTATGAAGGGGCCCTGGGACACACAAATAAATACACACAAATCAAAAGATCCCCCATGTTGTCCTATATCTTCTGGGTTTCTGTCTTCCCCCTCACTGCCCATACTTTCCCATATTTTCTGGGAAACGACGATTAATGGTGTCTGTGTGTTTTTTCTCCTCCTGATGGTAGGCCTACAGGCACTCCAAGACGCTTCGCCACTGCTTGAGCATCCCCCCCTGTCGTTGACCGGGTCGACGGCCCCCCGCCCAGGCCAGCGCCCTGCCGCCCGCCCGCGGGGGCCCGGCCGGCGGGCCCGCTCCCGGGGCGGGGCGGGGCGCCTCGGCGCCGCCGAAGGCCTGGGGGCCGGCAGCCTCCTCGTCCTCCCCTCGTCCTCGGCCCGGTTCCGCTGCCGCCGCAGCGGCTCGAGCCGCGCGGCGTGCTCAGTGCTCGCTGCCTCCCCCGCCCCCTCGTCCGTTCCCCCTCTCCTCCTCGTCCTCGCCCCTGCCCCTCGTCCTCGCCCTCGTCCTCCCGGGTGGTTCGGCGGCGGTTTCCCCCCCCTCTCCTCCTCCTCCTCCTCCTCCTCCTCCTCCTCCTCCTCCTCCTCTCCTCCTCCTCCTCCTCCTCCTCCTCCTCCTCCTCCTCCTCCTCCTCCTCCTCCTCCTCCTCCTCCTCCTCCTCCTCCTCCTCCTCCTCCTCCTCCTCCTCCTCCTCCTCCTCCTCCTCCTCCTCCTCCTCCTCCTCCTCCTCCTCCTGGGCACTGGTGGCATGACTGTCTGTCAAACGCTGCCATCCCTCGCCCCCCCCAGGTCTGTCGACCGTCGGGGGGGGTAATCAAAGTAGGGAAGCTGTAGTGAAAAAGAAGGCAGACGACCCGCAGACGCCCCAGAGGCGGGGTAACCCTGTCCTCCTGCACCCTGGGGGGGAACCAAAGGACAGCAGGTGTCCGAAGGAATGCGTAGCAAGGAGGTCGGATGTTAGGGATAAGCTTGTTGCATCGGAGATTGCGTGATGGTGAGAGCGCTGGGCAGCAGTTGCGGTACGGTGAGCGCGGCAGGTCACGGCCACGCCCGACCCACCGCGGGAAAGCCGCCGGTCCAACAACGGGGATCCTCACCTGCGCAGCAGGCGTAGGGCTCCCGAGCGATGAGCAGGTGGCCGCCAAGGGGCTCTCTACCAAGAGCGGTGGTCGTGGAGGTTGGATCCCTCCCCCCCGCCTACCCCCCCCTCCCGCCCACTATTGCGGCAGTGACTCGCAAGGTGGGCTGGGTTGCAGCGGGGCTGCTGTCCGCCAGGCCTCGGTTGGCAATGCAACGGCGGCACGCTGGGTGAGGGCTGAGCTGTAGGCCGTGGCTGCTGGTGGCCGCGGCCGCCCTGGCCAACGCAGGTGCGGGTGGCGGCCTGCCCTGCCCCATCATAAGCCTCGAGGTGGAGATGCTGTCAAAAAGCGAGGCAGCCGCGGTGCGGCAGGATGTTCAAGCTACGACATTCGCGGCGGAAGAGCGCGGGCGGCTGGGCAGCCACGCGCGCTAAGATCAGGACGGCGCAAGGGCCTCTCCCACCTCTCAAGAGGAAAACCCAGCGAGGTGACCTCCAGGTCGGAACCTGATACCCTCACTGGCCGAGGCAGGGGAAGGTCACCCACGGCCTAACTAGGAGGTCTCTCGGGGTTGCCCACCAGAAATTGGAAGTTTGCGCCACCAGCGGCGGCGGCCACGACCGTCGCACGTCCGACACCACCCCAAACAAAAATCATGCCGCAAGACATCCCATCGCGCGCGGCGGGGCTGCTCGCGCGCAGCGGTGAAGCAATGATGGTGGGCCTGTCTTCCACCACCACCATCACCATAAGTTGGAGGGGGAAAGGGGGTGGAGGATGAGGGGGCGGAAAAAGATAAGGAGGAGGAGGAGGAGGAGGAGGAGGAGGAGGACCCCGTCCCCCTCCTACACATGGTGTTGGCGGTGGAAGATAAGCCCACCAACTCAGGCGCAGTGCCAAAAGGTGGAATGGAGGCGCTAGCTAAGATTAGGTCGGGCATGTCCCCCTACAGGCGGATTTTGGATGAAAAATGAAACATACCCCAAACATATACAAGAACAGCCAAAAATGCTCCAAAAATCGTCCCCAGGCTATTTCCCCCATCAGAGCTTGCCCGGACGTGCCCGGGGGTGCCCTATAGCCCTATAGCCCGATAGCCCTACAACTCTATAGCCCTATCGTTCTATAGCCCTATAGCTCAACAGCCCTATAGCCCCCTAGCTTTATGGCCCTGATTGGGATTTGTCTCCGGTATCATTGTTTAACTATGCCTGAAGATTCCTCCTGCAGAGGGACACGCCCGACTTGAAGCTAAGGTGCTGCAGGCAGAGGGAGGTGCCTGCGTGCTCTGCTTGCCTGCAGCCGCCGCGATCATCGTCGCAGCAGCCGGCGGCTCGGCCCCTGCCGTGCCCCTGCCCTGCCCACCCCCCTGCTGATGCGACTCCGACCCGCTCCGCCGCCACACGATGGGAGAAGAGGAGGGCTTCCAGATGGAGGGCGCCCGCTCGCGTGCGTGTGTGGATGTGTGTATGTGTATGTGTATGTGTACTTGCATGTGCATGCGTATGTGAACATGTGGGTGTATGTGTATGCAAATGAGCACGTGTGCGATACAAATATCTACATATATACGCGTGTGTACGTGTATGTGTGTATGCGTAGATGTATGTGTATGCGTATGTGTGTATGGGTATGTGTGTGCGTCTGTGCGCACGCATGTGTGTCTGAATGTACGTATGCATCTTTATGCGTATGGGGTTGTATGACTGCATGAATGTACACATGAATGGATGCGTGTAAGCAGGTAGGTATGTAACATTGTACGTATGTCCTGCACTCAGTTGTAGTGAATTGAAAAAGTATGGTTTTCTAGTGCATTGTATTGTATTGTGGTGTATTGTGTTGTATTGCAGTGTAGCGAAGTGAATAGTAGTTGTTTGTCTTCTGTTATGTTCTGTTGGCTCCTGAAATTCAGCTGGTCTGTCCAACGACCTTAAGACGCGATGACCTGAAGACTAGTAATCCTGGCCGGCGTCATGACGAAATGAAAACATGCTGCCATGGGTTTTCACATATCCGGCGCTTCAGATATAAACGTGAAGCCTGGAGACCAGGAGGAGTAGGACGACGACGACGACGAGAACGCCAAGGGAGGGAGGGGAGGGAGAGGAGGGAACGGGGAGGATGAAAACGACAACGATGTAGGCTGGCAGGGAGGGAGGAGGACGACGGGAGGGCGGAGGAACGAGGGCTTCCACTAGCGAGTGTCTAGGGAGAGAAAAGGAAAACTGGAAGCAGCAGCGATTGCAAGACGCAGAGGGGAGCACCGGAAATGTCTGGAAACGAACGCCCCGAAATTCCCGCGGGAACCTCAAGGGACCAAGGAACGCAAAACTCAAGGACGCCAGCCTCTATCCCCCTCCTCGTCTCTCTCTTCCTGCTCCTCCCTCTCCTCCTCCTCCTCCTCCTCCTCCTCCTCCTCCTCCTCCTCCTCCTCCTCCTCCTCCTCCTCCTCCCCCTCCTCCTCCTCCTCCTCCTCCTCCTCCCAAGCGCAGACAACCTCATTCTCCCCAAGAAGGTTGTGGGGGAGGTCCGGGGGGAACCCCCGGCAACCCCTCCGAAACCTTTCTCCCGTGACTCGCCATCGCTCGAGCGTCCATGCCCCGCGCATTATTCGGTATCTGCTATGTCCAGATGATCCAGGATGCTCCTCGACGGTCCTCGCCGAGCGATGCCAAGATGAGGGGTTTGTGTTCCCCCCTCCCGAACTCGATCGATACCGCCCAGAAGCCTTGATCGACCCCGCCGGCTGGCATCCGCCCGCTCCCTGCTGTCCCCTGCCCCCCCCCTGCTGCTCCGTGCCATTTTTCCCCGCGCTCACAGGCTAGGCGACGGCCTCACGACCACCTGCGGACCCCCTCAGTGCTGCCTGGCACCACCAGGGCAGGGCGGGGCGGGTGCTGTCTCGGGGCAACCCGGGCACAAGACCCGACCCACGACTCCATCAGGCGCGGCCTGCCTCGGCCACGCGTGAACCTGTGGCCGCCGCCGCCTCCGCACCCCGTGAGAGCCGCTACGCTGCCCCCAGGCGACCTGTTTCGTACTATCAGCTGCGGCCTGCTTGCCCAGCTTCTCGCGGAATCTGCGCTTGGAGGCACGGATGTCCTCGTTGTCATCGGGCGCGTCGCGCTCCCACGGCGGGACCTTCACCACCTTCACCTTCATCGCGATGTGTTCGACGATGCACACATCCTCCTTCTGCTTGCCCGCGAACTCGTCTACGACTGGGGTCAAGGACTTGCGAATCGTGCTTTTGGCTATGCCCTCATCCTCCTTCAGCTTGTCTTTCAGCTTGTCCTCTAACTCGCCCCCGACTGGGTTCAGGGACTTGCGAAGGCCGTGCTGTATCGCCGTCTCGTTCTTCTCTTCACCATCGGCCTCGATGATTGGTCCATCACAATCTTGTCCGACTTGTCCGCAAAGGCCTTCTTCTTGAACTCGGACCTGCTGAGGTGCTTGGGGTGCACCGCCATTGTCTTCTTCGACATCATGTAGGAGGTCATGGAGTTGTCCCTCAAGGCCTGTGCTTTCAGGATGTTCACCATGTTGGTAGATCAGACGTGCCTAGATGTCGTCCTCGACCTGCTCCCCCGCAATGTCGATGTCCTTCTCCTTCCGAGATTCCCTCCAAGAGCGCAACCGGCAGCGACACCTTCCGGGTCGGCGCCTCGTTGAGCATCGCCCGCAGCTCGACCTTGTCGTTCATGGGCACATCATCGAGCTTCGGCCGCGGGCCGAAAGGAGCGCCCCCCGTGGCGGAGCCCTTCTCGGCCCGCGCCCCGAAAAACCCGCGAATGGCGTCGCAGAGCCTCACGTCGGCGTGGCCCGACGCGTTGCGCGCCTTGCTGAGGCGCCCGAGCCTCGCAGCCATGTGGGCCCCAGGCTGCCCGGCGCTGCGCAAATGGGCCTTGGCCTCGGACGTCGGACACCGACAGCTTGCCGCCGCTCACGCCGCGGCCCACCTCCTCGAGCGCCTCCTCCATGCACGTCAGGAGGCCATTACCATCACCTCGCACACCATCGCCAGCAGCGGCCTGCCACTGGGCGCCCTGACCAGCGTCGCGAGCAGCCGCAGCGATGAGCGTGGCGAGCTGCTTGCCCGTCACGCCCGCCTCCAGCACGGCGGCGGCTGCGCCGAAGGCGCTTGCCGCAGACGGGCACTGCACCAGCGCCTCGGACAGCGCCGCCATGCCCGCCGCACCACTGCATGGCCCCATGGAGCCCGGCCGCCCGTGCAAGGGCGGCTAGCCGTCCACCAGTTCGGCGCCCTGAGCTGAGCCAAAAATGGCCACGGAGGCCCGCGTAGAAGGAGGCAGGAGGAGGTGGTGGGTAGGGAGAAGGAGGAGAGTCGTCATCTTCGTCGTCGTCGTCGACCTCATCCCTAGTCGTGGTCGTCGACGCTTGTCGTCGCTTGTCGTCGTCGTCGACATCGTCCCTCGTGGTGGTCGTCGTCGTCGTCGTCGCGCGACGTTGTCGTCGTCGTCTACGCCCTCGTCGTCGTTGCTCGTCGTCGACGCTCGTCGTCGATATCGTAACCGTCGTCGTCGTCGTCGCTCGTCGTCGCACGTCGCTCGTCGTCGTCGTGGTCGTGGTCTTCGTCGTCATCGTCGTCGCTCGTCGCTCGTCGTCGTCGACCTCGTCGTCGTCGTCGTGGTCGTCGGTCGTTGGCGCTGGTCGCCATCGTCGAGGTCGTCGTCATCGTCACTCGTCGCTCGTCGTCGTCGTCGCTCGTCGTCGTCGTCGCCGTCGTCGTTGTCGTCGTCGCCGTCGATCCTCGCTCGTCGTCGCTCGTCGTCGTCGTCGTCGCGCGACGTTGTCGTCGTCGTCTACGCCCTCGTCGTCGTTGCTCGTCGTCGACGCTCGTCGTCGATATCGTAACCGTCGTCGTCGTCGTCGCTCGTCGTCGCACGTCGCTCGTCGTCGTCGTGGTCGTGGTCTTCGTCGTCATCGTCGTCGCTCGTCGCTCGTCGTCGTCGACCTCGTCGTCGTCGTCGTGGTCGTCGGTCGTTGGCGCTGGTCGCCATCGTCGAGGTCGTCGTCATCGTCACTCGTCGCTCGTCGTCGTCGTCGCTCGTCGTCGTCGTCGCCGTCGTCGTTGTCGTCGTCGCCGTCGATCCTCGCTCGTCGTCGCTCGTCGTCGTGTTCCTTGCTCGTAGTCGCTCGTCGTCGTTGTCGTCGTCGTCGGTCGTCGTCGTCGTCACTCGTCGTCTTCGCTCGTCGTCTCTCGTCGTCGTCGTCCCTCGTCGTCGTCGTCGCTTGCCGTCGTCATCTTCAAAGGTGGTCGTCGTCGTCGCTCGTCGACCGTTCTCGCTCGTCGTCGTCGTCGCTCGTCGCCTGCCGTCGCTCGTCGTCATCGTCATCGTCGTCGCCGTCGGTCATCGTCATCGTCGCTCGTCGTCGTCGTCGTCGCTGGTCGTCGTTGTCGCTTGTCGTCGTCGTCGTCGTCTTCCTCGTGATCGTCATCGTCGTCTCTCGTGATCGTAGTCGCTCGCTCGTCGTCGCCGTCGACACAGTCGACGTCGCTCGTGGTCGTTGTCGTGGTCGTGCTCGTCGTCGTCGTCGTCGCTTGTAGTCGTCCCCCGTCGTCGTCGTCGTCGTCGCTGCCGTCCTCGTGGTCGTCGCTCATCGCGCGTCTTTGTCGTCGTTCTGGTCGCTCGTCGTCATCGTCTTCGTCGTCATCGTCGTCGCTCGACGACGTCGTCGTCGCCCATCGTCATAGTCGTCCTCGTCGATGTCGCTCGTCGTCGTCGTCGTCGTCGTCGTCGTCGATCGTCTTCGTCGCTCGTCGTCGTCGTTGTCGCTGGTCGTCGTTGTACTCGTCGCTCCTCCTCATGTTCGTCGCTCGTGGTCGTCGACGGTTTCATCGTCTTCGTCGTCGTTGTCGTCGCTCGTCGTCGTCGTCGTTCTCGTCGTCGTCGCTTGTCGTCGTCGTCATCATTTATCGTCGTCGTCGTGGTCGCTCGTCGTCATCGCCGGCAATGGTCGTAAGCGTCGTCGTCGCTGGTTGTCGTCGTCGCTCGTCGTCAATGTCGTCGTCGTCGCTGGTCGACGTCGTGATCGCTCGTGGTTGTCATCCACGTCGTCGTCGTCGTCGCTCGTCTTCGTCGCCGTCCTCCTTGTCGTCGCTCGTCGTCGCCGCCGTCGTCGTCGTCGTGTTCCTCGACGTCCTCGTCGTCACCGTCGTCGTCGTCGCTCTTCGTCGTCGTTGTCGTCGCCGTCGTCGTGGTCGTCGTCTCTTGTCTTCGTCAAGGTCGTCGCTCTTGGTCGTCGTCGTCGTCTCTCGTCGTCGTCGTCGTCACCGTCGTCTTCATCGTCGCCACTCGTCGTCATCGTCGCCTGTCCTCGTCGTTGTTATCGTCGTCTCTCGTGGACGTCGTCGCCGTCGTCGTTTCTAATCGCGCGAGGTCGTCGTCATCGTCCTAGTCGCTGGTCGTCATCGTCGTCGCTTGTCGTCGTCGTCGTCATCGATCGTCGCTCGTTGTCGTCGTCTACCTCGTCGTCGTCGTCGTTGTCGCTCGTCATCGTCGTCGTCGACCGATGTCGTCGTCGTCGCCGCTCATCGTCGTCGTTGTCGTCGCTATTGTCGTCATTGCCGTCGTCGCTCGTCGTCGTCGTCGTCGTCGCTCGTCGTCGCTCGTCGTCGCAATCGTCGTCGTCGTCGTCATCGTCGTCGTGGTCGTCCTCGTCGTCCTCGTCGTCGTCGACGCTCGTCGTCGTCGTCGTCGATCGTGTACCGTCGTCGTCGTCGTCGTCGTCGTCGTCGTCGTCATCGTCGTCATCGTCGTCGTCGTCATCGTCGCTTGTCGTCGTCGTTCTCGTCGACATCGTCGTCGAAGGTTGTCGTCGTCATCATCGTTGTCGATATCTCTGGTGGTCGTCCTCGTCGTCGTCGTCGCCGATCGCCGCTCGCCGCTCGTCGTCGTCGTCACCGACGTCGTCGCTTGTTCGTCGTCGCGTGTCGCCGTAGCCAAACGTCGCTCGTGGTCGTCGTCGGCTTCGTCGTCGTCGTCGTTCGTTGCCGTGGCTCGTCGCTCGTCGTCGTCGCTTGTCGTCGTCGTCGTCATCGTCGTCGCCGTCGTCGTCGTCGCTCGTCGTCACCGTCGTCATAGTCGTCGTCGCTCTTCGTCGTCCTGGACGTCGTCGTCGTCGCTCGTCGTCGTGGTCGTCGATCGTCGTCGTCGTCGCTCGTCGTCGTCGTCGCTCGTCGTCGTCGTCGCTCGTCGTTGTGGTCGTCGTCGTCCTCGTCGTCATCGTCGTCGTCGTCGCTCGTCCTCGTCGTCATTGTCGCTCGTCGTTGTCTTCGTCGTCGTCGTCGCTCGTCGTCGTCGTCGCTCATCGTCGTCGTCGTCGATCGTCGCTCGTGGTCGTCGTTGTCCTCGTCGTCATCGTCCTCGTCGCTCGTTGTGATCCTCGTCGCTCGTCGTCGTCGTCGTCGTCTTCGTCGTCGCTCGTCGCTCGTCGTCGTAGTCGTCCCTCGTCATCGACGTCGCCATCGTCGTCGTCGTCGCTCGGCGCTCGTCCTCGTCGTCCTCGTCGTCGTCGTCGTCACTCGTCGTCGGCGCTCGTTGAGCGATCCCGCCGGGGGGGCCTCCAGCCCCGTCGGTACCTTGAACGCTCTCAGCGCGGTCGGCAGCAGCAGCCGGAGGCCCATCGTCAGCGCGGCCTGCCAGCGCCAAAGCCGAGGCTACGCGCGCATGGCGCGCGCCTCGTCGTCGTCCTCGTCGTCATCGTCTCGATCGGCCCCACGCGGGCGCGACGACGACGACGACGACGACGAGCGACGACGACGACGACGACGACGAGCGACGACGACGTGCGACGACGACGCGCTGGTGCTCGCCTTCTGTCCGCGGCCCTCTGCTGCGGGCAGGACTCGTGTCCCTGGCCGTTGAGTCGTGGAGTCGTGGAGTTTTCGGGGCGCCCTCTCCCAGCACCCTGGGAGGCGGAGTGAACGTGGATACACACCTGGCCCCCCCAGAGGCCAGATCATCATCATCATCATCATCATCATCATCATCATCATCATCATCATCATCATCATCATCATCATCATCATCATCACCTCATCATCACCCTCCTCATCGTCATCATCAGCATCAGCAGCATCCTCATCCTCATCGTCGTCATCATCATTATGATCAGCATCAGCATCATCATCAGCATCAGCATCAGCATCATCATCAGCAGCAGCATCATCATCAGCATAATCATCACCAGCAGCATATTATCATCATCATCCTCATCAACATCATCATCATCATCATCATCATCATCATCATCATCATCATCATCCTCATCCTCATCCTCATCCTAATCCTCATCCTCATCCTCATCCTCATCCTCATCATCCTCATCATCCTCATCCTCAGCATCCTCAGCATCCTCATCATCCTCATCATCCTCATCACGGATACACACCTGGCCCCTGGAGGCCAGAGCTTTACCCACAGCCACTGCGCCTCGGCCTCTCGGCGCCCCTTCCCAGAAAGTCCACGACGCCGCGGTTCTGGACCTGCACTCTGCCCGCGTCTCTGCGCGCGCAGGCTGCGGGGGCCCGTGCGGCGGCGCCGCAGCAGAGCAGAACGAAGCCCGGAGCGGGACGGCATCGGATCGGGAGGAGCCGGGGAGCTCTGGGAGCCGGCGGTTCCGGAGGGTGTCGCGGGCGCCGCGGCTCATCCAGAGCGCCAGGGCACGCTCCGAGGGCGCTCCAGACCGCAATGGAGCGGTTCATCCCGCTCCTGAGCCTTCCCGTCTCACGTAGCCTCGTCTCTCTCTCTCTCTCTCTCTCTCTATCTCTGTGTAATATATGTGTGTATCTATACACATATATGTGTATATCTATATACATATATACATATATATATATATATATACTAGAACCATCGCGCGCGCGCTTCGCGCGCGCTCAGGTTCTAGCCCAGGCCGGGGGGGCGCTGGACCATCTTGGACAACGCTATCAAGCGCAAGCGCGCGACGGCATCTGAGGAGCTTCTGGTGTGTTCCGCATGCTTCGTCAACTGGCTGTTGGAGGCACCTCTTGGGTGCCTCTTGGGGGGGCGTCTGAGGGTCCCTTGGGGGCATCGGTTCTGCAATCTGTCATTGGCCGTCTTGGCTGCGTGGAGGCCTCTTCTTGAGGCCACCTGCGGCCAGATTGAGGCAATCCGGAAGCCTCCCGCGGGCCTCCTGGAAGCAGTTTTGACGCATCGAGGGCACTCTTGGGCTATTTTAAAACCTCTTGGACGTCTCCTAGGGGCCTTTTGGGCCCTCGGGAAGCTGTTGGGGTCCTCTTGCGGCCTCCTGTGGGCCTTCTGGGGGGAACGCTCTGCTGTTGGGTCGTGTTCCCCTTCTTGGGCCTCTCTTGGGGCTCTTGGGGCCCTCTCGGGCCGTCTTGGGCGCCTCAAGCACCGTCTTGGGGCCCTCGCGGACCGTCTTGGGGCCCTCTTGGAGGCCTCTTCCTCTATATTGGAGCGGTATCGGAAGCCTCTTGGGCCGTCTTGGAGCATCGGGATGCCAAAAAACCGAAACAATTAATACCCGTCAAAGCCCAATCGTAAAACAATGAGTTGTGCCTCTTGGGGCCACCTTGGGAGATCTCTTGGAACCTCGTCGGCCCTCTTGGGAGCTTCTTGGGGGCCCCTTGGGACTTCCCGAGAACCTCTCGGGGTACAAAGCTCGGCTTCTCAGTTCGTGTTTCTCTTCTTTGGCTTCTCTTGGGGCCGTCTTGGGGCCCTCTCGGGCCTTCTTGGGCGCCTCAGGCACCACCTTGGGGTCCTCGTGGGCCGCCCAGGGCCCTCTTGAAAGCCTCTTCGGCTGTCTTGGAGCTGTCTTGGAGGCCTCTTCCTCCTCCTCGTCCCCCTCCTCCTCCTCCCACTCCAGCTCTCTCTCCTCCTGATCTTCCTCCTCCTCCTCCTGCAGCGTGTTCCGGAAGGCTCCCGCCGGAACATGCTGTGCACAAGTGCTGTCACTGCTCCCGCCACAGTGCCCTGGGTGGTGGGTCAGAGGCCTCATCGTCGACTCGGAGTCGACGATGAGTTCTGTCTGTGTGTGCTTTCCCCTCCTGACCTTGGGCCCTCACAGGCGGCCCGGCAGCGCCTACCCCAGGTCTGCGGGGGCTCTCGGCGTGGGCCACATGGGCGCTTTGCGGGGGGCTCTCTTGGGCCGCCTGCGAGCGTCTGCGGGCGCTCTTGGGGGCCTCCGGGCGCCTCATCGCAGCCTCCTGGGGGACAGCGGAGGCGCTTCGGTGATCTTCTGTGGAGCCTTTGGGGGCTGTCTGGGGCCGTCTTGAGACCCTCGGGGAAGGATTTGAAGACGATTTATGTTTTTCTTTATTTTGATCCTGTCCGCCTCGAGGCCAAGGTCCAGCCTCAGAGCACGGATGAGCCGCGCACGCACACTTCTTCGCACGAAGATGGTGCGTCGCGGTCGCGCAACGCTCATGCAGCCAGATCGAGTGATTGAACAGTGCGGCAACTGCAGCAGGCAACGCTTTCTGAAAGATACAGCAGCGTTCACACTCGAGGAGGGGGCAGGGTGAAGGGAGAGGAAGAAAGGTGATGATTCTGATCCTGTCCGCCTCGAGGCCAAGGTCCAGCCTCAGAGCACGGATGGACCGGCCGCGCACGCACACTACTTCGCACGAAGATGGTGCGTCGCGGTCGCGCAACGCTCATGCAGCAAGATCGAGCGATTGAACAGTGCTGCATCTGCCGCAGGCAACGCTTTCTGAAAGATACAGCCGCGTTCACACTTGAGGAGGGGGCAGGGTGAAGGGAGAGGGAGAAAGGTGATGATTTTGATCCTGTCCGCCTCGAGGCCAAGGTCCAGCCTCAGAGCACGGATGGACCGGCCGCGCACGCACAGTACTTCGCACGGAGATGGTGCGTCGCGGTCGCGCAACGCTCATGCAGCAAGATCGAGTGATTGAACAGTGCTGCAACTGGAGCAGGCAAAGTGTATTGAGTCCTGAGGTTCTACAAATCCTCCTCTTGATCCCTCACCCAAGCGTCTCCCAACCTCTACAGAGGGCCCGCTCGAGCGCAGTCCCAAGGACTAGGTATCGCCTTAGATTGCGCAGCTTTGCAAATGTGAAGTTTGGGAAACCTCTTACCTAATCTATCACTGGGAGCGAAACCGCCGCACGAGGAACGAAAGAGGGCGGGTATGAGAAAGTGGGAGGGGGAGGAAGGAGGAGGAATGCCATGTCGAGGTCGATCAAGGTGGCACCCTTGCGCGAAATGGCACTCAAATGCGCCACACTGATACCGTTGCGCACACAACATCTCGCGATTAGAACGGTAGCCTTGTCCTATTCACCCTAGGCGGAAAGATTCCGCACGCGCAATCGCACGCATCGCCCCCCAGCCGGTCAGGCGAAGGCAAGACCACCAAGCTAAGGAGAGCGTCTATAACGCCTTCATCAAGTCTGGGACGCGCGGCTGCGCAGAGCAATGGGACCCCTTCGTTGTGCCACGCATTTGCGCACTGAGCTATTGTGGGACGTGGGGCCGAATCGCTCGACGATGATCGGGGAGACGTAGGACGCGGGTGCGGGGGACTCGGGTTGGCCTGACGGGGGCCATCATAAAAATGAAGAGGCCCAACCTGAAATTTGACGCGGGCTCCCGCTGCAAACATCCCACGAAAATTGGGCCATCAAAATCCAGGACGGGCTCGTCAAAAAAACGTCGGCAAACCCGAATTCCGGCTTACTCGAGTCTTACGTTTCCCCGATATGAAGCCAAACACCTAATTAACGCAAGACCCCAACCAATCCGGCAAAAAAATCGACGCGCGCTTGGGACGGTCCCACCTGTAATTCCTTCATCCGTCAAAGGCGCACTGAGGTACAAGCTGCCGGCCTACACCCGACATCGACGCTCCAAGCACAACCGCGCTACTGCACGCAGGCGAGCAGTCGCCCACTCAAATTGCGTTGACACCTAGGCATGATTAGATTGATCGACTTTGTCGCAGTTCGACCCAAAAGCTGATAATGTCACAGGGTCCATGCACATATGGTGCCTGGGACAGCAGAACAGGGTCGAATGGCACTCCGCGGAATCTTGGCAATCTTCGCGGCAGCCCAAACCACTGGAAGGCGGGGGGGGTGCTAAAAAATCTGACGTTGGTTCTTCGGAAAGCGTGCGGCCACCACCGCAAACGCAACAGGCCATTCTGGCCGTCAAACCCCCATTGGGAAAATGGCCGCCGTATCTCTGGCAAAGGTCAGTTCCTTCCCGTCCATAATAGTCGCATTGATTGCGATGACTGTCGTACCACACCTTCCACCCGTCTGGCACCAAATCCATACAACCGCCGCCCTCGACGCGACCGCAAGCGCAGCAAGCCGTGTCGGCGGTGTGGCCGAAGTTCTTGTAAAGGTGGCCGTGATCCGCGCAATGATTGCCAATTGCGTACCAGGCGCACGTTTCCCCGTCGGAGTCGTGCCAGGACGACTCGCCCGCGGGCACGAAGTCTCTGCACAGGCCGCCGTGCCCATCCGCGCCGCCCCCGGCCTGGATGCAGGCCTCCTTTCCTTCTGGAAGGGCGAACAGCCCCACCCAAACTGATCCGCTCCTTGCGAAGCCGAATTGGGAAAAGTGGGAAAAGTAGAAATTGACCCGGTCGTTCCAATGGTGACTCCAACCGAATATTACGTCGGAGACAGTCACGCCTTCTCCCCCGAAGAGGTTCTCCCCCTCCGTGAAGGCATCGTAACCCACATTGGCTATGCGGTCTTCAATCTTGCTGCCGTCACTCCCGACGTGCGACCAGAAATTGCGTTCACGAATGTCGTCGGCGTGCAGCTGCGCTGCCTTGTTGAGCTTCTCGTTGTAGCAGAGGGAAGAAAGGCCTGCCTTCATGCGTAATTCATTCATCCCGTCCAACATCTCGTTGTACTCCTGATCGGACAGGGCGAGCGACACCGTGGAGCCCAGCGCTCCTGGCCCGACCTCGACCTGCCGCGCGGCTGCGCGGATCCGCCGCGGACCGACCGCCACCAGTGCGGCGAGCACGGCGCAGGCCACCAAGGCGGCGACGACCGCGCGCGCGCGGCCGCCACGGGCTCGGCTCCCCCTCGGCGCCCCCGGTCTCCGGCTCCAGGGCGAGAGGAGCGCCCGGGGCCGCCGCTGAGCCCCGCGAGGGGCTGCTCTTCCTGCTCGCCGCGCGCGGCCATGGCTCCTGCGGCTGAGCGGGCCCTCGAGGGGCGGCGGTAACGCAAGCACTGAAAGGGCCTCTCCCTCTGGCCAATCTGCGGGCTTTTAGGGCCGCATGCGGGCTTGAGCCCAAATGGCCGCGGAGGAAGGATTTGACGATGACAATGGTGGTTCGGGGCCCCCTCCAGAGCCAGTTTGCGAAAGATGCCACAAGCGAAAATGCCGTTGTTCAGAAACCAGAGCAGACAAGAATGGGCAACGTTGCTTTTGTCCGCGAAGTCTGTCGGAGAGCGTCCTGTTGAATCCGTGTGTATATATATATATGAACAATTTACACTTATGTTTGTATACATACATACATACATATATATATATATATGTATATGCATGTATGTATAGGTCCCAGCACGCACCATTAACACCCCCTTTTCCCTTGGGAGATGCCAAGAGAAAGAAGGAGGCAGAAGGCGCGCGCTGCAACCGTAAAGAAAGAAGTGTAGCAGAAAGGTTGGTTGTGTGACGGAGAAGACAGGTGTGGAGTATCGGGTGGAGTGTTGGGGACGGAGGGTGTGGAGTACCAAATGGTGTGTAGGAGACGGAGGGAGTGGAGTACAAGGTCATTCTCAAGTTCAGCTTGGGGAGGGAGCCTGTTGAGTATCGGGTGGTGTGTGGAGACGGAGGGTGTTGAGTACTGGATGGTGTGTTGGAGACGGAGGGAGTTGAGTAGAAGTTTATTTTCAAGTTCAGCTTGGGGAGGGAGCCTGTTGAGTGTCGGGTGGTGTGTTGGAGACGAAGGATGTTGAGTAGAAGGTTATTTTCAAGTTCAGCTTGGGGAGGGAGCCTGTTGAGTATCGGGTGGTGTGTGTGAGACGGAGGGTGGTGAGTACTGGATGGCGCGTTGGAGACGGAGGGAGTTGAGTAGAAGATTATTTTCAAGTTCAGCTTGGGGAGGGAGCCTGTTGAGTATCGGGTGGTGTCTTGGAGACGGAGGGTGGTGAGTACTGGATGGCGCGTTGGAGACGGAGGGAGTTGAGTAGAAGGTTATTTTCAAGTTCAGCTCGGGGAGGGAGCCTGTTGAGTACTGGGCGGTGTGTAGGAGACGGAGGGAGTTGAGTAGACGGGTATGTTCAAGTTCAGCTTGGGGAAGGAGCCTGTTGAGTATCGGGTGGTGTGTTGGAGACGGAGGGTGTTGAATACTGGATGGTGTGTTGGAGACGGAGGGAGTTGAGTAGAAGGTTATTGTCAAGTTCAAAATGAGTTGAGAAAGTCTTCCAAAAATGAGCCTCAAAATGAAGTCCGAAAATCGTGGGAACCATATACACATTTACATATAATCTGGAGAAGGGGGGTTCTTGGTGCGTGCGGAGGGCTATGTGTATATATATATATAGATATATCAGAGTGAGTGGGTCGAACGGTCACTCACTGTCCCTGGGTGCGTGGCTGACATGGGTTTCCGAGATGCGGTTTCTTGTTGTTGGCGGTGTTGTCAATGTTGTTGCTGCTGCTGCTGTTGTTGCTGTTTCAATAAATGATCCTTGTTGGTGTTGTTGTTGTCGTTGTCGTTGTTGATGTTGCTGTTGTTGTTGTTTTTGTTTTTGTTGTTGTTTGGCGTCGTCCCCCCCGGGACCCAACCCGCGGCCCACCCGCGACACGGCCCGCGACCCGCCCGCGACACACCCGCGACCAGCCAGCGACCCACCCCTCCACCCACACACGACCCGCCCGCGACCCAACCCGCGACCCGCCCGCGACCTGCCCGCGACCCACCCGCGACCCATACGCGACCCAACCGCGGCCCACCCGCAACCCATACGCGACCCACCCCGCGACCCACCCCGCGACCCACCCACATCGCTTTAACGAAAACAGTGGCTCCTGCGGCGGGCTTTTTGTATCATCTGGAATACAAAAAACGCGCCTGCGGCGGGCTTCTCCAAGGCCTCGCAGACTGCAGACGTCCCTGCCGCCCCCTCAGACTTATCCGCGACTGCGGCGTGCTTCGCATGTATGTCTGTACGTGTGTCTGTCAGCCTGCCTGTACGTATTTGTGTATTCATGCGTGTACGTATGTATGCATGTATGCATGCATGCATGCATACATGCATGCATGCATGCACGTACGTACGTATGTACGAACGTACGTACGTACGTATGTATGTATGTATGGATGCACGTGTGTATGTATGTATGCATGTATGTATGTATCTATGCATGCAATCATGGTTGTGTGCGGTTATGGTTGTATGCATGGATGCATGCATGTATTAATGTATGCATGTGTATATGCATGCGTGTGTGCATATATGCATGCTGCATGTATCTATGCGTATGGTATGTATGCATGAATGCATGTACGGATGCATGGATGTATGGATGGATGGATGGACATATATATATATATATATATATACATATATATATATATATATATATATATACTAGAACCACGCGCGCGCTTCGCGCGCGCTTAGGTTCTAGCTAGGAGCGCGAGCTTGAGTCAACGAAAGTCGCAGGGAAGGGGGCAGGGGGAAGAAGGCCAGAGAGCGCTGAAGGATACAAATACTGGAACCCTCTTGTGATTTTGTGGGGGGCCTCGTCCGGCCGCTCGCTGGGAGTTTGACGTAGCTTCTCGGGAGCCTCTGAACCTGTCGGGGGCCTCCTGGAAGCAGGTTCGAAGCATTTTGGGGGCCGATTGGGGCTTCTCGGGGCCTCCTTTGGGCCTCTTGGGGGTCTCCTGGGGCCTCTTGAGGGGCCTCCTTGGGGCCTCCTGGCGGCCTCTTGGGGCGGAAGGCTCGAGCTTGCGGTTCGTGGTCCCCCTCTGGGCCCCCTCTTGGGCCCGTCTTGGGGCCCTCTTGGGCCATCTTGGGCGCCTCTTGGGCCGTCTTGGGGCCCTCTTGGGCTGTCCTGGGCCCTCTTGGAAGCTTCTTGGGCCGTCTTGGGGCGGTCTTGGGGCCTCTTGGGCCGTCTTTGGACGCGGTGAAGCCCAAGATGCGAACATGGCGAAAAAATATCCATGTTCCCATAATGGGGAGGAATGGCACGATTTTTGTTGCTTGGACCTCTCTCGGGGTGCCTCTCGGAACGTCTTGGGCTGATTTTGGAAGCCTTTTGGCGACTCTGGGCGGCGTTTTGGCGCCTCCTGGGAGATTTTGGGCCGGAAGCTCGGAATTCGAGAGTGGCTTTCTCCTTCTGGGACCCCTCTCGGAGTCGTCTTGGGGTTCTCTTGGGCCGTCTTGGGGCCGTCCTGGGCCACTCGTGCGCAGCCTTGGAGCGCTCCCGGAGGCCTCGTAGACCGTCTTGGGCGCCTCTTGGGCCGTCTTGGACGCGGTGAAAGCCCAAGAGGCGAACATGCGAAAAATATACGTTTTCCTATAGGAATGTCACGATTTTTGTTTCTTGGGCCTCTCTTGGGGTGCCTCTCGGAACGTCTTGGGGTGCTTTTGGGAGCCTTTTGGCGCCTCTGGGCGGCATTTTGGCGCCTCCTGGAGCCTCTTGGGCCGGAAGCTCGGAATTCGAGGTTGGCTTTCTCCGTCTGGGACCCCTCTCGAACTCGTCTTGGGGCTCTCTTGGGCCGTCTTGGGGCCGTCCTGGCCACTCTCCTCGTTTCCCCACTCCGTGCGCAGCCTTGGAGAGCGCTTACCCTCCCGGAAGCCTCGTCTAAGACGCGTCTTGTTGCCGTCTTGGGAGTCTTGGGCGCCATCTTTGGGCGTCTTGGACGGGCGAAAGCCCAGAGGCGAACATGCGAAAAAATAATGTGTTTTGACATTTTTCCCCATAGGAAGGAAATTGCACGATTTTTGCTTCTTGGGCCTCTCTTGGGCTGCCTCTCGGAGCGTCTTGGAGGCTTCTGGGACCTTCTTGGTGTCATGACAGGCGTCTTGGAAGGCATCTGGAGCCATCGGAGCGCGTTCCGAAGCCGCCTGAGAACGATCTTGGACGGCGTCCGGCGGTCCGACGAGCCTCCGGGCCCCCCGGGGCCCACATTTGTGGTCGAGGTCCCGGCCACGGGCCCCCGGACCTGGTGCGCCGTTATATGTGTATATATATATATATATATGTATACACACAGTTTTATACATACATGCGTGCGTATATGCATGTATGGAGGTGTGTGCATGTATGCATGCATGAATGTATGCATGTACGTGTGATTGTACGTGTATGTATGTATGCATGCATGGTGAGCATATGTGTGTATGTAATTGTGTTTGTATGTGTGTATGTATGGATGCATGCTTGCATGTATGGATGAGTGTATGGATGGATGTATGTAGGTATGGCTGTAGATAGGTGGGTAGGTATGCCTGCATGTATGTGATTTGATGTAGCTGTGCATGCATGCATGTATGTATGTATGGGTGTTCATGCATGCATGCACGCGCGCGTGCGTGCACGTATGCAGTATGTGTGTATCTGTATGTATGCATGTACATGTACATGTATGTATGTATGCATGCATACATGCATGTATGCATGTATGTTTGTATGCATGTATGTATGTATGGATGTATGTATGTATGTTTAAAGAGTTGTATATTTGTATGCATGCATGTCGACATCTACATACATATATGTACTAGAACCATCGCGCGCGCTTCGCGCGCGCTCAGGTTCTAGCCCAGGCCGGGGGGGCGCTGGACGATCTTGGACAACGCTATCAAGCACAGGCGCGCGACGGCATCTGAGGAGCTTCTGGGGTGTTCCGCATGCTTCGTCAACTGGCTGTTGGAGGCACCTCTTGGATGCCTCTTGGGGGGGCGTCTGAAGGTCCCTTGGGGGCATCGGTTCTGCAATCTGAAGCCGTCATTGGCCGTCTTGGCTGCGTGCTCTGAATAAAAAAAAAAAAAAAAAAAAAAAAAAAATAAAAGAAAAAAAAAAAAAAAAAACAGAAAAAAAAAGAAAAAAAAAAAAAAGAAAAAAAAAAAAAAATAAAAAGATAAAAAAAAAAAAAAAAAAAACAAAAAAATAAAAAAAAAAAATAAGAAAAAAAAAAGAAAAATAAATAAAGAAAAAAAAAAAGAAATAAAAAAAAAAAAGAAAAAAAAAGAAAAAAAAAAAAAAAAAAAAAAAAAAAAATAAAAAAACAAAAATATAAAAAAAAAAAAAAAAGAAAAAAAAAAAAAACAAAAAAAAAAAAAAAAAAAGACAAAAAAAAAAAAAAAAAAAAAAAAAGCCCGACTTGAGGCCACCTGCGGCCAGATTGAGGCAATCCGGAAGCCTCCCGCGGGCCTCCTGGAAGCAGTTTTGACGCATCGAGGGCACTCTTGTGCTATTTTAAAACCTCTTGGACGTCTCCTAGGGGCCTTTTGGGCCCTCGGGAAGCTTTTGGGGTCCTCTTGCGGCCTCCTGTGGGCCTTTTGGGGGGAACGCTCTACTGCTGGGTCGCGTTCCCCTTCTTGGGCCTCTCTTGGGGTTCTTGGGACCCTCTCGGGCCGTCTTGGGCGCCTCAAGCGCCGTCTTGGGGCCCTCGCGGGCCGTCTTGGGGCCATCTTGGAGGTTTTTTCCTTTATAGTGGAGCGGTATTGGAAGCCTCTTGGGCCGTCTTGGAGCATCGGGATGCCAAAAGGCCGAACAAAAATTAAACCCGTCAAAGCCCAATCGTAAAACAAGGACGTCCCGAGATCTTTTCAAGGCGGGGACACAGATGAACGAACGGCTGCGCGTCCTTGCGCTCAGCTGTGAGGCACCGTCAACCACAGAGAGAAACATGAGACAGAGCATGTGTGCGCACGCATGCTCGAGAGGGTTCGGGGGGGCGGGGGACCAGAGAAGCTATGCGATGCAAGAAGGAGCGGAGCCAAAGGGGCGACATAATGAAAACCCCTCTTGACTTCCTTCACGCGCAAGCACAAACCAGGACGTCCCGAGATCTTTTCAAGGCGGGGACACAGATGAACGAACGGCTGCGCGTCCTTGCGCTCAGCTGTGAGGCACCGTCAACCCAAGCCGTTCCCAAGAATGTTTACTGGGTGGGTGGGCAAGGGTGATTATATAACGACGCGCGCCATTCACTCAAAAGGACTTTAGCGAGTTTTCTATTGAGGGCTGGCGGATAGGCGGCAGCGATAGCGGTCCATTTCGCACCATTCGGGGCGTTGCCCTCCAGCACGATGTGTGGACGGCCAGACTTGTTACAAATACCATTGATCTGACCACACCGACGATCGAGGCAGCAACTATCCTGAACATCGATGTTCAGACACAAAAATCTTGATCGTTTGCGCCAGAGGGCCCCTTCCTGACACTGATCGAGACATCTTACAACAGCCCCCCGTTCTATAACCCCCAGAACCTCTCTCGTGGCAAAAACGTGTGAATTCACAGGATGCTCAAGTATGCAGGGGACTTTGAAATTCTCGCAACATCTGATGACGCTCAGCGCGGCCCGCATGGTCTTATTGCCCGATGCCAGGCGAGCCAGCTGTTTTGTACTCAGAAGATGCCGCGGAAGTCCCCAGGGCTGCGATGCCGAGCGGATGGCTCCCACTCGGTCGGCAGCGGTGGTCCAGGGCCCACAAGGCGGCGCTAGCATCACGGCCAAGACGCGGCCTGCGGCGATGTCGGAGCACAAGCCCCGCAGGACCTTCCGTCGGGTGAGGTCGCCGCCCGGCCCGTGCAGCGTGTCCCAGAACCTGGCTGGCACGCCCATGGCCATTGCGGACCGACCCGCGCCTCCCTTGCCACTGAAGCAGTCGGCCACATATTGGCCAGCCAGACGCAGCCGAGCTCCCGCAAGTCGAGCGGCGAGGCGCGATCCGAAATGATGTCCGCGAGCTGAACCCCGCAGACCAGGAACACGTCTTGCACCGTGCGGCTCCGAGTTGACCACGTGGCTGCCAGGCGCGCGTGCTTCTCGTAGCGGACGACGCTGCGCTTGGCTCTCCACTGCCAGCGTGTCTGCACCTCGGCCAGCCGCCCCCACCTCCTCGCCATGCATACCAAGGCCCTTGAAAGGCAAACCTGATACGGCACCAACTCGGCTCTTCCTGGCAGGTCTTGGAGACGTAGGCTGAACCTCCTGCGGTACTCTGGGCACGTGCTTCACCTTCTTCATCTGACACAGCACAGGGCACAAGAAGCGCATCCAGGTCGAGTCTGACTCTAGCGACACCTTCACCAGGCCCGCTCTCTCCCACGGGCCTTCCTCCTCCGGGGAGAGCCTCAGGGTCCAGAAGCTCCAGCCCGGGGGCAGGCGCCAGGCACCGTAGCTCGACCTGTCGGGGTTGAAGTGCAGGACGCCGACCATCAGCCTCTCGGCCCAGGAGGGGTGAGTCCCAGTTTGGTGCAGTCCGGTCAGCTGGCTCACCAACGCCGAGGTCACCATGGCATCGTCCCTGCTCTCCATGACCTCGCCAATGGTCGCAACCCTCTGGTACTCGCGCAGCGACGGAATCCACGCGGCCTCCCTCTCCAGGTAAGGGGACCCGTAGTGGCGGGCAAGGCGCTCGTGCGACTGCGCGAGCCTGGGCTGCCGCGCGGCGTCGGTCTCGACCTCGGGCTCGGAGCTCCCGCTGTCGGAGGAGCCGTCGCTCTCTCGCACTCCCTGAGCGGGCTCCGCTGGCACAGGCATCTCTTTCAGGTCCTCCGCCATCCGCCCCAGGCTCCGCGGCAGGGGACGGCCCTGCACCGCTGTCTTCAGGAGCTCCGACTCGCACAGCAGGTGCGCCCGCCGAGCTGCCGGCGACGGCAGCGGCGTCACTGGCGCCAAAGGGGCAAGCTGCCACGGGCACCCCGCCTCCTGTCCCTGGGCAGACGGCCCCAGGCCAGGCCTCAGGCGAGACGGCGCCGGCCGCCGCGTGCGCCGGCGTCCCGCCCCTGGCCTCACGCCCTGTCTGGTCTGCAGGGGGCCGAGGCAGCGGCCGCGCCCGTCCGGCGCCCGCGGGCGCACAGGCAGCATCGCGGGCCGCGGCGCCACCGGCTACCTTCTCAGGCGCGGACCAGGCGGGAACCCGCCCTGAGCCCGCCTGGGAGCCCTCGAGCTCCAACAGCTCAGCCAGAAGGGCGGACTTTGCTCCGTCAGGATCGAATAGCCGTGAGGGGAGGTCGGCACAGTTGAGCTCGCTGGGTATCCAACGAACCGAACAACGAATATTTCGGCTCAGACAGACAGCGTGAAATCGACGAATCTGGACCAACAAGTTGAAACAGGAGCTCCTCCCTCGATTGAAGCTTAGCACGACCGACATATTGTCACAGAGCAGCAACTGACGCATGTGGGACCCAAACGCCGTGGTGGCGATACGATGTATGCTGCTGACCAGGGCTCGGGCCTCTAAGGTCAGGATGCCCTCAGGGTGCTGCCAGGCTCTTGCGAAGCAGGGCTCCCACAGACCTGCGCGGAGCCCCCGGGCGGGCACCTCCGGGAAGTCCCTCACAACGTCCCACTGGCCCAGCTCCTCCTCAACTTCAGGAAGGCCCTTGAGTTCCCATTTTCCACTCTCGCTCATGCTGAAACCAGCTGCACAGAGCGCAGCCTCGCGGGCACTGTGCGCGCAGCGCCGGCGGAAGCGGGCTCGCTCAGGCACGCGCCCGGCTGACTCCACCAGCTCCCGCGGCCAAAAGGCCCTTGCCAGTCCGTAGCCGTGAAGACTGGCATCTGACTGCTGCGCCAAGGGATTCCAAGGTAGCCACCAATCTGATTCCAGGAAGTACATCAAAGAGCTGAAGGCCGTCAGCTCCTGCCGCGCCTCAGTCCATAGCACGGCCGCCTCGTCGTAGTGGGCTCGCACGAAGCCGTAGACTGAATTGAAGGCTGACAAGGTGCCGCGCGAGCAGAGGCCACAAAAGGTTAAGTGGCCCAGCACTGCTTCCACGGCCCACCCCTTGACACGGCGGCGGGCTAGGAGGCCTCGCACGGCCTGGCGGCAGCGCCAGAACCGATCACTGGTCACACGAGTGCGCAATTGGCCCCCGTCGATCTCCGTGCCCAGCGCTACTGCCTTGTCCGGCACCAGCTCGTCTTTGTGCAGCAGTAGGCTCAGCTTGGTGAACTCGCCTGTCAGCTGGTTCATCACGCCGCTCACGAGTTCAGAGAAGAGCGAGAAGACCCCCAAGTTATCAACATGCACGTAGTGCCTGACTTCCTGGGACGCTCTGCCTGGCGCGAACACGAGCGGTGGCCCATGGTCTGAGAGACCGGGCCCCCGAAGGAGCGCGCTGCTGCGGCGGCTCACCTCCTCGTTGGCCCGCTGGGCGAAGTAGAGGGACCAGCTGAAGCCCGTGGGCAGCACCTGCCAGCAAGGGTAGATGGCCGTCGACGTCTGCACCTTGGTCCCCTCGACCTCGGTCACGCCGAAAGCCCCAGCCATGACCGGCGGCAGGCAGAAGTACTGCGAGAGGGCCGAATCAATACGCATCCTATGAAAGCAGTCCTTCACGTCCGCCATGCCGATGTACACCTGCTGCGCCTCCAGCGCGGCGCGGAGGTCCTCGTAATTCGAGAAGCCCGCGTCTGGCACGTGCACCTCGATTCTGGCAAGGCCCTCGCTGCTCAAAAGCTCCACCCCAGGAGGGTCCTTGAAGTGGGCGTTCGTACGGCGGGCGTCGACTATGAGGCGAAGTCGGCGCCGCCCATCCTTCCACACGAAAAACATCCCAATTCTCTCTTTCGGTGTTAGAGTCCATCCCAGAATGCCAGCCGACAGCAGCCGGCGCACCAGGCCGCGGTACTCCTTGTGGTTGAACTGGAGGACCGAGTCGAAGTATGGCTCGACGTCAGTCGGCAAGGGTGATTCTCGCAACATGCGCTCATGGCGCTCCTGCAGGAAAGTAAGGGCCTCGCCAGGCAAGAGGTCCTCTAGACGCGGGCAGTCGCTCA
>CAUYUJ010007005.1:0-49670 GCA_963575745.1 Prorocentrum cordatum
CATAATTGAGGACGAGGGTGAGGGAGAGGAGAAGGAGAAAGATAAGCAGCAGGAAGATGATGAGGAGGAGGTGGAAGAGGAAGAGGATAGGGGCGAGAGGGCACCGCGCCTCCCAGCAGGCCACGATATACACGAGACCACTCGGCTCCCAGAACTGCGGTGCAAGTCCTAGGCGATGCTCACGACTCCGCCGTCGCCGCCTTGCTCTTGCGAGGCTTCTTGGGGACCTTGTTGGTCTTGTCCGCCTTGGCCGCGGCCGCCTTGGCCTTCTCCTCCTCCCTCGTCTCCGCCGTGCTGACCAGCAGCCTCGTCTCGAGCTGGATCTCCTCCAAACACGGGTTGACCAGCTTGGCGAACGACTCCAGGTCGGCCTGCAACTCATTCAGGCCGTCCTTCTTCTTTGCCACTGCCTGGAGCTCGCCGAGGTCGCGGGCGCACAGGAACTCCGTGAAGGCGGGCTTGCTGTCGATCGTCCTCCTCAGCTTGTCGTTCGCCTTGGTGAAGGGCTTGAGCACCTCGGGCGAATTGGCAAAGGCCCACTTCGCATCCGCCTTGGCAATCGCATTGCTCAAGGTAGTTGCAGACGCCGTCACCTGGCCGCGCATCTGGAGCACAAGTTTCGCCTCGGCCATCGCCTTCTGGAGCGGCGTCTGCTCCCTCTTCGCCTTCTTCTTGTGGGGGGCGGCGTCGGTTCCTGGCGCGGCTGCAGGCTCCTCCCCAGGGGCACCTCCTGCCCCGCCGTCGCTCTTCTTCACACGCTTCGAGCGGGGGCCAGAGCTAGCGTCCTCAGCGCCAGTTCGCTTGGACGCCTCCCGCGCCGCCTGCTCCTCTGCCTCACGCCTCTGCGCCGCCTGCTCCGTTGCCTGGCGCCCCTCCTCGTGCTTCAGCGCCGCCTCATCCTCCGCCTTGCCCTGCTGGCGCGCGGTGTCAAAGAGATCGATCGTCGCGGCGTCGCTCTCCTGGTTGCTCGCGGCCGCGCGGGTCTGCGCGGGGCCCTCAGCCTGTTCGAAGAACTTCTTCGTCAACGCCCAGACCTCCGTGAAATCCCCCTCCACGCCCTCGATGAAATACAAGACGACGAGGTCTTTGCGCCAGCTGCAATATTTGACCTGAAAGAGAAGCGCATCACTACTACCCTCTTGGGCCCCCACGGGCGGGCCAAGGAGGAGAAGGGGGGGGGCGGGGGGGGAGGGGGAGGAGGAAGAGAAGGAGGAGGAGGAGGAGGAGGAGGAGAAGGAGAAGGAGGAGAGGGAGGACGGGGGAGAGCAGAAGGCACTGCCACATCACTCCCCCCGTTCGGGGGGGGAGGGTGGACGGTGGCAAGGATTCGCGCCCGCTGACGAATGGCGCGCCGATGGCCAAACACTTGAGGCAGTAGTTGGCGCAGCTCCTGGAGCCGCGCTTGCCGCCGCCCTCCTCCACGATGATCCTGTTGGCTGTCAGGTACCTGCCGTCCTTGTAGACGCGCTTGCGGAACTGCTTCGTGTGGACCCTCTCCTGCATCTTATGCTTGAAGGTGCTCTTGAGCCACTGCGCCCTGAACTTTGCCTGGGCGTCCTGGTTGCCGCTCAGCTTGTCGTACTCCTTCTTGTCGGCCTTGCTCTGAGCGCCCTACCCCGTGATGTGCCGTTGCCAGCGGCCACCTGTGGTGTCATATTGGTTTTGCTGGCTCGACCTCCTCGTCCTCCTCATCATCCGCATCCTCCTCATCCCCCTCCTCCATCCTCCTCATCCTCCTCATCCCCCTCATCCTCCTCATCCTCCTCATCTTCCTCATCCTCACCCCTCCCATCCCCGTCATTCTCGCTCCGCCCCACCTGCGGCATTGCCCGCGGCGCCCCTCGCGTTGAACATCCAGCTCTTGGCTCGCATGCTCTCCCAAAACTCTGCGTCCTTCATGTCGGCGTCAATGGTGCAGTTGTCGGGGTCGACCTCTTGCCCGTCGAGCTCGGCCCCCGTGGACGTGTAGGAGCTCCACGAAGGCGACTTGTAGATCTCGCCCAGCACGTTGCACATCACATCATCGTCGACAGCTGCTGCTAGCTTCGCCGCCTGCGAGGCTATCTTATTGTCGAGATCGTCGCCGCCGCTGGTGTTGAAGAAGTCGGAGAAGTCCATGCCAAATTCGAAGGGCTGATGCTGCTGGGGCACAGCCTGCGGTGGCTGCTGCTGCTGCTGGGGCACAGCCTGCGGCTGCTGCTGCTGCTGCTGCTGCTGCTGGGGCACAGCCTGCGGCTGCTGCTGCTGCTGCTGCTGCTGCTGGGGCGCAGCCTGCGCTGGCTGCTCCGCTGCCTGGGCGGCGGCCCTCTGGGCTGCATCCTTCGCCGCCGCCTCCTGCTCGGCTGCCCTCTGGGCTGCCTCCTTTCCCACGCCGCACGACTTGCCTACTGCATCGGCTGCCCCGATTCCTGCCTACTCGGCCGCAGCCTTCCTTGCAGCCTTCGTGCTGTCTCTCACCAGCTTGTGCTGTGTGCTTTTGCGTCGATCCTCTTCGCCGTGCACCGCAATCCTGCTTCTCAGGCTTCGCGGCGTGGCCTCGTCTGGCGGCTGACCCGTGTGCCCTGTCTCCTCGTGGGGCTGTGGCGCATCCCCTCAGTCTCACAATACATGGCCTCTGGCTCCTCTTCCTGTCGCTCTGTGGTGCACGTGTCTCTCTAATAGCTCCGCGTGCGTCGTGTCTTGCCCCCTCTGCCATATTCGTGTACGGGGCTGAGCGGGTGTCCCCGATCCGCGCAACTGGGCGTGTGTCTCATTGTGCACTGGCCACCTGGGCTGCCTCCCTCTCGGCCGCCTCCTTTTTGAACTTCTCCTTCATCATGGCCACGTAGTCGCTGTCGGGAATATGGCGGGGCGGCTCGCCAGGCAAGCCCATCATGCGCCAGGCGACCGCCGTCTCGTCGGTCCTCTCCGACGCGGCGACCTCTGCGCCCGCCCTCGCGCCAGCCCTGGCGCCAGCCTCGGCGCCAGCCTCGGCGCCGGCCTCGGCGCCAGCCTCGGCGCCAGCCTTGGCGCCAGCCTCGGCGCCAGCCTCGGCGCGGCTCGCGCCTGCCGAACCCGTGGCGCCCGCGTCGCCGTCGGCCTCGGCGTTTGCCTCGGCCTCGGCGGCGGGCTCGTCCTCCTCCGCGGACTCAGTCGCCGACGACGGCGGCTCGGCGCGGCGGCGGCGGCGGGCACGGCGAGCCTGGAGGACGCCGTCCGCGTCCTCTGGGTGGGCCCGCAGCACCTCGCAGGACGGCTCGCAGGCGCTGCTGCTCTCGTCGCCGCTGTCCTGGGAGGCGGGCGAAACATTGCGCTGCCCCCATGTCGACCCCCGATCTGCCAGGATCCTGACCCCAGGGGTGGGGGGGTGGGGGCGAATATTTTCAGTTGCCTGGCGATCCGCATCCGACGAGGCCGCAACCGTCGCACAAGAGACGGGCGGGGCCGCGGCCGTACCAGCCATTCCCGAGCGACGGAACGCGCGGCCGAGCGGTGTGTACCACGCCCGTTTCGGGACGGGCACCCCTTGCAGCTTTGTCGGCATGGGCCAAAGTGCTTCGGCCAGCGTGGCATGGTTGCTGTTGCCGTGGCTCCAAACTTCGCGCTTCGCGCTGCGCGAAGCGCGAATAACTTCGCTCTCTCGCGCCGCCCCCCCCCCCCCCCATGGGGGAGAGAATGAGGGCCGCGAACCGCGAAGCGCGAATATCTTCGCGCCCTCGTGGGGGGCCCTTGCTGTTGCGGAGGACGGTGCTCCAGACTTCGCAATAAAAGGAGGGGGGGGTCTCATTTCGGGGGGGGGGGTCTGATTTGAGCTGTCTCGGAGGGTTCGGGGGGGTCTGGGCAAAGGGCCGCCCTTTCATGGATGGTCTGGGAGGGTCTAAAACTTCTAGTGTGGAGTAGAGGAGTGGGCAATGGTTGAACGATGGTAGGGAGGAGTAGATAATGGTTAAAAGAAGCGCAGGAAAGGAAGGAGGACGTAGGGTTGGGCATAGAAAGAGATAGGGAGGAGGAGAGGAGGAGGAGGAGGACGAGGGAGGACGAGTGGCGGTAATGGAGGAGAAGGAAGGTGAGGGGAGGGATAATGGAGAAGAAGGAGGAGGAGGATGAGGAGGAAGAGAAAGGAGGAGGAAGATCGAAGAGGAGGAGGAGGGGGAGGAGGACTCTTTGGACACCGCCTCCAGCCCTCGTCGCTCCAGACGGCGCCGCGGCGCCCGCGGCCGTGGCGAGCCTGTCTGGGGTTCAGAAGCCCCCCTCCCCCCCCCTCCCTCCTCCCTTCCCCCCTCCTACCCTGCCTCCCTTCCCTCCCTTCCCTCCAATCCTCCCCCACCTTCCCTCCCCCCTGCCCTCTACCCTCCTCCTTCCCTCCCTCTCTACCCGTTCCTCCCGTCCATCCGTGCCCTCCCTCCCTCCCTCCATCCCTCCCATCTCCGTTTTACATCCCGCCTCGTTGTTTCCTCGCTCCCCCAGCCTCATTCGACCTCCGCCCCCCAGAGCCTGGATCACCCAAAGCTGCCATTGGTGAAGCCCAGCATGATGCTGATCGGGCTGCTCGTCACCTGGGCCTCGACGAGGAGGGGGAGGAGGAGGGGCGGAGGAGGAGGAGGAGGAGGAAGCGGATGGAGAGGGGGGGGAGGAGGAGGGAAAGGAGAAGGAAAGATGCTGAGTAGGACTGAGAGGGGAAGAAGGAAGAGGGAGAGAAGGAGGGAGGAGGAGGAGGAGGAGGATGAGGAGGAGGAGGGGGAGGAGGAGAAGGAGGAGGGGGATGGGAGAGGGAGGGGAGAGGGGAGGAGGGATAGAAGGAGGGAGGAGGAGAAGGAGGAGGAGGAGTAGGAGGAGGAGGAGGAATTGAATGAGATGGGAGGGGCCTCGTTCATCATGAAGCCACCAGGCGGGCCCTCGTCCATGAAGTCCTCATCCTGGCGGGGGCGCAAATCCAGCTTACCTGGCATACGGGCTCAACGGCTCAACGGCTCAATGGGTGCTCAACGATGGCGGCGTTGATCCATTGAGCCCCTGCTCTCCGCCACTCCGTGGCGAAGTGAGAGCTCGCTGGATCAACGCGCGCCCCGTTGAGCCCCCATGCAGCCGTTGAGCCCTTGAGCCCCCGCCCTCCGCACCCGGACTCCCCCTCCCCCTACGCATTCCTCCGATCTTCCCCTCCTCCTCCCCCCTACACCTTTTCTCCGTAAGACATTTTTCAACGCGTGTCCTGCGCCGCTGCTGGCGGCGCTGCTGCTGGGGCGCTGGCGGCGCCTTCTGGTGCTCTTTCTGGCGACTTCACTGCTGCAGGTGCTGCCGCTGGCTTTTTGCTGCACGGGGCCTCCTCCTCCTCCTCGCCATCGCCATCTTCTGCAGTTGCTCCTGCTGGCTGCTTGCTGCATGGGGCCTCCTCCTCGTCGTCATCATCATCTTCTGCAGTCGCTCCTGCTGGCTTCTTGCTGCACTGGGGCTCTTCCTCGCCATCGTCATCATCATCTTCTGCTGTCGATCCGTCTGGCTTCTTGCTGCATGGGGGCTCTCCCTCGCCCTCATCATCATCTGCAGTCGCTCCTGCTGGCTTCTTGCTGCATGGGGGCTCTCCCTCGCCATCGCCACCGTCAGCTCGAGCGGCTGCTGCTGGCCTCTTCGCTTTCGGCCCGAAATCGTCGGCACCGTCGATTCCAGTCGCTGCTGCTGGCCTCTTCCTGTTCGCTTTCGCAGCGCCGTCCATGTCATCGCCCTCCTCTTCCTCCTCTTCCTCTGCGTCCTCTTCCTCCTCTTCCTCTGCGTCATCTTCCTCCTCTTCCTCCTCTTCCTCCTCTTCCTCC
Source organism: Prorocentrum cordatum (assembly GCA_963575745.1). Classification (NCBI taxonomy): domain Eukaryota; class Dinophyceae; order Prorocentrales; family Prorocentraceae; genus Prorocentrum; species Prorocentrum cordatum. The sequence continues at coordinate 5,787 of CAUYUJ010007005.1, forward strand.
TCTTCTGCGGCATCGTCATCTGCCGCGTCTGCTGCACCAGAGACGCTGGCAAAAAAAAAGGAAACAAAAAAACAAAAACACAAAAAAAAAAAAGAGAAGAAAACAAAACAAAAAGAGAAAAAAAACAATAAAAAAAAGGCAAAACAAAAAAAACAAGAAATAAGAAAAAAAAAAATAAAAAAAAAAAAAAAAAGAAAAGAAAAAAAAAACAACAAAACCAATCAGAAAAAAAGAAGCAATGCCGCTGCGGCAGGTTCCTCCGCCATTGACGCTCCTCATGACTTGCCTTTGCCTTTGCCTTTTGCCTTCGGCGCTGCCTTGGCGAACGGCGCCTTGGCCCTCTCGGCCTGCTCTTTTGTCATATTGCCCTTTGCCATCTGCTTGATAATCGCCGTCAAGCCTTTTATCGCCGCAGCCTTCTCGTCGCTGCTGTGCCTGGTGATGATCAGCTGGAACGGTGGCGCGTTCTTGCCTTTGAGCTTGAGGCTCGAGCCGCCTCGCCCGTCCTGGTACTCGAACAATTTCCACGAACTGCCCTCTTTGGTCTCGACCGTGTAGTGCACGGGCTTATGGCTAGCCTCGTTCGCGGCCCAAGTGGTGAGCATGCCGTGCGTCAGACTCGGCACCTCCCACTGCATGCCGTCGTTCCAGTACGCGATGACACTGTCATCTGTGTCCTTGCTCTCGTCCGTCTTGAGCGGCTTGCTGGCCTCCCTAGCGCAAGGCTTCGTCGAGCCGATGGCGACGCGGTAGACGACCTGCTCATCCCTGTTCAGCTTGCACCTGTAGTCGCTGGCGTTCACCGCTGGAGCGGCGCCCGATGCAGCGGCGGGCGCTGCTGCCGTCTGCTCGGGCCCCTCGGAGTCCAGGAGCGATGCCTCAGTGAAGTTCACCAGCCAGCTTGGTTTCGGGCCGTCCTCAGCTTTCAGCAGGGCTTGATCTACATCTCGTCTCATCGCTCTGGCCCGTCGTGACATGTTCGAACTCCAGCTAGTAGCTTCCGGCCCCAATGCCCACTGTGTCTCGCTATGGGCCGCCACCGCCCTGAAAGCCAACTCCAGCGGTTTCTGTTTCACCTGGGCTCGAGTACGGTGCATCGATAACAACAAAACTGCCCCCCTCTCTCTCTCTCTCTCTCTCTCTCTCTCTCGCTCTCTTCTGTCTTCTCTCTCTCCTCTCCCTCTCCCTCGTCCTCTCCCTCTCCCTCTGGCCTCTCTCTCTCACTCTCTGGCATTCCTTCATCTCTATCTCTCTCTCTCTCTCTCTCTCTCTCTCTCTCTCTCTCTCTCTCTCTCTCTCTCGTCCCCCCTCTGCAATTCTTCGCGCTTCGCGCGTCCCCACCAGCCCATCTCAAAACAACAACTCTTGCGAAGCATGCCGACAGCCGCGTTTTTCAGGCGCGTTTCCGCCTGCCCCCGCGTATCTCCCCTGCCCCTCCTTCCCCCCGCCTCCTTGCACATCCTCCTTGTGGTGGGGGCGGGAGAAGGGCGAGGCGGAGGAGGAGGGGGAGAAAGCGCTCCTCGTGGTTTGAGTCGTTTGGGGTTTCTCGTCCTGGTGCGAGTCGTTCGGGCCCTTCTTCCTGGTGTGAGGGTGTCGGGCTCTTCGTGGTGTGAGTCGTTCGGGCTCTTCGTCCTGGTGTGAGTCGTTCGGGCTTCTCGTGGTGTGAAAAAAAAAAAAAAACGTTTATTCGGCCCCTCGTCCTTGTGTGGTCGTTCGGTAGGAGCACCCTCCTCCTGGTGTGACTCGTTCGGGCTCCTCGTGGTGTGAGTCGTTCGGGGCCCTCGTCGTGGTGTGAGTCGTTCGGGCTCCTCGCGGTGCGAGTCGTTCGGGCGCCTCGTCCTGGTGTGGCGGCCCCAGGGGCTTCTAGGAGCGTATTGGGTGCCTTGGGGGAGCCTCTTCGGGCCTCTCTCGGAGGCCGTTTGGGGCGTCTTGGGGGCCTCTTGGCGGCCCCAGGGGCTTCCAGGAGCGTCTTGGGTGCCTCGGAGGAGCCTCTTGGGGCCTCTTGGGGGCCTCTTGGGAGCATCTTGGGGGCCTCTTGGAGGCATATTGGGGCCATCTTTCGGGCGATCGATCACAGCTGGGGCAAACATTTTTGTCAGTCCCCCCGTCGGGGCCAGAATCCTCGTGAGGGGTGTCGTTTTTTAGCCCTCCCAAGAGTCGAAAAAGGACCCTCCAACCACCCGCGAAAGGACATCTCGAGGTCCAGGGGGGAGGGGGCAGGGGGAGGGGTAACCCCCTCCCCGAATGGGAAGAAGGGGGGTTGAGAACAGAGAGAGCTCGCTAAACCACTCGCGCCCAAAGGGCTGGTGGGATTACACAATATGAGTACTACTCCTCTCTCCCCTGGCCCGCCACCGTAAATGCAAATCCACCTTGCCACGCAGACGGGCTCAACAGCTCAACGGGTGCTCAACAGCTACGGCGTTGATCCATTGAGCCCCTGATCTCCGCCTTCCGAGGAGGAGCGAGAGCTCGCTGGATCAACGCATGCCCCGTTGAGCTCCCATTGAGCCGTTGAGCCCCCCCCCTCCCCCTATCTTCACTGTCTAATTCTCAGAGGGTGGCGATGGGGCAAGGGTCGAGGGGAACGCAGAAATGCCAGAGTGCCCGATGCCCAATCACCTTATACACGGCATTGATGATATTCACGTGTTTCTGAAGCTTGGGCGCGAGCTCAATGGGTCAACGCGTGCCCCGTTGAGCTCCCATTGGGCCGTTGAGCCCTCCCCTCCCCTTATCTTCACCGCCCCATTCTCGGAGGGTGGCGATGGGGGAGGGGTCGAGGGGAATGCAGAAATGCCAGAGTGCCCGATGCTCAATCACCTTATACACGGCATTGATGATATTCACGTGCTTCTGAAGCTTGTCCGTGTCGCGGGCGCCGTTCATTTCCTCGCGATATGGGATCAGCGCGGAGGATGTCGCCGCTGCGATCAGTGCCTGAACGACTCGCGAGGGCGGCTCCTGTGACTCCTTTTTTGGTGTCATTTGCTCAGAAATTGCTGCGGGCGACGACGCGGCGGCGACGACGGGCCTCAACCCCAACTTTCATGATTGACGTTTCCCGAGCAACGCCCAGTGTCATGATCCAGTTTTCCGAGCAGCGCCAGATGTACTGATCCAGTTTTTCAGAGCAGCGCCCGATTACACGATGCACGTTTTCCGTTCCAGTTTTTCGAGCAGCGCCAAGTTTCCTGATCCAGTTGCTCAGCGCAGCAATTGTTTTCCCGATACAACTCTTTTTTTATCGAACCGCGCCCAGCTTTCCGACGCCATTTTTTTTCAGAGCCGCACCCGTGTGTTGGTTGTTGTTGATTTGTTTGTTTTTTGTTCTAGTTGTTCCGAGCCGAGCTTGCCGATGCGGCAAAAGGCATGTGGATCACGTCACAGCTCTCGCCTGCCCACGGGGCACGGGGCGCGTAAGCGTTCTTCCCTGCCCATGGGGCAACGCGCGTGTAAGGGTTCCTCCTTGCCCATGGGGCAACTCGCGTGTGAGCGTTCCGCCTTGCCCATGGGGCAGCGCGCGTGTAAGTTTGGGTCGTGCCACTGAAACCGCCAGCCTAAAAAGGCAAAACGGCGCGTGCGCCCGCATCATCGCGCGGAAATCGCTTGCCCATGAAGGCAATCGGCGTATGATCCCATTATGTGTGCACGTGCGTACATAACATCATGTATGCATGAATGTATTATAGTTACACCATATATATATATATATTTATATATATGTGTATATGTAAATGGTGTATATGTATATATGTGTGTATGTGTATTTGAACATATATATATATGTGTATATACATACATACATGTTTACGACGACACATACATATGTATATATATATATGTTTTTTATATATATATATGGAATTCGCATATCATCTACATGTTTGTGCATACAGTTGCATGCATAAGATATACAGACCAGCGAATATGTTAGCAGCACCAACCCATTTTTGGATCAGAAAAACTAGCTCGGATCGGAAAACGCAGGTCGGATCAAAATCAGGTTGTTCGACGCCATCGGATCAGAAACAACGTGTTGGATCAGATCCAGGCACCCCGAACAGATCTGGATCAGAATTCCAGATCCTGGCAACCCCAGGGCGGGGGGCTCTGGACTCGTGCATCCACGCCAGCAGCTTGCGCAGGGCGTTCAGGTAGTTGCCCTGCGTCGCCGGCGTCACGGCCGCAGCGGCCAAGGATCGGATGTGGAACCCCAGCACCTCCGCCTCCTCCGAGCTGCGGGCGGCAGAGTGCAGCGCTGAGCCCGGGCGCCGCCGCGCCGTCTCGCGGCGCTGCCGGCGTGCCGAGCCGGCCCCCCCGCGGCAGGGGACCAGGCGTCCCGGCGCAGGACGGCGGCCCAAGCCCAGGGGGCCAGCAGCAACCAGCGCGCGGCAGGGCAGCCGGCCCGAAGCCAGCGCGGGCTGCAGAGGGGGCGGGCTGGCCGGGCAGGCGTGGCGGCGCGGCAGGGCGATGCCCTCCAGCCGCGGCCTCCCGCGGGCCACGCCGCCCTCCGTCTCCGGCGCCACCAGGGGGCGCAGCGCCCGACTCGGGGCAGACGGGGCCCGGCTCGGCCTCTGGCTCGGCGCTGGCACCAGCGCCCTGCAGAACAGCGGGCTCGGGCCCGGGGAGCCCCGCGGCGAAAGGCCCCGCAAAGGCCCGCCGCTTGGAGCGCCCTGCGGCGAGCTGCTCGCGAAGTCCTGCAGCGCCCGCTGGCCCGTGGAGCCGCGCCTCGGCGAGCGCGATCGGCCGAGGGAAGGGCGCGTCGCCGCAATCCTCCTCGAGCCGAGGCGGCGGCTGGCGACCGAGATCAACGTCCGCTGGGCAATCCGCTGAGGGAGCAAGTGCGGTGTGAAAGTGACGAGCATGATGAGACGACGATGGGTCATATCTCCTGCTGGGCTCGCCCGCCGAGTTCCACTCCGAAGGAATCCACCGAAAAGAAACACGTGCTCCGAGGGCCAGGCTCATAGCGCGAAACTCGCGGCACCTCCGCAGCAGGTACCACGACGAGCTCCGCCCCTTGCACGAGGTGAGGACCCAGGCCATTGAGTCAGACAAAACTAAGTGCCGCTTCTGGGCGCTCAGGCGGCTGCGGGCCAGCCGCCGAACCTGCCAGAGGGCTGCCTCCGCCTCGAGCGCTAGGATATTGTCCTTGCGCCTCCAGCGGCGAGCTGCCACCGCGCCCCAGTCGTCGCCGCGCGCCAGGGCCGACGGCACCTCCTCGAAGGCGGAGCGCAACCCCAGCGCACGCAGCTGCTCGGACGAGGCGTCGACGATGTCGCTCAGCGAGGGCTCAGCCTCCCCCCCCTCGACCAGGCAGCGCGGGCGGCGGGAGGTGCGCAACGCCCCTCGGTACCGCCCCCGCTCCGAGGCGCGGCCAACGCAGCCCACCTCGGCGGGGGGCCAGACCTTCTCGGTGACGCCGAAGCCGCGCAGCGAGGCGTCGACCGAGGCGACTGCGGGAGACCAGGGCAGGCTCACGTCGGCGACGGCGAGCGGCAGCAGCGCCCAGGCAGCTCGGAGCTCGCGCCGCACAGAGGCCCACACGCGTGCCGGCTGCCCGAAGTAGCGGTCGGCGAAGACGTACACGGCCGAGAAGATTGACAGCATCTCCGGCCGCAGCAGCATGATGGCAGAGGCATGGCCGACGGCGCGAGCAATCTGACGCCCCGCGCGGCGCTGACGACCCCAGCCCAGAGTGCGGAGGGCCAGTGCGACCTTCCAGAACTTCCTCGCCGTCGGCCGCCACTGAGTGCCCGTCGAGTCCAGCTCGAACCCGAGCAACGGTGCGCCGGCAGGCTCTGGCGAGGCGCCAACTCCAGCGGCCGCCACGGCGCCCAGCATGTGCTCCAGGCGAGCGTTCGCCTCCGCGGCGCTCGTGCCAAGGGCCGCGAAGTTGTCGATGTAGATGAGCGAGGCCCCCGAGCCAGGGCAGACGGGCTCGCGCGGCACGTACTGGGCCAGCCAGCGGTCCGACGGGGCGCAGGGGCGAAGGATCTCCATCATGACATGCTGTATGAAGTAGACAGCCCATGACCAGCCCATCGGAACCACTCTGAGGCGCAGGCGCACCATGCCATCAGGCGGGCGCCCGAACCAGCTGGCGAGCGGCGAGCGGCAGCGCGGCCCAGGGCGCAGGCGGCAGGCCGAAGGCCTCACGCAGGTGCACTGGCAGCAAGAACTGGTAGAAGCAGCACGCGACGTCGCCCTGGGCCACGAAGAGGCGCCCCCCCGCCTGCAGCTCGATGCTGCCGAGGGCCTGCGCCGCTGCCAAGGGGACGTAGTCGGGCTCCGCGAACTCCGTGTTCGAGGCCCTGGTGTCGAAGATCAGCCTGAGGGCCCGTCCTTCTTGTAGACGAAGAAGGGCGCCCTCCTCGAGCATGTCACGCTCGAGGAGATCAGCCAAAAACTTCCCATAAGTGCGAGGATTGCTTGCCAGCCTTCGATCAAAAGCCAATTTCGCCAACGACGAAGAAGATGTGGAGCCCCTCGTCAGCAAGGTGCCAGACTCACCCATCAGCAAGGAGCGGGGCCCCGCCGGCAGCGCAGCAGCTAGCTCCACCGCGCCGGAGGCCACGCGCGGAAGTGAGACCTTCCCGCGTTGGTAGGTGGCGTACTTCCCGCTGGCCATGTCGTCAAATCCATAGCCAGGATCGGAGCCGATCACGGCGCGCGTGGCCGAGTCGGCGGCCAGGTCCGTCGGGCAGCTGGGCACGGCGGCGCAGGAGCTGCGAAGCCGCTCCAGCGCGTCGGTCTGGGGACCAGAGGCTGCTCCAGCCCGCCGAACAGCGCCGCGCCCTCCCATCTCATTGAGGGTCTGCAGTCCTGCCGAGAGCCACTCCGAGCCCAGCGCATCCCCATGACGCGGCGCAGGCGAGGCGGGCTCTGGCAGAGGCAGCAGGCCCCTGGGATCCGCCGCAAGACCTGGCGGCATAGCGGCGGCGCAAGCGCTCAGCCGCCCCCCCCTGGCGGTGTAGAAGCGGCGCCCAGCCGGGGGGACTCCAGGGCCGCTGCAGGATAGCACGGGAGTGGGAGGCGTCAGCCCTGCCCCCCCGAGCCAGCGCCCGGGGTGCCAGTCTGGCCGTCCTTGCCCTTCTTGTTTCCTTGAGCTTCTTCTTGTGGTCGGCGCCGAACGTCTGGCCAGCACCGCCGCCGCCGCCGCCGCCGCCCGAGGCCGCCGCCGCCAGAGCCCGCTCCTCGCGGCCCTTGCGGCGCTCCTTGAGCACGGCAGCCTGCTCCTCCATGCGCTTCGCCACCCAGCGCCCCAGCTCGGGCGAGATGAGCGCGTAGCCCTTGGCGCGGTCGCCGCCGAGGAACAAGCGCCTCTCGGCCGCGATTCCCGCCGCCACCGAGCCCTCCGTGGAGGCGCGGATCCGCTCCTGGCACCGCTCCTCCCAGAGCTGGTAGCGACGGGCCATGCTCTCGAAGCAGGCCAAGTTGCAGACGTTGAGCTGGTCGTACTGCAGCCCGTGCTGGAGGCACTCCGAGAGGAAGAGGTGCTCGTCGATCCCTGGGTCCGACGAGGTCGCCCCAAACGCCTGCCTCCACCAATGGTGGCGTGGCACCGGGGCCATGCCGCTGTTGGCGAAGGCCTCGATGAGCCACTGCACCGTGCGGGGGCCCTCCACTGGCCAGGCGTCGTCCAGGACCTCCTCGCGCAGCAGGTGACGTGCTGACTCGAAGCTGCGGGCGCGCTCCCCGCGCACGTTGTACTCGACCGCCAGGGTGCGAATGTCCTCCGCCGCAGCCGCCTCGCCCTCGCCAGCTGGCAACGGCGTCGGCGGGTCGCGGCACAGACGGTACCACACTCCCTCACGGCACAGCAGGGCCTGGCCCGAGACGCCGAAGGCGATGTCGGAGTCGCGGATGGTGACGCTCTCACCGCGCCTGCGGGGGCCCTGGTTCTCGCCGACGAACCACTCGGAGCCCACGAGGCAGGTGTGGGCCGCCAGCGAGCCGGGGTCGTAGAAGGCGGGGCCCACGTCAGCAGCAGGCACCAGCGCGCCGGCCGCGGAGGCAGGCACGGCGCCGGTGTCGGCGATAGGCGCGGGCCCCCGCCCCCCTCCATCGGCCGCTGGAGGTGCGCCAGCCCAGCCAGCCAGGTAGGCCTCGGCCCTCCGGCGGAAGGCGCTGGCGTCGGCGATGTCCCCAGGGCGGGAGGCGTAGCGGAATGCCTTGTGCCCCGAGAGGCGGTTCGGAATGCCACCAGCAACACCACTAGGCAGCGCATCCTCGTAGTCCTCCAACAGCTCCTCGTGCACGTCGCCGTCTGGCGTGAGCACCACGCGGCCGCCTGCGGTGCGGCGCAGGACGAGGCGCTCGTGCCAGACCCCCTCCGACGAGTCGAACAGGGCCCAAAAGCGGCGCCCCGCTGCCACAGCGAGGCCATCTGCCATCAGGCGAGCGGAGGAGCTCCGCCTTCAAGCCTGCCGCGCGCTCCTGCCGGCAGCGTCAGCTGCTTGGTCGCCTCCAGGCCCGCGGCCACCACAAACGGAGACGACGGCCTCGGCGGCGTCCACCAGCGGGCCGCGCACCAGCCCGTCACGAGTTGCCCCACCGCGACGGCGAGCAGCTGGGCGGTGGACCAGCCAGGGGACCCGCAGTCGCACTGGCAGCCGCAGATGGGCGCGGGGGGCGCGGAACGCGCCAGAAGGCAGAAGGAGCCGATGGAGAAGGCGCAGGCGACTGTGGACGGGTCGACCGGCATCCTTGTCCGGACAGAAAAAGGCTTGAGAGACAGTGTCCATGGCGATCGTCAACATTACCATTGACATTAGCACGACGGCAACGACAGCGACGACGACGACGACGACGACGACGACGACGACGACGACGACGACGACGGCGACGGCGGCGACGGCGACGGCGGGCGACGGCGACGGCGACGGCGACGACGACGGCGGCTGAAACGGCGACGGCGACGGCGACGATGACGACGAAAGCGACGGCGACCACGACGACGACGACGCGACGGCGAAGACAACAACGATGACGACGACGGCGACGACGACGAGGGCGACGACGGCCACGACGACGGCGACGACGACGATGACGACGACGACAAAGACGGCGACGCCGACGACGACGACGACGACGGCGACGGCGACAGCGATGGCGGCGACGACGACGAAAACGACGGTGGCGACGGCGACGGCGACGACGACGACGACGACGGCGGCGACGACGACGGCGACGACGACGACGGCGACGGCGACGGCGACGACAACGACGGCGGCGGCGACGGCGACTGACGACGACGCCGACCGACGACAAACGCGAAACGACGACGACGACGGACGAACGACGACGACGGAGACGACAACGGCGACGGCGACGACGACGCGACGACGAGATGACACGACGAACGACACCGACGACGACGGCGACGACGACGACCGACGGCGACGGCACGACGGCGACGGCGACGACGACGATGACAACGACGACGGCGACGGCGACCACGACCACGACGACGACGACGACGACGACGACTTCGACGGCGACGACGACGACGACGGCGACGGCGGCGACGTCAATGGCGACGACGACGGCGACAGCGACGCGACGGCGACGGCAGGCGACGGCGACGGCGACGGCGACGGTGAAAACGACGGCGACGGCGACGGCGACGGCGACAGCGACGGCGACGACGACGGCGACGGCGACGGCCACGACAACGACGACAATGACGACAGCGGCCACGACGACGACAACAACAACGACGACGACGACGACGACGACGGCGACGGCCACAGCGACAGCGGCGGCGACGGCGACGACGACAACGACGGCGGCGACGGCGACGGCGACCGGTGAAACGACGGCGACGCGGACGGCTGACGGCGACAGCGACGGCGACGACACGGCGACGGCGACCGGCCACGACAACGACGACAATGACGACAACGGCCACGCGACACAACAACAACGACGCGACGACGACGACAGACGCGACGGCCACAGCGACGCGGCGGCGCGGCGACGACGACAACGACGGGCGGGGCGACTCGACGGCGACGCGGCGGCGGCGATGATGCGACGACGACGGCGACGACGACGACGTGACGACGGCGGGACGACGCCGGCCGCGGCGGCGACGACGACGCGACGACGCCACGACGCGACGCGACGAACCCGGGACGATGACACGACGACGAACGACAGGCGACGGCGACGACGACGGCGACGAACGACGACGACGACGAACGACACGGCGACGGCGACGGCGACGCGACGGCGACGACGGCGACGGCGAACGCGACGACGCGGGCGACGGCGACGGCGCGGCGACAGGGGCGACGAAGACGAAAACGCGAAGAAAACGACGACGACGACGACGACGACAACGACTTTCAATTGACGACGACGCCGACGCATGACGACCCTACGACTGCGACACGACGACATACGACGGCGATGACGACGCAGAGAGCGACGGACGGCTGCGACGACGCGGATGGCGACGGCGACGGCGACGGGCGGCGGTGACGATGACGACGACAACGGCGGCGACGGCGGCGACGGCAACGGCGACGGCGACGGAGACGTCGACGGCGACTTCGACGACGGCGACGGCGACGGCGACGGCGACGGCGACGACGGCGGCGACGGCGACGGTGAAGACGACGGCGACGGCGACGGCGACAGCGACGGCGACGACGACGGCGACGGCCACGGCCACGACAACAACGACGATGACGACGGCGACAGCGATGACGACGACGACGAAGACGACGACGACGACAAAGACGGCGACGGCGACGGCGACGGCGACGACGACGACGACGACGACGGCGATGGCGACGGCGACGGCGGCGACGGCGACGGCGACGGCGACGGCGACGGCGACGGCGACGGCGGCGGCGGCGGCGGCGACGACGACGACGACGACGACGACGACGACGACGACGACGACGACGACGACTGGAGGTGGACGACAGGATCGGCGGCGAGCCTGGGGGAAGTGAGAAGGGGCGGGCCTTTGAAGAAGGCTCGGAAGTCCCCGGCCTTCTAACAACTTCTCGGAAGGCGCGGGGGCTTCTGAGAAGTCTCCTTCTCACTTCCCCCGGGTGCCGAACGAAGAAGTCCCGCCGCCGCCGAACGAGGAAGGGGATAACGAGCAGGGGGAGCAGCACGGGAAGATTCGAAACCGTTTCCCCGGGAACCGTTTCCCCGGAACCGCTTCCCCGGGACCGTTTCCCCGGAAGACCGTTTCCCTGGAGACCTCTTCCCCGGGGACCGCTTCCCCAGAGGAGCGTTTCCCAGGGACCGTTTCCCCGGTTCCGTTTCCCCGGGAACGCTTGCCCGGAACCGTTTCCCCCGATCTGTTTCCCCGGAGCCGGTTCCCCAGAACCGTTTCCCCGCAGCCGGTTCCCCTGGACACTTTCCTTGGTGCACCGTTTCCCCAGAACCGCTTCCCCGGAACCGGGTCGGGCTCGGGTCGGGCTCGGGTCGGGCGGGCCGGACGTTCAAACAGAATGCATCATCGAGTTGGCACGCGAATACCCAAACGGGCGGGACGGGTCCGGCGGGCCGGCGGACCCGAACGGGCGGACCCAAACGGACGGATCGGGTCGGGCGGGCGGGACATTCAAATAGAATGCATCATCGAGTTGGTACGCGAAAACCCTAACGGGCGGGACGGGTCCCGCGGGCGGGCGGACCCTGACGGGCGGGACGGGTCGGGTCGGGTCGGGCGGACCCTAACGGGCGGGACGGGTCGGGTCGGGCGGGACATTAAAGAATGATGCACCATCGAGTTGGCACGCGAATACCTAACGGCGGGACGGTCCCAGCGGGCGGGGCGGACCCTAACGGGCGGGACGGGTCGGGTCGGGCGGGCGGACCTAACGGGAAAGGTCGGGTCGGGTCGGGCGGGCGGGACATTAAAGTATGATGTACCATCGAGTTGGCACGCGAGTACCCTAACGGGCGGGACGGGTCCGGCGGGCCGGGACCCTAACGGGCGGGACGGGTCGGGTCGGGCGGGCGACCCTAACGGGCGTGTCGGGTCGGGTCGGGCGGGCAGGACATTAAAGTATGATGCACAATCGAGTTGGCACGCGAGTACCCTGACGGGCGGGACGGGTCCGGCGGCCCGGCGGACCATAACGGGCGGGGCGGGTCCGCGGCGGGCGGACCCTAACGGTCGGGACGGGTCGGGTCGGGCGGGCGGATATAAAAGTAGAATGCATCATCGAATTGGCACGCGAATGCGCTAACGGGCGGGACGGGTCTGGCGAGAGGACGGACCCTGACGGGCGGGACGGGTCGGGTCGGGCCGGGCGGACCCTAACGGGCGGGACGGGTCGGGTCGGGCGTGCACGACATTAAAGAATGATGCACCATCGAGTTGGCACGCAAATACCCGAACGGGCGGGACGGGTCGGGCGGACGGACCCTAACGGGCGAGACGGGTCGGGTCGGGCGGGCGGACCCTAACGGGCGGGTCGGGTCGGGTCGGGCGGGCGCGACATTCAACCGTGATGCACCATCGAGTTGGCACGCGAGTACCCTAACGGGCGGGACGGGTCCGGCGGGCGGGCGGACGGGTCGGGTCGGGCGGGCGGACCCTCACGGGCGGGACGGGTCGGGTCGAGCGGGCGGGACATAAAATAATGGTGCATCATCGAGTTGGCACGCGAAACCTAACGGGCGGGACGGGTCCGGCGGGCGGACCCGAACGGGCGGGTCGGGTCGGGCCGGGCGGACATAAAGTATGGTGCCCCATCGAGTTGGCAGGCGACTGCCCTAACGGGGACCGGGTAACGGGCGGGACGGGGGTCGGGTCGGGAGGGCGGGACATTAGTATGATGCATCATCGGGGCACGCGAGTACCAAACGGCGGGACGGGTCCGGCGGCGGGCGGGACGGGTCGGGTCGGGCGGGCGGACCCTCACGGGCGGGACGGTCGGGTCGAGCGGGCGGGACATAAAATAAGGGTGCATCATCCACTTGGCACGCGAATACCCTAACGGGCGGGTCGGGTCGGGTCGGGCGGACATTCAAACATGTTGCGCCATCAAGTTGGCACACGAGTACCCTAACGGGCGGGACGGGTCCGGCGGGCGGGCGGACCCTGACGGGCGGGACGGGTCGGGCGGGCGGACCCAAACGGGCGGGACGGGTCGGGTCGGGCGGACCCTGACGGGCGGGTCGGGTCGGGTCGGGCGGGCGGGACATTAAAGTATGATGCACCATCGAGTTGGCACGCGAAGACCCTAACGGACGGGACGGGTCCGGCGGGCGGGCGGACGGGTCGGGTCGGGCGGGCGGACCCTCACGGGCGGGACGGGTCGGGTCGAGCGGGCGGGACATAAAATAAGTGTGCATCATCGAGTTGGCACGCGGGTACCCTGACGGGCGGGACGGGCCCGGCGGGCGGACCCTAACGGGCGGGTCGGGTCGGGTCGGGCGGACATTAAAGTATGGTGCGCCATCGAGTTGGCACGCGAGTACCGTAACGGGCGGGACGGGTCCGGCAGGCGGACCCTAACGGGCGGGACGGGTCGGGTCGGGTCGGGCAGGACGGGTCGGGCGCGTGGCCCTCGATGATGGATGAGGGAGGAGAGGGGGGGAGGAAGTAGGGAGGGATGAGGGAGGGGCGGGGGGACGCAACGGCAACGAGGGATGGGGGGGGCGGAAGGGCAGAGAGGGATGGATGAGGAGGAGGAGGAAGAAGAGGAGGAGGAGGAGGAGCAGCAGCAGCTACAGCAGCAGCAGTGTTTGTTAAGGCCCAGTAAGACGACCGGCGTGCTGACCCCGCCCCCTTCGCGACAAGAGGTGCGTCGCGCGTTCGTCGCCCGTGCGCCGCCCGTGCGTCGGCCGCCGAAAAGGCCAGCCGTCCTCTCGAACGTGCACGTCGCCGTCGCAAGGGGGCATTGTGGTGAGTGCGCCGCCAGCGTGGCGGACACCCACGGGGCGGATCGCACGCGCGTCGCCCTCCACGGCCGCTGAAAAAACCAGTCGCCCTCGGGGAAAAAGAAAGTCGCCCACGCTGCGGCCCTCTTGGCGAGAAGAAGGCTGCCGCTTGGCTACCTCGGCAGATCAGCAAATCCCTTTAACGTTACAAATACAGCGATGCTGCTGAACGCATCCTGGTGCTAGGCCAGCAGGTCTCCGCAGCCGCCGCCACAGCCGCCGCAACCGCCGCCAGCGCCAAAACTACCACCGCCACGACCACCACAAACGGATGCGACCGCAACCACATCCACCGCGACGATCACGACCAACACCATTGACCGCCATCACCACCACCACGACCACCACGCTTCTCACGACCACCACAACGACCGACACCAGCACGATCACCGACGTGACCACCACCAGCCCGCCCACCACCAGCGGCACGACCGCCGCCAGCGCGACCAAGGCGACGAACGCGACCACGACCATGATCACCAACGTGACCATTACAGAAGCACCCGCCCATTCCGTCCTCCCCCCTCTCCCCCCCATTCCCCTGCCGGGCCGCCCTTGCCGCCGCGCCCGCCTCGCGCCCCTGCCCCTCCCCCCTCCTTTTCTCCTCTTCATATTCCTCTTCCACCGCCAACGGCGGGGCCGCTCGCGGAAGGCAGGGGCGCCGCTCGCGGCGACGCGCCGCGGCCGCGGAAGGGGGGCCGAAAGAAAACAAGAAAATGAAGAGGGACACAAGGCGGCAAGGAAAAAAATATCCCGGCAAAGCAACCTAACAGCGATGTGTAGAAGCATATATGAAAGCATTCCCCTTAAGATTCAAATGAAAATCCAGTTGTAGAATTCTGCTGCGTTCGCAGTCGCAGTCGCATTCGCGATGACAGCCGCAGCGGCAACGGCAGTCGCAGTCACAGCCTCAGCCTCAGCCTGCCTCAGCCTCAGACTCAGCCTGCCTCAGCCTCAGCCTGCCTCAGCCTCAGCCTCAACCTCAGCCTGCTTCAGCCTCAGCCTCAGTCTGCCTTCAGCCTCAGCCTCAGCCTCAGCCTGCCTCAGCCTCAGCCTGCATCAGCCTCAGCCTCAGCCTCAGCCTGCCTCAGCCTCAGCCTGCTTCAGCCTCAGCCTCAGCCTCCTCAGCCTCAGCCTCAGTCTGCTTCAGCCTCAGCCTCAGTCTGCCTTCAGCCTCGGCCTCAGCCTCAGCCTGCCTCAGCCTCAGCCTGCCTCGGCCGCAGCATCACCCTGCCTCAGCATTCAAATGTGGCCCAGGAATTGAGTTCTGGGAAATAGAAGAACACGAAGTGGCCTACAGTTGGCTCCGGGCATTCAAAATGTGGCCCGGGTATTGAGTTTTGGCTTGAAGACCACGAAGTGGCCTACAGTTGGCTCCGGGCATCAAAATGTGGCCCGGGAATGGAGTTCTGGGAAGTCGAAGAGCACGAAGTGGCCTACAGTTGGCTCCGGGCATCCAAAATGTGGCCCGGGAATGGAGTTCTGGGAAGTCGAAGAGCACGAAGTGGCCTACAGTTGGCTCCGGGCATTCAAAATGTGGCCCGGGAATGGAGTTCTGGGAGGTCGAAGAGCACGAAGTGTGTGACTGTTTGCAAAAACGAATGCGGCGGCAGCCGCGGCGGCAGCCTGTCCGGGTCCCGCCCAGACCCCCCTGAGGAGTCATGATGCTCTCTTTTGAGACCACTAGAAACCTGTCAGCAAGAGCTGTTAGGTAAAAAACAAAGACGAGAGAGGAGGGGGGAGGGACAGACAGAGGGAGGCGGTAGAAAGGAGGAGGAAAAGGTGGGGAGAGAGGGAGACGAGGCAGGGGGGAGGACGAAGAATGACGAAAGAGGAGGGACGACGAGGAAGGAAAAGGGAAATAACAGGGGCAAGCACCGCCTTTCCTGGCGCAATGGAGGACGCAGCCGCCGCCACTTGTGAACAGCGCAAGCACGGCGGGCCGACGGCCGTTGCGCATTGCTGTTCGCGAAAATACTAAAGGCGGGCAAAGTCGCGACTGCGTCGCGCATGCGTCGCGCGTGCGTCGCGCGTGCGTCGCGCGTGCGTCGCGCGGGTCGATCGTGCGTCGCGCGCTGGCAAGGGTGCGTCGCGCGCGGGCCGGGGTGCGTCGCGCGGGCGTCGCGCGTGCGTCGCGCGGACGTCGCTCGGGTCGTTCGCGCGTCGCGCGCAGGTCGCGCGCGAATCGCTCGAAGGGCGCCGTGGACTTCTGACGGCATGTGAACTGCACGGCCCGCCGGCGAAACAATCAAGGGATGCGCGCGGCAATCGTAGAAATAGCGAGACACGCACGTGAGAACTACGAACGCGAGGATACTAATAGACGACATGGAGATGCAGCGCGTACGGACTAATCCATTTCAAGCGCACGCCCTGTCAGAATTTGAACATCGGTTCGTCGCTGCAGCAATTTGGCGACGTCTCGCCCGCCGACGCATTGGGGGGGAAAAGAGGATGGAAGTGAGGCGAGGGGAGGGCTGGCGGAAAAGGGGACGGACGGGCGAGGAGGGGAAGCGAGGGGGCGGCGCAGCGGCGGCGGGAGCGATGGAAGGCGATCGAAGGGGGGCGGCGGGAGCGAGGAGGGCGAGAAGAAGTTCCAGGAGGGTGGAAGGACAACGGGGGGTGAGTAGGGAGGCGGACAGGACGGCAGCCTGACATAAAATAAAAGAATACAAATTTCGCAAACGGGACAAAACGCGCAGCGCGCTGGAAGAGGGGAAGAGGACGGAAGAAGGGGGGGGGCAGGAGGATTGGCGCGAAACGACATGGGGGTGCGGGGCGCGATGCGACGGGGCGAAGTGGCGCCGCGTCGCGCGACGTGACGTCACCCCCACCGTGGCGCAGGACGCACAGCCCCCAATCAACGCGAGGCGTCTTCGTCCTCAGAAACGGTTGGCGCCCCCGAAAATGCGCACCAGCAAATCCTCTTGCGCCGAATTGGAAACAGAACGCGTTGGTGGGCCGTCGAACTAGAGTGCGCCGCGACCGCCAAAATGGCTGCTGGCGCACCGGCGTCGGAAACCTATATATCGCCAGAGAAATTCCGAAGTCGCGCCATATGTCGCCCGCGCACTCTGGGAGGCTGGGATTCGGGACAGAGGCGCAAACCAGGGCCGGCGCACGGGCGACGCTCGGGCGACGCACTGAACGAAACTGAAAGGGGGGGGTGGTCGCTTGACTGGGCCTTATAACAAGTGTAATGAGAGAAAGTAGCAGGAGGGAATGCCCTCTGTGGAACCCGTCCTGTGGAACCGGTCCTGTGGAACCAGTCCTGTGGAACCGGGCTTGTGGAACGGGTTCTGTGGTACCGGTCCTGCGGAACCAGTCCTGTGGAACCGGTTCCGTGGAACCGGTTCTGCGGAACAGGTCCTGTTGAACCGGTCTTTGTTGAACCGGTCCTTGCTGAACTGGTCGTCTGTTGAACCGGTGTCTGTTGAACCGGTCGTCTGTTGAATCGGTCCCTGTTGAACCGGTCGTCTGTTGAACCGGTCTTCTTCCCACGGGAAGGCACGGGGACGGGGGGAGGAAGGCGAGGAGCAGGAGCAGCAGCCGAGGAGGACAACGGCAACGAAGACCAGGGTGAGGATAAGGAGGACGAGGACGAGGACGAGTGGAGAGGAGCAGGACGACGAAGACGACGACGACGACGACGACCACGACGACGACGACCACGACGACGACGACGACGACGACGACGAGGCGGAGGACGACGACGACGACGAAGACTAGGGCGAAGACGCGCAGGAGCAGCAACAGGATGACGACGACAACGAAGACTAGGGCGAAGACGAGGAGGACGAGGACGAACACGACGACGAGGCGGAGGAGGGACGCGGATAGTCGCAGGTATCTGGTGGAGGGACTGACTGGCTCAGGGACTGACGGGGCTGCACAGGCAGACATACTGACTGACAGGCTGATATCACAGCTGCCGCGGGTCTACGCCTGATCTATGCTCGCCGTCTGGGTGTAGCAGCCGAAGAATGAGCATAAACGTGTCCCATTCCTTCACGCGTTGTTGAGGCGATGCCTCCGTGCCCTTCTGCGCGCGCATCGCCAGTAGCCAATCTGGTCCAGAAGAGCCCCGCAGGGGACGAAACGTCCGCCCGGTGCGGACAGCAAACGCTGCATCGACGTGTGCGCTGGCCAAAATGTCGGCCAATGTGAGTCGAATCGGAAATGCTGCAGTTTGCGTTTTAGGGAACGCGCCGATTTGGGCCAGATTTTGCAACGACGATGGGCTGGCAGCTGCCGAACTCGTGGAAGTGGCTTTCAATACACTCGATAGCGTGTGGCCTCTCTTGAGCAAAAGTCGAGCCTCGATCTCCCTTTGCACCATTCCGCCGAACCCACAAAGGAATCACAATGTGTCTCGCCGCTCAGGCCCCACCGCTCCTGCCCCCAGGTTCGCTTCGGTCTACGGTAGGTTTGATGCCGAACTGGAAAGAGAGAGACAGAGAGAGAGAGGAGCGAGGAGCCAATGAGTGAAGAACAGACGGAGGCAGCAGCGAGCCCAAGAGCGGAACAAGCTGCGGTCGCGCTCAAGGGGCGAGCACCACAGGTTGAAGGGGCCGCGATCAAGCCGCGGCCGCGATCAGGGGGCCGCGATCAAGGGGCGATCAATGAGGGTGCCACTTGCTACGACCGTTGAGAGTGGGTGTACTCGGGGACCCCTGTCCTCCGGGGACCAAGGCTGGGGAGTCGCCCAACCCAGCTCTCCGACGGTCTGCCGATCGAACCCTCCCCGATCCTCGATCCCCCTCTTTGATTCTCGATGCTCCTCCTCGATCCTCGATCCTCCCACTCGATCGTCGACCCTCGATCCTCCTCCTCCTCCTCTTCCTCCTCCTCCTCCTCTTCCTCCTCCTCCTCCTCCTCTTACTCCTCCTCCTCCTCCTCCTCCTCGATCCTACTCCTTCGTCCTCCTTCCTCCCTCTCGATCATCCTCCTCCTCTTCCTCCTCTTCATCATACCGTTCCTGGCCATCACGAAGGAGGGCCTGAGGGAAGCCGCAGTCGTAGGACGGCAGGAGCCCCGCCGGTGAGGTCAGCGCCCACGGCGCGAAAGGAAGACCCAGCATGGACGGGTCCAGGCCTCGGCGATACCCCTTTCCCGGGTCATCACAGCAATCACGATGACGATCGCAATCACCATCATCAGCAGCAGCGCGCCATGTTCGCCATGTCATCATCATCGCCACCATCATCATCATCATCATCATCACCACCATCATTATCATGATCAGCAGCAGCAACATCAGCATCACCCTCACCATCAGCATCGTCATCACCCTCATGCTCATCCTCTTCCTCATCCTCATCCTCATCATCATCATCATCATCATCATCATCATCATCATCATCATCATCATCATCATCATCATCATCATCATCATCATCATCATCATCATCATCATCATCATCATTATCGTCATCATTATCGTCATCGTCGTCGGCGTTGCCGCTGTCGTCGTCATCATCAACAGCATTGTCAGCATCATCATCCTCATCATGGTCATTGTCATCATCGTTATCACAATCAGCATCATCAGCATAATCAGGATCATCGTCATCATCATCATCAGCAGCATCATCAGCATCATCATCGTCTGCATAATCATCATGATCATCATCATCATCATCATCATCATCATCATCATCATCATCATCATCATCGTCATCACCGTCATCCTCATCGTCATCATCATCAGCAGACGTAATATCATCATCACCATCATCATCATTGTCGTCATCATCGTTGTTGACGTCATCGTCATCGTCATGGTCGCCAAAATCATCAGCATCATCATCGTCATCACCATCATCAGCATCGTCATCACCCCGCATCATCGCCATCATCATCTTCGACATCATCATCCCGCATCATCGCCATCATCATCTTCGACACCACCGTCATCCTCATCATCATCATCATCATCATCATCATCAGCATCATCAGCATGATCATCATCATCATCATCGTCATCGTCAGCATCATCGTCGTCGTTGCCGTCATCGTCATCATCATCAGCAGCAGCAGTATCGGCATCATCATCCTAATCATCGTCACTGTCATCATAATCATCATCATCATCATCATCATCATCATCATCGTCATCATCATCATCATCATCGTTATCATCATCAGCATCATCAGCATAATCATCGTCGTCATCGTCATCATCATCATCATCATCAGTATCATCAGCATCATCATCGTTTGCATCATCATCAGCATCATCGTCACCATTATCCTCATCGTCATCATCATCAGCAGACGCAACATCATCATCACCATCGTCATCGTCGTCATCGTCGTCATTGTCATCGTCATCGTCATCAAAATCATCAGCATCGCATCAAAATCATCAGCATCATCGTCATTACCATCATCAGCATCATCATCACCCCGCATCATCAACATCATCATCCTCGACATCATCATCCCGCATCATCGCCATCATCAGAGTCGCCACCACCGTCATCCGCATCATCATTATCAGCAGCAGCATCATCATCAGCAGCACCATCCTCATCATCATCATCGGCATCATCAGAATCGCCGCCATCGCAATAACCATGATCACCATCATGGCTATGATCATCACCCTCGTCCTCATCATCCTCTTCCTCATCCACATCATCAAGATCACCAACAGCAACTGTGTATCATCATGAACATCAGCATCAGCATCATCATCATCAAAATCATCAGCAGTACCATCGTCATCGTCATCGGTATCGTCAACATCATCATCAGCATCATCATGGTCAGCATCAGCACCATATCAGCATCGTCGTCGTCAGCATCGTCGTCGTCGTTGTTGTCGTCATCGTCATCGTCATCACCATCATCAGCATCCTCAGCATCGGCAGCATGATCATCCTCGTCACCTTCGTCATCCGCAGCATCACCCTCAACATCATCGTCATCATCATAGCCGCCGCCATCGCAACAACCACGATCACCATCATGGTGGTGATCATCCCCCTCATCATCATAATCGTCGTCAGCATCCGCAACATCATCATCACCATCAGCATCAGCAGTTTCATCATCATCAGCATCAACAACAACACCATCATCACCGTCATCACCATAACAGTCAGCATCAGCATCATCCGCATCATCATCGTCAGCAGCACCACCACCATCAGCCGCAGCATCTGGACCGTCGTATGCACACTCATCATCATTCCTTTCCTTCATTCTTCTCCTCCACCCTTGCTTCTATTCCCCCTCCTCCCCGTGTCCTCGGCGCCATCATGAGACCGTGCCCACCGAGTCCAGAGCCCTCATCTCGTGCTTTCATCCATGTCACCCTTCGTCCATCATACGTTCTGCCCCCCACCCCCGCTTCCCCCTCGCAAAATGCTGCGCCCTCCTACTCGTCCTCGCAGAAGGTGTGTCTTCTCATTGCACCATCCCCTCATCATGATCATGATCATCATCATCAGCATCATCATCATCGTCATCATTATCAGCATCATCAGCATCATCATCGCCACCATCATCATCATCATCATCATCATCATCATCAGCATCATCATCAGCATCCTCATCATCTCCGCCACCACCACCACCAGCATCATCATCATCAACCACAACATCGTGATCATCGTCGTCGTCATCGTCATCATCATCACCACAACCATCATCATCCTCATCATCATCATCAGCAGCAGCATCATCAACATCATCATCACCAACCTTGCCTTCTCCCTCCAACTTCGTTCCCCTTCCCCCTTCCTCCGCTTCCGCATGTACCTCCTCTTTCCTCGCCCTTCCTTGCTTGTTGCAAACCGCTTTGCCGTGCCGAACCACCAGACACGTCGGTATGCTGAGCAAGGTACTTCGCCGAAAACTCCCTCACCACGTATGATCAGGAAACTTGATCATTACGTCAAACCCACCAATGCCGAATGGTATTCAATAGTTGGCGTCAATTTTACGTCACGCGCATTCACCGTGCATGTTTCCAACGAGCTCACGGATGAAAAACAAAAAGGGGTCGAACTATGGGTCCCGCTTTGGTCCGCGCGCGCTCGCCTTCAAAAAGATCTCTGCTGCTACACGGATGGTGGCGGGTCGCTCTCAAAGTGTAGCTCTGGCCATTACGCCCCTTGGCTCTTTAAAGCATCAAACATCTTCACAGATGGAAAAAACGGTGTTCGAAAAATGTGGTTCTCGCTGTTGCGCCGCACACACAATCCCTGGCTGTCACACGGATGGAGGGCAGGTCTTTTTCAAAATGCGGTTCTCGCATGAGCGCCACGCACATGCGTTTCGAAAAAATCCAACAGCATCTGAGATGGAAGGGGGCTGGCACATGAAGTCAAAATCGAATGACAAACAACGACATAAACATGAACGTTCAGAGTTCCGCTCTTGGAATGGCGCTGGAGCCCCCTCACTGGCGCGCGGAGCGCGCCAGAGGGGTCCAGCGCCGATCCAAGAAATCTTCGCGGACCTCCAAGAGCTTATGTCTGTGCCGCTTTCCTTCCTCGGCATCAACACCGTCCCCGTGGGTCCCCGCCCTCCCGATGGGAAAGCGAGTCTTCCCTAATGCAAGGCTCGACTGGGCCGAATCGGCACCTGCAACGCCCCGGACAGTTGCTGGCTGGTGCCCCCGACGCTCGTCAGAGCATCTCCGCGAATCGAAGGTCGACAAAACAAAACAACGAAATCCTCCCCTCTTAAGCAGCTAGGGGCCGATGCCATCGAAGGCGCCGCCGATCTGCATGCCGGCCTGGGCGGGGATGGCGGGGTCGAGCTTGCGCTGTGCGCGGGCCAAAGGCTCAGTTTGGCCCGACCGCTGTCACAAACCCACGATGGCGACGCCAAAGAGCACGGGGCACTACGGATTACGGATCCACTTACGCGGTGCGGCCCTGGCGGAGCTGCGGAAGACCGCGCCGTGGTGCGGGGGAGAGCCGCCCACCTTCTTCTTGACCTCCCCCCGTCCTCCTGGCCACGTCCATTTGCAGCGTTGCCAATTGGCGGCAGTGCTGGCGGGCACGTTGGGTGATCCCTCTCGGAAGCCCTCCGGAGCCCTCGGAAGCCCGACGGGGCTGGTGAGACCCCGTGGTGGCCTCGAGACCCAACGGAGCTGTGTGACCCCGTGCTGGCCATGACCGCCGCTCCACTGCAGAGCCCTTGTGGCGCGAACGAAGTGGACGGCACAGCCAGAAGCCACACCCCCGAACCGCTGGAGCACCTAGGGGAACAAAGAATGACAGAAACATAAAACTCGAAGTCCGCGCAGGTTTCTCGGATCGATGCTGGATCCACCCCTCTCTGGTGCGCGGAGCGCGCGAGGGGCGGCGCTGGAGGCGCCGCTAAGGGAACCCAGCGCAGATCCAAGAAATCCGCGCTGACAAAGATCATGTTTACACAAAACGTTGTTCATCGACTTCTGAAACCACACCCTGACTTTTCGATCACTTCCCCGGGACTGGTCTCTCGTCCCAGGTTTTTTTGTTGACTGTCCCAAAAGCCCGATAAAGGCCCCGAGAGGCCAAAAACAATGAAAAAAACTCCGTTTCAACTTTGTCCGAGACGCCAGGATGTCTGGGCCCCCCCATGGAGAGAAACAACTGGAACACAGGGGAGGAGCTGCAAGCCGCACACCTAGGGGCCAAACATCTGGCCGAACTTGGCGCGGATTTCACCAGAAAATTCAGACCCCGGCGTCGCAAACATGACGGAGCGCCTGACTGGCATGTCATTTCCTGGCGGCGCGCCCGCGTACGCGCACGCACACGCACGCATCTGGGCGGGCATGAAGACAGCCAAGACCCATGCCAGGAGGAGGAGGAGGAGGAGGACTACGAAAACCGAGGTTGAAGCATGGAGACCTTCGTCCTGAGCGGACGCGAACTCGTTAAGGTTCTAACGCGTCCAACACAGGCACTGAGGTCGGCCGACCTATGCACCAGGGCCGAAACGGCAGCGGACAAGGGAGAACATTAAGAGAGGCAAGGAGGCAGTAAAAGACAGCAGGCTACCATTCGAGTCCGGTGCTCAAACGAGTGTCCCTGTGCCCCGTCGGTCACAGCACGCAAACCGTTGCAACCAACGAGGCCTCATAAACAATTGTAGTGGGGAAAGGGTTCGCCTGTTTAGGCAAATCCCGTGGGTTTCGGACTTCACTGCACCCCGAAAGCACATCGGCCCCCCCACGGCGTCAACCGCAAAAAGATTCGACGGCGCCCGTGGGGGGGTGGCAGTACTCCCGCAAACCCCATAGGAGTAGCCGAAGCTGGCTAACGAACCCCCCACCACAAGTCAAGAGGGACGGGGAAAGCAGATAATTGGAGGAACACCCTAGATGATTACGTGCTGCACAGCAAAAGCTGCTGCACCACGAACACAGTTCGCAGAGAAAGCGCCTCATGGATGACTCACCACGTCGCATGTGCGAACCTACTTCGACTACGCGGCCGTCTCTCCTCAGTTCTGTCACGTCGCACTTTGCGATCACATGCCGCATACGCGGTTGCCTCTGTCACTCCCCATGTCGCACTCGCGAACGCAATTCGCCGACATGAGACCGCTGATGAAGTATCCAGAACGTCATGCGGGCGAGCTGTTGAGCGTTCGTGGGGCAGGCCTCGTTGCACTGCTGTAGGAGCATAATAACTTGAGCGCTCGACAACCCAACGGCGCGCAGCAGGAGGAAGCTGAGCCCCTCGTAGCCAATCACGAGTTGCCCAACTTGCTGCGCCCGGTTGCAGGGGATGTCAAATCTCGTCAGGGGTTGTCGATGCGCCCCCGCGGCAGTCGGTTGAAGTTCATCAGAGCCGATACTGCCGAGGCGGGCTCCTGCTGGCCTCATCGCCCGGCCAAGCTGCGCATTAGGACGGTCATCGGTGGCACTGGGTTGCCGCTGAAGGATCCTCCCTGGATCAGGACAGCCGGCGGCCATTCGTCCACGCACTCGCGCGCCATGCAGGCCAGGCGCGACGAGACGAAGGATGCCTGGCGAAACTCGTCGAGGACGGAGTTCGCCACTGACAAAAACATCAGCTCACGCACCAATGGCTGGAAAGGCACGCAAGCTTGGTTCTTGGGCCCCCAAGTACGGCGGTGACGCATGTTGCCGCTGCCACCGCCTGCGCCCGCGCACGCGATGCATGACAACTCCGATGGCCCCCCATCTGGAGCGTAGCTCCCTCCACTTTTCGCAGGCGTGCTGAAGGCTGGGGGTCCTCAGGCGGCGTTGCAGGAGTCGCCAGGATACTCGCCCCGGACGCGTTCCTCCTCGCCAGCGCATTGGGCGTCTGCTTCTGTCGCGTCACTGCAGTGCTCACGGCGCTCGGAGTATCCCGCGACGCAGTCACGGGAATGCTCTTCGTACGTCGTGTGGTCACTGTGTTGAGCAACGCCACTTACACGATCGTCTAGAGGAGCGCGCGTCGGGATTCCGCCCAGCCCCGCTGGCGGGTCTGATTGGGCAAAGCGAAGCGTCTGGTCCCGAGGCGCGGTATCTCGGAGCGATGGCGTCCCAATCGTCATGCCCGCCACTGCCTCCCCGCTCGGCACTGGCGACGCAGTCGCCAGATGCCTCTTCTTCGCTCGCCTCTCCCAGGGCTCTCGACACACGGCCCCACGAAGCTCAGGACCTTGTTCTGGCACCGCAAATGTGAACGTTGTGTCGAGCAACGCCCCCACGGGCGGGGGCGCTGACAGATCGGGGCCCGCGAGCTGCCTGGACACAGTCCGCGCATGCCCGGGATGGGTCGCAGAGCTGTCCTTGCACATCTTGGCGATGTTGTCGTTGACGAGGTGCTGGTTGTGCACGTTCTCGGTCACTGGTCCTGGCGGATGGGCGGATGCCCCGACGGGCCCTTGAGCAACGTCTCCTGCCACAGCGAGCGGAAAGAGTTGCACGAGGGCGATGATGCTGAAGGCGGATATAGGAAAGGATATACTGCGGCACGACGCAGCGTTCCTGCGGATGGGCTGGCCCAGCCCTGGCGTACCCTTGGATGACGTCTCCTGCAGGCGTTGCGATGTAGAGCGACGGAGAGTCGGAGCCATGGCCATCGAGGCGAGGCGGGACATGGCGGCCGTTGTATTCGAGCAGGGGCAAACCTACCCAGCTACCCACTAGAAATGACGATGTAGAAAGTGAACGGCGCACTTTTTAGTATCTGCGTGAAGGCAGAAGGGTACCTGGTCAGCGGGAAGATACCTGAGGGTCATTATTCGTTCCCCCAAAGTTGTCCGCGCACCTCGCGATATGGTGTCTGGCGTCGCTCGGTCATCGCCTGCGCACCGCTGGCGCGCTCGACCCTGGTCGCCGCCGAGACTTCGAGCCTTGGGTAGGCTCGCAACGGGGTCTCGCTGACTGGGGCGGCCGCCCCGGTGCAGACGGGCGACGCGCCAACAAGTGCTCCCGCGGAAAAACGAAGCGTGATACTGAAGACCAGAGCAAGTCTTCCGGGGAACCACCAGAGCGGCATCGACCAGACCAGGGCACGAGGTTGCCGTGGAACTTCCTGGCGACGTAGTCTGCACGACTGCTTTCCTGGCCTGCATCACGCGCATGCATAATCGATCGGGGCTTGGCGCGTTCACCTCCGACACGCGAGCCCGTCCCTTCCAAGCCGCACGGCAATGCTCGAGGAGGTAGTCGCAGCTGCACAACGGCACGGTCGGCTCATCCACCCTGACAAGGGGATACCATTACAACAGGCAAAGGTGAAAAGGGACAGGTGAGCTACCGTCCCAATAGGAGGAGAAGGAGGAGGAGGAGGAGGAGGAGGAGAGGAGGAGGAGGAGGAGGAAGAGGAGGAGGAGGAAGAGGGAGGAGGCCAGGGCACCCAGGGGCGTGGCGACGAGGAAGAAAAAATCGGTGCGGCAGCCGGTGGAACAGAAGCGGCGAGGATCGAGCAGGAGGATCGAGGAGGATCGGGGAGAAGGATCGAGCAGAAGAATCGAGGATCGAGGATAGAGGAGGAGGCTCTCGTAGCAGCGGCGCGGCGCCGCCGCGCCAGGCCTGGAGGGAACCGCCAGCTCCTGCGGCGCCGTCGCCCCCGAGCTCCGGCGGCAGGAGCGGAGGCTGCCAGGCGTGGGCGCCCGTCGTGCCCGGGACTACGGCGGGGGAGTCGCCCTGCCCAGCTCTCCAACGGTTTGGCGATCGAGCCCTCACCGATCCTCGACCCCCAGTTCAATCCAAGATCCTCCTCTTCCTCCTCGATCCTCGACCCTCCCACTCGATCCTCAATCCTCGATCCTCGATCCTCGATCCTCCTCCTCCTCCTCCTCCTCCTCCTCCTCCTCCTCCTCCTCCTCCGCCTCCGCCTCCGCCTCCGCCTCCGCCTCCGCCTCCGCCTCCTCATCATCCTCCTCCTCGATCCTCGACCCTCCCACTCGATCCTCGATCCTCGATCCTCCTCCTCCTCCGCCTCCTCCTCCTCTTACCATTGTTCCTCTTATTAGTATCATCATTATGTTACTTCTCAATATTCTTAAGATTACCAATAGTATGGTTATTACTATTAATCTTAATATTAGTAGTATTACTCTTCTTACTATGAGTAGTAGTCCCATTATTTGTCGTATCATTCTTATTATTATTACGATTATTATTAGTATTCCTATTCTTAATATCAGTATTATTCGTCTTCGTGTTACTATTAATACTCTCCTTATTATTATGATTCGTATGCTGATTGCTAGTATTAGTAGTCGCATTCAATTGCTTCGTCTTGTTCAAATCCTTCTTCTTCTTCATATTATTATAAGTATTGTTATTACTAGTAGTACTAGTATTCGTCTTATTCTAAATATCATTATGATTCGCATGTATATTCCTCCTCTCAGTATCAGTATCATTATTATCCTTCTCATTGTTCATATTACCATTAGCATCATTGTTATTAGTCGCATTATTACTCTTACTATCAGTAGTAGTCTTCGTACGATTCTTAGTATGCGTATTACTCGTATTGTTCTCAATGGTGACAATACTGTCATTATAAGTATCGATATTATTGTTATTAGTGGTGTCGTTGTTAGCATTAGTATTCGTAGTATTAGATCTATTATTACTTTTACTATCATTCCCTACCTAGGCTCTGCCTAGAAGGGTTCTTACTCGCTGTGCTGAAAGGGGCCGGGCAGTGCACCCCGCCCCGGGCGGTTCCCCCAGTCCCCTGGGAGCCAAGCAAAAGCAACAGCAAAGGTAAAAGCAAACGCGTGGTTCCCCCAGTTGCGCTCCCTGGGTGCCAAGCACAAGCAAAAGCAAAGGCAACAGTGAAGGCAAAAGCGAAGGCAAAGCAAAAGCATAGCATAGCGTAGCATAGCATAGCATAACATAGCATAGCATAGCATAGCGCAGCATAGCATAGCGCAGCATAGCATAGCATAGCATAGCATAGCCTAGCCTAGCCCAGCATAGCATTGCGCAGCATAGCATAGCATGGCATAGCATAGCATAGCATAGCATAGCGCAGCACAGCATCCACTCCTAGGGGCTCCAACTCCTAGGTAGGGTCGCACTGGGATAATTATTATGATCAGTACGATTATTAGCAGTGTTAATAGTATGTGCCGTATTATTATGTTTAGTCGTTTTATGCTTCGTTTTGCTCGTAGTAGTCATGTGTTCGTATTATGCGTCGCAGTACTGTTCTTATCCTATTCGTAGTATTAGCAGTCGTACGCTGATGTCTTCTCCATCGCCTTTTCCTGTTTACTAGTCGTCTTGTTCTTACTCTCATTAGTAGTATTAGAAATGGTTTCCTTATTCGTAGTATTCTTCGTCGCGTTCGCAGTCTTATTCTTACGACTAGTAATGGTAGTGGTAATATTCTGTTCACTCGTATTAGTAGTATGATAAGTACCCTTCATAGTCGTAGTAATACTATTCGTATGCGTCTTAGTACTCGTATTAATTGTAGCCGTAATATTCCCCACCTTCGTATTAGTATTCGTTTTCTTCCTCATACCAGTACTAGCAGTCATCTTCTCATGCTTCGTAATATTACTCTTGGTCGTCTCCTTGTTCCTCATAACAGTAGAACGAGAATTCGTCCTTGTATCATTAGAAGTCTGCGCCTTACTCGCAGTACTAGTGCTGTTATTCCTCCTCCTCCTCCTCCTCCTCCGCCTCCTCCTCCTACTCCTCCTACTCATCCTCCCTCTCCTCCTCCGCATCCTCCTCCCTCCTCTTCTTTCCCCCCCTCCTCATCCCTCCCCATCCCTCCTCCTCTCTCATCCTCCCTCCGCCTCCCTCCTCATCCCTCATCCATGCTCATCCCTCCTCCTCCCTCCTCCTCCCACCTCCTCCCTCCTCCTCCCTCCCCCTCCCGCCTCCTCCCTCCTCCTCCCTCCTCCCTACTCCCTCCCTCATCCGCCCTCCTCCCTCCTCCCTCCTCCCTCCTCCCTCCACCCAACTCCCAACTCCTTCCTCCCTCCCTCATCCACCTCCTCCCTCCTCCTTCATCCCTCCCCCCCTCCTCCTTCCCCCTCCTCCTCCTCTCCTCCTCCTCCTCCTCCTCCTCCGGCCTCCTCTCTTCCTCGTCCTTTCCTCCTCCTCATCCTCCGCTCCTCCTCCTCAATCCTCTTTTCTTCTCCTCCTCCTTACGCCTCCGTCCTCCCCCATTCCTTCCTCCTCCTCCTCCTCCTCCTCCCCTCCTCCTCCTCCTCCTCCCCTCCTCGTCATCCTCCTCCTCCTCCTCCTACTCCCTCCTCCTCCTCCTCCTCCTCCTCATCCTCCTCCGCTTCCGCCTCCTCACCTCCTCCTCCTCTGCATCCCCTCTTCCATACTCCCCTCCTCCTCCTCTTCCTCCTCCTCCTCCCCTCCTCCTCCTCCTCCTCCTCCTTCCCCTCCTCCCTCCTCCTCCTCTCCTCCTCCTCCTCCTCCTCCATTCCTCACTCCTCCTCTTCCTCCTCCTCCTCCTCCTCATTTATCCTCCTCCTCCTCCTCCTCGTCATCCTCCTCCTCCGTCCTCCTCCTCCCCTCATCATCATCAACCATCATAGATTCCGCCTCCTCCTCCTCCTACAGGCATCCGTGCTAACCTTCCACCTCCTCCTCCTCCTCCTCCACCTCATCATCATCATCATCATCATCATCAATCATCAATCATCATCATCATCATCCTCATCATCAGAGCATCATCATCATCCTACATCATCAGCAGCCTCAATCATCATCATCATCATCCTCATCATCATCGTCAATCAGCATCATCATCATCATCATCTCAGCAATCATCCATCATCATCACATCGTCATCAGCATCATCATCATCATCGGCATCATCGTCCGTCAATCATCCAATCATCATCATCAGCATCAGCATCATCATCATCACACATCATCCTCAGCAGCAATCCTCATCATCAGCAGCAATCATCATCATCATCGTCATCAATCATCATCATCTCAACATCATCTCATCAATCATCATCATCATCATCATCATCAGCATCGTCATCATCATCATCATCATCCGTCTCATCCACCTCCTCCTCCTCCTCCTCCTCCTCCTCCTCCTCCGTCTCCACCTCCTCCTCCTCCTCCTCCTCCTCCTCCTCCGCCTCCTCCTCCTCCCCCTTCTCCTCCTCATCCTCCTCCTCATCTTCCTCCTCCTCCTCCTCCTCTTCCTCCTCCTCTTCAGTCTCGGCTCGAGAGTGCCCTGCACTCAGACCGCAGCCGCGACGCGAAGCGCCCCGCCTCGGAGTCAGACTCCCAGGCCTCGCGAGACCGGAGGGGTCCCAGCAGGACCCTACTGATTCGCGTCACCTCTCCCCCCCCCCACCAGAGCGCCCGCCGCAATGGCCCCCGCCAAGCCGGAGCGCCGTCGCTCTTCCAAGCAGCCGCCGAGCTCACGTCCTGCAGCTGAAGGTTCTCTCCTCCAACGCAAGCAGGACTGCGTTGCAGCTTTCAAAGCAAGCGGGGTCTGACCGCCCCACGGCCGCATACAACGGGCTCGCCGAGCTGAACGCGGACGAGCTGCAGGCCACGTACGACATGCACAAGACCAACACCAAGAAGCTCGGCAGTGCCTTGATCCGCATGTGTGCCGCCAACCAGATCAGCTTCACGCTGGATCACCACCAGCGCAGCAAGCCTAAGCGCATTGGTGGTGACACATCACACCCACCAGCTGCGTCCGCACGTCTTCAGGCTGCGGACGCCCAATTCATTGCCTTGGACCCGGCCTTCTGGAAGGTCCCAGTCCTCGCCGAACCCACCTCACTTGACGACGGCAAGACGTACAAGCCCAGTATCAGCCTCCACGACTACGAGAGCGGTAAACGGCTGCTGCAACACCACCTCGAGCAGGGTAAGCGTACCACGGGTCAGCTTGCGATTGCTGTCATGGGCCCAAAAAACGATAACTACGTCGGTACCGAGCTCGCCGTCCCCGTGCTGAAGCGTCACCCCAAGGCGCCCAAAGTGTTCCACACGCACGTCCCCGTGACCGTGTACCAGCTGGGCACCAAGGAAGTCGCCTGCACGGAAAAAGTAGCCGTCGCCACCATCGATCCTGCCGACCACGTATGCTGGATTCGGGTGACCATACATGAAACCGAAGCCATCGCCGCAGTCCCCTCCATGCATCAGGCCTTCGAGGATCAGTTCTCGGGAGGGTCCCCCGTGAACGGTGGTCCACGCGCCAAGGGTCCTTTCCGAAGGGACTCCGCTCCACAGGACAAGGCGCGCCAAAACCAAAAGCACAGGGAGTCCAAGAAAGACGCTCGCCGCCAGGAGCTCGATAGTCAGATCCAGGACACCTTCAAGGCCCTCTTCCACGGCAACTTTAAAGCCGTCACCATCCTCGAACCCTGCAAAAGCCTAGGCAGGTATGGATCGGGCGTCGGATAGAGGTCCCTGGCTGCCACCTTCGGCGTCAGTCTTCAAGCGGTTGACAAGGTCTTGGCGGGTTCAGGGCAACTCGGCGCCACCTACGACCTCAGCAACGTAGGTGCAGACGAGCCCACTGCAGACAAGTACCAGACCGTGTGGTTCCCTGAGGACCAGCCCATCACGATGGCAGATGCGTTTCAGAAGTCGTTGGATTTCAAGGCCCTAGGAGTCGTCAGGCACGGCAAGTCAGGCTTATTGGGGATCCGTGTTGCACGAGGGTCAGACGCCGCCAAGGCTGCTGCCGTCAGCATCCGTGGCTGTGAAGCCACCCTCGCCAAGACGCGATACCGCATCACTGGCATTGCGGCACGCCACGCCACGCTGACCCAGCTTGCTATGACTCTCACGGGCCCGTCCGTCAAATGGGACTGTGAGGTCTACCACACCGCCTGGGACCCAGCCACTTCGGCTCAGTTTGCCTTAGTGCGCGCCCATCGTCCCCCTCCCACATATACGGTACAGGTCGCAGGGTGCCCCATCCCGTGGAGCATCACCGAGGCCCCGTTGGCTGAGGTGGTGCCGAAGAGGGACAACGTTACCATCGTCACCCCTACCACTATCACAGAGCCTGTGACGCCGCCAGCCCGTGGTGGCGGCTTCAGCCCCGCCACGGGCACACTCCTAACCAAAGCGGCCCAGAGCCCTTACCTCCACGACCTCATGACTGCCACGCCAAAAGGCAAGGGCGTCGCACCGCTCCTGATCCCCAAGGAGGAGCCTCTAGCCAAGCGCCACCGATCCTCCAGTGGGAAACGCAACGCCACGCCGCACGCAAGATCACACGGCGCCCCAGGCCGCAGCTCCTCTGCACCCCCGCACGGCACGGATGGAGCTGCCGAGCAGACGGCCGTCCAAGGACCAGGTGGTCATGACCCGCAACTTGGCACGGTGGCGGCTGAAGGCGGGGGCCACACTGAAGGGGACGCTGCCACAGCCGCCGAGGTACCAGGCGACGCTGACGACGTTGAGATCCTCTCATCAGGGGATGAATTCAGCGTGGCATCTCGCGAACTGAACACCCTCGGCGAACGCTTCGCAACGGCCCCTAAACTGTCAGATGCCGCCACGACCCGCATCCAACACATGGAACAACAGCACGAGCTGCTTGCCAACGCGGTGGATAACATGCAGGTTCAGCTTGCGGGCGTTCTCTCATCCCAGGCCACACTCACGGAGCACGTTTCAGGTTTGGAACGAGGGCTTGCCACCGTCGTCACTCAGCAACAGACGGCAACTACCGAAGCTGCTGCACTGCGTGGCGACATCCAGGCCCTCCTCGGGCACCTCACGGGGGGCACCATCCACCTGCCACAGGTGGCCACCCTCGAAACAAAAAAGGAGGACGCTGCATCAGTTGCCGATCCCGTGGCTGTCTGCGGGTGGATTGACCAGCCAGGCCAGGTCACCCCAGGGACGGGGCCCCCAGGGGCTGACAAAGGCAAAGACTAGGGTCGGGCCACTCAGGAACCCTATTGAAGGTGCCTCAGAGAGCCTGCCTCAGCCCTCCGAGGAAGCGCCTTCAGAGGCATCTCTTCTCTCTTCGCGTCGTATCTCTTTCTTGTCATATCAGGTCAGTTTTGGCAGCAGCACGCGCAAGCTATCTGGTGTAGGGACACCCGTCATCTTGCAGGGGGCGTGATTGTTTCAATGTACATGAGCATGCAGGGGTATCTGAGGATGCGTGCTGACATGCAGCTTTTGGCTCATCGCTCGCGCCGCCCGCCAGGCCTCGCCATCATGTGGCGCCTTGCCTGCAGCCTGGCCCTCCCCTCGCTCGCTGAGCACACCCGTCTTCAGGCGGTGCGCCCCAGCATGGAGGTGAGGTTTTCCTGCGACACGCTGAACGTGGGACCCTTTTCTACCTCTACGATGACAGCATCTACAAGTACGATCACTGCACCATTTTGGACCCGATCGTGAACAGCTCCGTTGCCGCGGGTCCGTGCGGCATAGGCCAGGCACACAGTGGCGGCTTCAGCCCCGCTGTTGTGCCCCGCTATTGCCCTACGGGTCTCACCACCCCCCTGTGCGATAGGGGCGAACCCGAGGAGGACCCTGCTTTCTGGCACCTGATGATGATCCGCGCCCGGCTCATACCGTGTGCTGCGGCGTGGGCACCAGGTGAGGACAACCAGGACATGTTCTGGGCATGGCTCGAGGACTGCGTCCCGTATATCCTGGCGACGCTTCATCTGCCACAGTGCGATCACCTCTTTCAGGAGGAGTCTGAGGACACAACCGACGCCCTGCGTCAGCGCACCGCGGTCGACATGTGCGAGGACATCTGGCACAGAGCGGGCCCCGACAGGCAGCGCATCAACCGCAACCTCACTCGTATCCAGAGCAATGAGAAAAATAAAAAAAACGAGACAAAACATCAAAAAGCACCCAAAAAGAGACAGGAAAAAGACAACAATATAAAAGCAAAAAAAAAAAAACAGACAGAAAAGATATGAAACCAAGCACAAAACCACGTCCAGAATCAAAAACCAGCAAAAAAAAAACAAATAGTCAGACAGCAACAAAAGTACACAGACAATCAGCAATAAGACAACAAAACGATAAAAAGACAGAACATAAAACAAAAAAAAGCGTCCAAAAAACACAACACAAGAAGAGGAAAAAAGGGAGGAAGCACACAAGGAACACAACACAAAAAATATCACCGAAGCAACACAACAAAACAAAAAAAAGCAACAAGCAGAAACAAAACAAAAAACAAGCATTCAGCCGCGAGTACGCCACCCGCTACTTTGGCCTCCTTCTGGAATACCAGGGCGCTCGTGCCACGCTCGACGGTCCTGAGGCTTTCACGGCACCTTTGCCGCCATACCTCTCACGGGCCCATGCTCTGCTGCCAAGAGGCCTCCCTCCACCCGACCAAGACGCCATGGCGTACCTCGCCGACGTGATCCTGCACCAACCGCCAGACATGCTGCCGCTCGTCGAGGCGGAGCTCGCCGCGGCGCCGATGGACGGCACCGATCAGGCCGCAGATGATCCCGTATCATGGCTGTTACAGCACATCGCGGCCAACGATATCGGCAAAATATCCATGGACTCGTTCCACGCGTCGGACGATAGCCAGGACGGCATCGATACCCAGGATCGAGACGGCACGACACCACCAGGCGACTCGGCCCAGCGTGACCGCGACAGTGAACCCTACTTTGGGCACACCTCGTTGCACAGCAGTCCGCCCCACAACTCAGCTCAGGCCGACCCCAGCGCACAGCTCAACGACGCTGAAGGCGTCACTGCCGCTGACGCGACAAGCCATTCCACTGCATCGCCAGCTCTTGCCAGCCCGTGCAGTGGCGGCTTCAGCCCCGCTGCACCACTGGCTAGACCTGGACATCCCCAGACCGCAGGTGGCAGCACCACGCCCTTCACCTCCGTACACCGTGACAGCGTGACTGACTCCAACCCCAGTGCCATTGACCACTGGCAGGCCGACATCGACAACGACCCCATCGATGATGAGTACCCAGATGCCAGCGGTCCCCACGAGCCCCAGCACAGCGCAGCGGCATCACGACATTGTGGCTGCCTCATCTGCCTCTTGGTGGCCACGTACGCCATCGCGATAGCAATGCCGTACTAGGACCAGATCGATGGGTACTTGCCGACACCGAGCCGAGACCCCAGCTACCGACAACGACGACGACGCCAAGCGACGGCACCAGGCCCATCGGTGTCCACCACACCCCGACGCAAAACGCCATACAATGTCACGTCCACATTGAGGGCCACTCTCAAATGGACCAGCGTCAAACTCAGAGATAGCGTCTCGGGCGGAGCCACTGCAGTCGGGGTCGGCCTCGGGGGTGTCCTGAAATGGGCCAGCGGCAAGCTAGGGGCTATTGCCACGGGTGGAGTCGCGTGTGGTCTTCTACTCGTTGGTGCCAAACTTCTTGCCCAGGGAGCTGTCGGACACGTCGGAGCCCGCATCTGTGCGCGGGCCCTGGACTCATCCACTGCCCAGTGGTGCCTCCGCTGTTGCCAACCGAGCAGGAGGCCGCGGGACGAGGCCACATACAAAATGCCGTGCACGCTCGCCGACGAACACGACGACCAGCATGTGCACGCACTCCGACATCCGCTGCTACAGGAACACTACGCCGCAGCAGGTGCCGCCGCAGTCGCCGATGTCACTACCGCCACCACCGCCGCCATCGTCGAAGTCACTGCCGCCGTATCGCGAGCCTCGTCTGTCACACCAAGATCGACCAGCCCGTCTCCACGAGACGGCTCCAAGAGCGGCGCGACATTCGGTAACCGACCGACTAACGAGGATGCCACAGCACACGGCAGCGACACCGAGGCAAGGGAAACGCGTGAGCGTACCCACGATAGCCCGTGGTCTATCTTCCGACATGCCGACGCTCGTGGTGCCTCCCCCGACGCGGACACCCAACCACCACGACGGCGAGCACGCTATGCACCACCCGACAGGCCCCAGGCGCCTTCAGGCCCTGGTATGCCTTACACTGCCCTCAAGCCACCGACACGCAACTTACGCAACACCATCCAGCGCGACCCAGCGGCCCCCGTGCCGCCGAAGAGCATACTTAACGCCCTGTATCAAAACGGCTTTGCGCTAGGAAACAGTGGCGTGTCTACAGAGGACATCAAAAACGCTCTGCGACTCCACGACCATCCTCGATTTACTCATGATCCAACACTCCAAGCGCTGGGGCCGTGGACGGACATCATGCAGAGGCCACCGAACCGCCTCACTTGGGTGCTGGAAGACTCGGGCGGGAACTCATGCGAGACAATCTTCCCATACCTCACGTGGGACCTCCGCCAACCCACCACCGACGCGCCCACTGTCTTCTGGCATGGGACCCGCGGCGACCTTGCGGCCTGTCTTGCTGCCAGTGGAGGGCACCTCTTGCCAGGTCCCCGCCGTGAAGCGAAGGGCCGAACTGGCACCAACGTTGGCCGCACGTACGCGAGCTTGCACCCTTCGCTGGCCGCGTGGTACGCAATGCCGCCCCACCCGCCCTACAGTCTTGAAGACGACACCCTCGCGTGGGGACCCATCGCACTCTGGATGTGCGAGGCCACCCAACCACCGCGCGGGGAAAACAGGCACAACTACGTGAAAGGGGAGGCCCACGGAGCGCGCCTCATTTACCCTCGGGTCCTGAGCCTCCTCATCCGCATGGACTGGTGCGCCCCCACAGAAGCTGCTTCCAGGTGCCGTGCCCTTCCACACGCCTATGGCATGGCGACTGCGCGCACGCCCTCCACATCGCTGGCTACGATCATCCAGATCTCCGTGAGGCGGCTGAAGCTCACGACCAGGAAGCTAGCACCAGGCGCAGGCTAGACATCGCGGCAGCATGGCCACCGCCGCAGGCACTATACTCGCCAGAGGCAGCGCGAGTATGGGCCAAACAGCACTACGACACGGAAGCAGCCACCAGGGATGACCCTAACCAGCCCCGCCCACGCGTCTCGCTCCACATGCTCCAGCTGGACCCGAAACCACTCATCGACCTGGTGTACACTGGCTTGCAAGCTGTCCCCGTGCGGGGGCACCCTGACGCACGCGGGTCGCGCCCCAGCGGCTCCAGCCCTGGGGCCGCGTCGGGCCCACCGCGCACGTACAAGTCAGGCACAGCCCTGGCGCACAGTCCAGACCGCTCATCGACGTCATCTGGAGCCGACGAACGCCGTACGCCTTCCCTCATCAGCGCGGCTGCCGCCCTCGCCCGAGGCCGTGCCCGTCCACGACGATCTGCCTCTCGCTCGTCACGACAGAGTGACGGGAACTCCACCTCAGACAACAGTGGCATCGAGACGTGGGAGCACATTGTGACGGAAGAGGAGCCGACTGCCTACCACGTCCTCGCCTACCACGTCCGTGATGTGCGGTCCCGTGTCAATGCCCCTGGCATCGAGGTCTGGCTCGACCCTGGTGATCACCACGATGGTGCCTATTTACCGTGGGGGACGACAGTCATGGGCCACCGCGTTATTGACCCTGCGGTGGATGGGCGCGACGGCTGGGTCATCCTCCACCACGACCACGGCGACACCACTACTAAGCTCTGGGCACCGACCCAAGTCCACGTCAAAGCGGACGACACCTGGCGCACCGTCATGGTACCAGCGGACATGGGGCCCCAGTGGATCAGGTGCCACGCCGAGGACGCTCGCCTCCCCGCCGAGGTTGTCCGCACTACAGGCCAATCCTGGTTTGCTGACGTCTGCCCTTGTGGGATCGCCCGAGACCCCACCCAGACGACCCAGGCACAAATGAGCATGCGCTCCCGCCTTTACCAGGACGCTGGTCTTGCCTACAGTGTCGATTCCAATGCTGTCAGTACTGTGCGGCTCGCCGCAACACGCAGCTCGGCACCTCGGGCAAACCAACGTGCCCAGACTGCGGCCGCAGCGGACTGCGTACACTCATGGACTGGTCCACGGACTACTCGTGCAACAGTTGGACGTGTGCATACAGCACCAACAACAGGGACTCCGACACATGCTGCCTGTCCAGCAGGTGCCCCCATCCCCCCAGGCCACACAACCTGCTCGACGTCCGTGCCACAGGGATGCCGCCGCACATCCTTGCCCGCCAATTCGGCAACGCGCCAGCCCTCCACGACCTTACGGAACCCCCCCGAGCGCCTTCAGGCCCCGGGGGGGAACCTCCACAACCAGGGCAAGCAGGCTACCAGGGTCAATGGTACCTCCCACCGCAGCCGCGGCGCGTCCCCAGGCAGGGACTGCCTGACGGCACAAGGCGGCCACCTGGATTTACAGGAACGGGGATGCCCGAAGAACCTTCCCCCGACCAACCGCTCTGGAGGGAAGGCTACGTGCTCTTCAGTCCCCACCAGGCCCTCAAGGAGGACTTCACCTTCAACAAGACGGTCCGCCGACCCTACTCCCTAGCCATTACCAACATGTACAGGGATCGTGTCACGGTCAGGACCGTCTGCGAGTCGATCGCCGAGCGCATCCACACTACCCGCACCCGCTGGCGAGACGTGGTACTGTACTGGGACGCCGAGGGTGGTCCTGGGCCTCAAGCCCTCGACTACATGCGACTCTGCGACGCCATGGTGAGCCGTGCCACGACCGAAGCCGAGCTAAACCACGACCGCAGCAACCGAGGTAGTTTCTGCCTCTATGGACCAGCGCACCAGCGAGCCGTCAACATCACGGCGATCTCCGAGCCGCAGAACATCGACTACATGGAGCATGTGCGGCGATACTCACCTGTAGGGGGGACCTACCCTGACCACGCCTTCGAGCACGTCTATCGGGGCTGGCAGCGGCCCGACGTGCCCACCATCCTCCCCGACACCCGACCCCTCTCGAGAGCCGACTGGCAGCGTCACCAACAGCACCAGCAGCGCATCCACAAATCCACAAATCACAAACAACAAGAAAAGACACAGCATCCACACGCAACAGAAAACCAGCCAGTAGCAAGGCAAAAAATGAACCAAGCAAATAAAAGAAGACAAATCAGAAAACACAACAACACACACAAGAAAAAAGCAAAGACCGGTCCAGCAGCAACAAAAAAAGCAGCGGGGACCAACGTGACGCAACAAGAACACAAAAAATAACTAAAAGAAAAGAAAAAGAATACGCAAGAACAAACAAAGGACAGCACGGCAACGCCACGCTACCGTCCCCCGCTCGAGTCCCGACAGGCGGTAACACGGCCTACGACGGGGTCGCCGCCTACTTCCGTGGCCCCATAGGCGCCAGGCCCGCGGCTGCTGGAGCAGCCGCCTCCAGCTACGGCCACGCCCCCCACGCCAGGGTACACCCAGCGGTCATCGGCTACCCGCGTGCACCCGTGCAGGCCCTCCCAAGGGCCACCTCGCCAGTGCCAGGGTCCACGCGCGCCTGGGGCCTTTACTCAGGCCGACATGATTGCACCTCCAGCAACCAGCCCGCAGTGATAACCCCTGCGGCTTCAGCCCAGGGGGCTGCAACAAACCGTGGCAGGGCTGGGCGCCCCGAAGGATGGCGTGATGCGAACGTTCGCGCTTGGCAACCTCGCCAGCACACGCCCCCGCCAAACGTGGCTGCAGCACTGCGCCCTGCCCAAGCAAAACCTGCCCCACCTGAGCGGGAGAGGCAGCCGCTTACCCCGCTCGTCCTCACGCACATCCAGGCGCATCACAGCGCCTCCCCGCGGCACAGCGAGGGAAGCGCCCACCACGTCAGCCCCCGCCCCGACGCAGTCGACCCTGACCAGGCCACAGCCACGGCGGAGGGCGGCACAAGCGCCTCTCGCCAGCCCAGCCCATCACCCTGCGCGGCGCCGATCCGATCCCCGAGCAGGGCGGATTCCGAGCGCGCTAATGCCCAGGCGACCTCTCCACGCGACCGCCACACGGGCGGGCGCGTCCCGCGCAGCAGGACCTGCAGCCGCCACAGTTCACGCAAGGCCCCAGGGAGCTCCACGAGCTCGCCGCCTCGCGAGACTCAGGCTGATGGCCGAGCCCCCGAAGTGGTGCCACGCTTCGGAGCCAGCGTCATCGAACCTGGCCCGGTCGACCTCGAGCCGACGCCGTCCACGGACCACGAGCCGCCGCTGCCCACCCGCGTGATCGTCCCCATCGACGAGGCGCCAACCTTCGACACGTTCAAGAACAAGTACCGTGTCAAGAACCTTGTGGCGGGTTTCGGCGGTGGCTCGCCGCTCTCACCTCAGAGTCGGGGCGGAGCCCCCGCCACCTCAGCTGCTGCCGCGGCAGCGGCGGCCCCGCGGGGAAACAGCCCTGTCCGCAACGTGGGCCTCACGGCAGCGGGCATGGACGAGGCCCAGCGCCAGGCCTCCGACCGTGC
Source organism: Prorocentrum cordatum (assembly GCA_963575745.1). Classification (NCBI taxonomy): domain Eukaryota; class Dinophyceae; order Prorocentrales; family Prorocentraceae; genus Prorocentrum; species Prorocentrum cordatum. Next base: position 46,426 of record CAUYUJ010007005.1, read on the forward strand.
TGCTGGAGCTGTTCCACCAGATGCTGCTCATCAAGATACTGACGGGGCGGGCGCGCCACCGCAGGAGGGACCAGCGGTGTCGCGTGCGCAGTACATGCGCGTGCGTTGTGCCGCCGCTGCGCCTAGCCGCCGCCGCTGGTTCGCTTTTGTTTTTGTGTTCGGCAGGACGGATCGAGGAGTCGCCTCCCTCTCCCTCTGCTGCCGTCTCACCTCTCCTCCCCTCGTCCCCTACGGTACTGGAGTGAGGAGGATTTTTCGTGACATTTTTACTGACGTTTATGAACCCCCCCTGGCGCAGTGCCGACCGTGTCCCGCCTATACTTCTGGCCTGACGGCGGCTGCAGCCCCGGTCAAGCTAATCCATAGGAACGCCATGAGCTCCTACTGTGGCCAAGCCTCCTACCTGGGCGAGGGTCAGGCTGACCTTCACCGTGCGGGGCGTGCAAACCCCAGTTCCACCGATGGAGACGGGCCAGGTCGCTCCATACACCTCGTCAGCCTTAACATCACCAGTCTCTCAGCGAAATGGCCAACCATCACCGCCCTTGGTGTCGACCACAACGCCGCAGTCATAGCACTGCAGGAGACCCGACATGCCAAGCCGACTAGACAAGCCATCGCTACCAGCGACGCCAATCCACTCCACGGAGGATACCACGCCAGTCTTGGACCTGACCTAGATCTGGCGCGAGCTCAGCGCAGAGCTGCCCACGGCGGCACAGACCACACCGTTGTGGGCAACACTGGCGCCTCGGGAGGGGTCGCCATCCTCTCTAAGGATGCCATTGTCGACTCCACTGTCGACGACAATGCGCCCTGTATCGTCGCCCTCAAGGCCAAGAAAAGATGGCACGAGGTCTTTCTCCCGCTCTGCACTCAACACCGCCGCAGGCGGCGACGAAACAACCACGGGCCCGCGGGGATCTACCTAGCGAGCCTCTACGGGATTGCTGGAGGAGACAGCACAGCTCTTTTTCGGCTCGCTGACTGCGCCGCCGCTAGGGTCGGCTCAGCCCCCTACTTCATCTGCATGGACGCCAATACGAACATCGACGACAACCCACACCTTCTGCACATGTTGCAGCACGGATGGTTCAACGTTGCTGAGGGCACACCAGACCACACCATGCACACTTACGGCAATATCCCTGACTGGGACCGCGTCACCAAGTGCCCCCGCACTTCGCGCATCGATTATATCATTGCCAACCAGGCGGCGCGATCCCTTGTCATCGACTTCTGCTACCTTCGCGACTTGCCTGCGAAGTCTCACGTTGGCCTGCAGGTCACGCTTGACCTCAGTCGCCTCGACCATACGGCCCGACGTCTTCTTGCCCCCACGCCCTACCCTCCCGACGATGGAGCTCATGAGGGTCACAAGCTGCAGGCACTAGGGACCCTCATCGCTGGGCGATATCAGGACCGCATGGAACAGGCCGACACACGCGACGACGTGGAGCGCATGTTCGCCCTGGCTAACGAGGCCAGTCATGAGTACCATCTCACCCGTCTGCGCGACCTGCCACCTCCACCGCCCGACCACCCAACAAAGAAGCCCCCCACCATGCACGGGCTCACGCCCACGTTCGAAGAGCGACCAGTTGTCCCCCGCGCCTTCCCCACCTACGGAGCTTCCACGATACACATGAACCGACTGCGCAAGCTCCATCGGCAACTCTGTGAGCTCCGTTTCATCGGACAGCACCATCAGTTGGATTGCCGTGCTATCCCGCCGTACCTCGCGCAGCGCATCGACTGCACGTGGACCGCGGCCCGCCTCTTATGCCACAAGCTGCGCCCCACGGTTCTCCTAGACTTCCCCGAGGCCTGGACCCCCGACGAGCCAGTGCCTCACGGAGAGCACCTTGACGTATTGATCCAACACCTCGACTTGGAGCTGGCGCGACGTGCGAACCGTGCCAAAGCTGAACGCATCAAGATATGGGCTGAGGGCGTCCGCGAGCCAAGCGGGCGAAAGGCGGCCATATACGCACGGGCTTCTGACAGCTCGCCCACGGCGTATCTCCGCACGCCTACCACACCTGACGATACGCAACTCCACTGCGACACAACGCCTTTAAACCTGACGAAGCTAGCACGGACGACAGCGACGCTGACACCGAAGCTGGCGGCTTCAGCCCCAGCGACGGTAGTTCGCCCGACACGGACAGCGACGAAGACCACACTCGCGAACCACCACCTGCGCAAGTCCCCGACATCCTCCCTGCCAACGCCATTGTTGCTAACACCAAGGACATGCTGAAGCTGATGGTCGACACCTGGGAGCCCATCTTGGGCAGGTACCGTGCACGTGCGGGACACGACGCCGAAGCCATGCCGACGTGGGCCGACTTCTACGACGAGTACCAACAGGAGCTGCCTACGCCATCACCAGCTACCCCCTTTCCACCTCACCGACGACCAACTCATCCACTTCATTCGCACCCGTTCACCGCGCCGCGCGGGGGGACTGGACGGCTGGACTACTAAGGAGGCTAAGGAGTTACCCGACGACATTCTTCGCCACTTCGCCAGCGTCCTACGCGCTATGCAACGCACTGGCACCATCCCAGAACCCCTCCTCCACGTGCCAAACCCGTGCCTCCGAAAAGGCCGAGGCGAACTCCCAACGGACCCACGACTTCTCTCGGTGCTTTCCGTTTGGATGTATGCGTGGGAAGCGCCAGCTTACCGCAGCCTCACGGACTGGCGGAAAGGATGGACCCACGCCACGAGTTTTGGCGCTGTTCCCAAAGCTACCATTGGGGACGTCAGCACCTCTCTTGCCCTGCGCATCGAGCACGCCAGGGCCTTACTCCTTCCCTTAGCTGGAGCTGCCCTGGACCGACAGAAGTGTTTCGACTACCTCATCACGGACATCTGCCTTAACCTTGCGCTTCACGCGGGGTGTCCACAAGACATCGTTACTGTCCGCAGAAACTTCTACAGTCGCCACAAACGCTACATCCGCATGAACGGTGCGTACTCTAAGGAACTGGCCAGGACAAACGGTCACCTCCAGGGAAGCTCTTGGTTCCTGGACGACATTAAGCTGCTCATGTGTGTGTGGACCAAGAGACAGCATCGATACGTTCCGCGATCACTCAGCACTACCTTCGTTGACGACAGCAACTCCACCACCCACACCGCGCCTGAGTTGCAGAAATCTCTTGATGAAACCGCCAAGTTTGATCGATTTTCTGGTCAACGCATTCATCCTGGCAAAGTGGCGGGGTGGGCGCTCA
>CAUYUJ010007006.1:0-49668 GCA_963575745.1 Prorocentrum cordatum
CGATGCTGCTCCGCAGACCTCTCCGGCAAAGCGTCGGCCATTGCGCGACCTGCCAACATCCAGTCAGAAACGCGTTGCTCGGCTGCTCCCTCGGACGAATCCCACCAGCCCTTTGGGCGTGAGTGGTTTAGAGGGCCCGCTCTGTCCTCAACCCCCCTTCTTCCCCTTCGAGGAGGGGTTTACCCCTCCCCCTACCCCCTCCCCCTGGGCCTGGAGAGGGGGTCCGGCGGGTCGTCAGGGGGGTCAATTTCGACTCCTGGGAGGGCTAAAAAACGACGACCCTCACGAGGATTCTGGCCCCGACAGAGGGGCTGAGATAAGTCCCCCTCCTCTTCTGTGAAGCCAAAAACATTGATTTTACAAGGTTTTGGCCCCATGTTGGCCTTCTGAGGGGGCAGCGCTCCTCGTCCTTCATAGCAAAATCATTGATTTTACTAAGGTTTTGGGCTCATTTTGTCCTTTTCAGGGGGCAGCTCCCATTTGCGCTTCTGAGGAGGTCGCAAGAAGCACCAAGATGGCCCCAAGAGGCCACCAGGAAGCTCCCAAGAGGCCTCCAAGAGGTTCCCCAGAGGCCCCCAAGCAGCCCCAAGAGGCCCCCAAGAGGCCCCAAGAGGCCCCCAAGAGGGTCCCCACGAGGCCCAAGAGGCCCCAAGAGGCCCCCAAGTGCCCCACGAAGGCCCCCAAGGAGGCCCAACGAGGCTCAAGAGGCCCAAGAGGCCCACAAGGCGCCGAAAGACCACACCAGGACGCCCGCCGAACGACTGTCACACCACGAAGGAGCCCCAACGACTTCACAACACAACGGAGGGGCCCGAACGACTCACACCAGGACGAGGCGCCCGAACGACCCACACCACGAGGAGCCCGAAGGACTCACACCACGACGCGGGCCCCGAACGACTCACACTACTACTACTTCTACCTCTACTATTACTACTTCTACGCATGGTGGTGCGGCCACTACTACCACCAGTACTACTACTACTGCTACTGCTACTACTACTACTACTACTACTACTACTACTACTACTACTACTACTACTACTACTACTACTACTACTACTACTACTACTGACTACTACTGACTACTACTAAGAGTACGACTACGACTACGACTACGACTACGACTACGACTACTACTACTACTACGACTACTACTACTACTACTACTACTACTACTACTACTACTACTACTGACTACGACTACGACTACGACTACGACTACGACTACGACTACGACTACGACTACGACTACTACTACTACTACTACTACTACTACTACTACTACTACTAATACAACAACAACTACTACTACTACTACGACTACTACGTAACTAACTACTAACAGATTCGAAACTACTAAACCTACAATACTTACTACTACTACTACTACGACTACTACTACTACTACTACTACTACTACTACGACTACTACTGCTACTGCTACTCCTAATACTTCTACTACTACTACAAATACTACTACTACTACTACTACTACTACTACTACTACTAGACTTACTACTGCTTGCTTTACTACTCCTACTACTATACTACTACTACTACTACTAGTGACTACTACTGACTACTAATACTACTACTTTATACTACTACTCACCACCACTACTACTACTACTACTACTACTACTACTACTATTGCTGCTGCTACTACTTATATGCTACTACTACTAATATACTACTACTACTACTACTACTACTACTACTACTACTACTACTACTACTACTACTACTACTACTACTACTACTACTACTACTCCTACTACTATTACTACTACTACTACTACTACTACTACTACTACTACTACTACTGCTACCAGTATTATTACTACTAATACTACTTCATCTGCTACTACTACTACTACTACTACTACTACTACTACTACTACTACTACTACGAGGGGACCGAACGACTCGCACCAGGACGAGGTGCCCGAACGCCTCACACCACGACGAGCCCGAACGACTGACACCCGGACGAGGGGCCCGAACGACTCACACCACGAAGAGCCCGAACGACTCACACCAGGAGGTGGGGCCCGAACGACTCACACCAGGACGAGGCGCCCGAACGACTCACACCACGAGGAGCCCGAACGACTCACACCAGGACGAGGGCCCCGAACGACTCACACCACGACGAGCCCGAACGACTCACACCAGGAGGAGGAGCCCGAACGACTCACACCAGGACGAAGGGCCCGAACAACTCACACCACGAGAAGCCCGAACAACTCACGCCAGGACGAAGAGCCCGAACGACTCAAACCACGACGAAGAGCCCGAACGACTCACACCAGGAAGAAGGGCCCGAACGACTCACACCAGGACGAGAGGCCCGGAGATATGCGGGGGCAGGCGGAAACACGCCTGAAAAACACGACTGTCGGCATGCTTCGCAAGAGTTGCTGTTTTGAGATGGGCTGGTGGGGATACGCGAAGCGTGAAGAATTGGATGGCACCAGCGGGACGGCAACCGCTGGATCGTGCATCTTGAAGTTGTACGAGGGAGGTGGCAGGAGGAAGGGTTGAGGGAGCAAGGAGGAAGGAGCAAGGGTCAGGCAGGAGGCACGAGGGAGGAGGAAGGACGAGGGACGTCGGCGGGGAGGAGGGAGGAGGAGGGAGGACAGGAATCAAGGAGGGCAACGAGGAGGGGTCCCAGGGCTCGAGAGGGGGGGGCGGAGGAGGAGCAAGACTCGCGAGTGGGACGAGGAGAAGAAGGAGGGAATGAGGAGAAGGATGTTCTTTTTTTCACTGCAGGCCAAGAGGCAGGATTCGAGACGATGCGACCGCGGGAGGCAGCCGCTGGAGGTCGGGCCCTCACAGCGGCTGACTCTCGACAAAAATCTCGAGACACGTGCGATGACAGAGTGAAAGCGAGGGGGGGAGAGGGCGGGAAGCTTGAGCGATCATGTCAGCGGTGCAAACACTTCTGAGACCATGCAGTTTCGGCGGCCCGACGTTACACTGGGAGCAACCCTGTTCGAAGAACATCACATGCTCCCTTTTTTCACTGCAGGCCAGGAGGCAGGATACGAGACGATGCGACCGCAGGTGGCAGCCGCTGGAGGTCGGGCCCTCACAACGGCCGACTATCGACAGAATTCTCGAGACACGCGCAACATGCGGCAAGCAGCAAAGCTGATCTGGCAACGCCGATGGGAAATCATCACGTCATGTAGTATTTGCGCAAGGCGGACTCGGAACTAGACGCTCTATTGATGAGTGTCTCGAACTGGATGGCGCGGGCACGGGCTTTCTCATTCTCATAGGCACGAGCAAGGATACTACACAGATTCCGAGGGTAAGCCTCGGCCAACTTTGTCTTGAACTGCCAGCGCCCATTTTTTTCCAGACAGACATACGTGCTTGCATCCGGTGACGAAGCAGACTCGCCCCGCGCTTCTGCACTGGGCAAGGGGTGCCAGGTCAATTAGGTAGGCAACAATGTTGGCGTTCCTCCTCCACGGGGTTCCGAAACCGCAGTACTCGAACACCTGAGACGTGACATGGCGACGCTTCATCAGGCTCAGCATGGGCGGCAGCTGCCGGGCGTAGGTGAGAGCGGGGTTCTCGATAGACCAGGGCACTAAGCACGGGCAGCATGCGCTGCACAGCGAGATCGCGAGCTCCACAAACCCGTTGCCCCACTTCACCTTCTCTGCCTCCCCCGCCGGAGCGGAGGCGCGGCGGGTCACTGGGCTGACCCCGCGCGCGGGAGAAGGTCTCGCAGGGGAAACCCGCGCGCAGCCCGCAGACCAGGCCCGCGCGAATCCAGCCCCAGAGGAGGCGGGCGTTCTTCGGGCCCCGCAGGTCGCAGGCTGGGCCGTCGAGGCTCTCCCATCGGAGCGCGGGGGCGCCCCCCCGGGCCACGGCCCCCGCGAAGTGCCCAGAGCCGGCGAAGAGCTCAAACACAGCCGCCGACGGCGCCCTCAACGGCCCAGCGAGGGCAGGCGTCGCCCCCGTAGGACATCGGGGAGCTCCAGAGCGGCGGCCGCGGCCACGCGCTGCACGTCGGACGGCAGCCGGCGCAAGAGCTCGGCCAGGCGTCCGCCGCGCTCGTAGCGCCGAAGGCTGCGCGACGACCGCCACCGCCCGCGGCGCTGGATCTCCTCCAGCCGCCGCGCCCCGGTCGCGAAGTCGACGCTCGCCCCCGCGCGCCAGAAGCGGTAGGCGTCTAGCGGCCCGAGGGGCTTCAGCCGCCGCGCGGCCGCCGCCTCCTCGAGGGCCTGCCGCAGGGCGCTGGGCGAGAGGTCGAGCAGGGGAAGTCGCCCCTCTCCTGGCCCAACTGCACCAGGGCCTCCGCGAGCGCCTCCTGCCGGACGAAGTCGAGCACGATGGTCTGGTCGAACTCCTGGTTCTTCGACGGGGTGCGCATCTCGACAGGGCGCAGCAGGACCGACGTGGGCACCCACTCGATCTCGAGCCCCCGCGAAGGATCCTGCCACCACGTCGCGGTCCCGGAGCAAGAAGGGCTCGCCCGGGCGCAGGTACAGCTCCATCATCATCAGGACGGCCAGGGCCTGGGCTCTCTGCCCGCGGCAGATCATCCAGCACGCCAGCAGGGCCACCACGTCGCACGGCAGAGGCAGCCGGCCCCCCGCTGGCGCCGCGCGGCGCCATACCCGGAGGCACTGGCGGCTGATGGGCATCCGTCCTCCGCCCAGCCGCCCCTGCCGCGGCTCGGCCAACTGGGCCGACGCCAGGAGCTTCGCGCCCGAGTTCAGGGACCCGCCCTGCATGAACATGATCTCCATCAGCCCCGATGTCAGCATGTCCCACTCCTCCTCCGTGCACGGCCGGGGGCCGCCCTGAGTGTCGCAGGAGCGGTCCAGGGCGGCCAGGTAAAGACAGTACTGGGCCTGCGTCTCGGCCGAGACCGACGCCCGTCGGAGCAGCCCCACGTCGCCCACGGGCGGGCGGGCCGCGGCCAGCCGGGCCCCGGCCTCCGCCCGCGGCGCCCCAGCCGCCCGGGGGCCCAAGGCCGGGCGGGGGCTCGACCCCGGAGCCCGCGGCAGCGGCGCGCGCCCGGCGGGAATCCTCGACCTGTCGGGCCTGCCACGCGCCAGCATCCCTGCCCTCGGCTGCCGCGTCCAAGAGCTCGCGGCGGAGGCCGGCCAAGGGGTCGCCGGGGGCGCCGCGGCCCCGCGACGGCCATTCGGCCGGTTTCAGCTCTGACGCGACCCACCTGGCGCGCAGGAGGCTGCCCGTCGCCAGCAGCAGGCCCCAAGACGCCAGGTCAGGGAGAGCACGCCATCAGCCGAAGAGCGCCCCTTCGTGGCTGCCAGAGAAGCCGTTATGGAATCACCTATCACAAGAGGCCTCGAGCCCAGGTTGTCGACGGAACGCAACTGGTGGCGGACGCCGCACAGTAGGGCTTCGGCCTCGAGGACGGGCATGGCCGCGCAGGGCCGCTTCCACTCGACCCCCCCGCAGACCTTCCAGGGGGACTTGAGGAGCTCCAGAGGGGCGTCCTCGAACTTCCCAGAGCGCCGAAGATCGAAGCTGCTGTCGCGACGATCGGTGTCCGAGTGGGAGTGCTGGGGCCTTACGAGCTCCACCAGGATCTGCTTGTCGGGGCCCCTGTCGTCCACGAACAACTGCGCGGCGGCCGCGGCGAACGCCCGCCCTCGCGGCGCCTCGCGGCACCTGGCGGCCTCGAGGGCCCCCACCCTCTCGGAGCGACGGCCGGCCTGCTTGACGAGCTCGAGAGGAGGGCGTCCTCGCACGGCCCCAAGACCCCAAGGCGACGCATCCACCACGACCACGCCCAGGCTGGCGGCGGCGGCGGCGCTGACCCCGAGTGGCGAGATCCTGTCCCAGACGTCCAGCCCCCTACGCACGGAGGCCCAGAGGGCCCTTGCCTCTCGGCCAGGGCCCCTCCGGGCCGCCTCGCAAAACCTGCGGCAGCATTTAATTATCCCGACAAAACAACCTAACAGCGATGTGTAGGAACATATATGGAAGCATTCCCCTTAAGATTCAGATGAAAATCCAGTTGTAGAATTCTGCTGTTCTCGCAGTCGTAGTCGCATTCGCGATGACAGTCGCAGCGGCAACGGCAGTCGCAGTCACAGCCTCAGCCTCAGCCTGCCTCAGCCTCAGCCTCAGCCTGCCTCAGCCTCAGCCTGCCTCAGCCTCAGCCTCAGCCTGCTTCAGCCGCAGCCTCAGTCTGCCTTCAGCCTCGGCCTCAGCCTCAGGCTGCCTCAGCCTCAGCCTGCATCAGCCTCAGCCTCAGCCTCAGCCTGCCTCAGCATCAGCCTGCCTCAGCCTCAGCCTCAGCCTGCCTCAGCCTCAGTCTCAGTCTGCTTCAGCCTCAGCCTCAGTCTGCCTTCAGCCTCGGCCCCAGCCTCAGCCTGTCTCAGCCTCAGCCTGCCTCGGCTGCAGCATCAGTTTGCTTCAGCATTGAACATGTGGCCCAGGAATGGAGATCTGGGAACTAGAAAAACACAAAGTGGCCTACAGCTGGCCCGGGGCATTCAAAATCATGCCCACGAATGGAGTTCTGGGAACACGAAGAGCACGAAGTGGACTACAGTTGGCTCCGGGCATTCAAAATGTGGCCCGGGAATGGAGTTCTGGAATCTCGAAGACCACGAAGTGGCCTACAGTTGGCTCCAGGCATCCAAAATGTGGCCCGGGAATGGAATTCTGGGAACTCGAAGACCACGAAGTGGCCTACAGTTGGCTCCGGGCATCCAAAATGCACGCCGGGAATGGAGTTCTGGGAACTCGAAGACCACGAAGTGGCCTACAGCTGGCTCCGGGTATCCAAAATGTACGCCGGGAATGGAGTTCTAGCAGCGCCAAGAACGATTTTGCGAGGATGTCCCAAGCGATTTGGGCTTCGACAGCAGCCGCCCCGGATCCCGCCCCGACCCCCCTGAGGAGTCATGATGCTCTCTTTTGACCCTACTAGAAACCTATCAGTCTTCGCTGTTAAGTAAAAACGCTGACTGCCTCGCGCCTACACAGGCTGATGAGACACGGGCGGCCCAGGAGGCGCTCTAGGCACCTTTCCCGAGCACGCGCCTCGCCCCAAGAGGCCCCCGATGGCGAGCCGGGCCCTCCAGACGCGCACGGGGGTCGGGCGGAACGCACGCCGCAGACAGTCGATCTCCCACCCCAGCACCACCGCCCGCCCACACGACACATCCTCTTCGTGCAAGGGCAAGCCTCGGGACTCGAGTGCGGAAGAGACTCCGGCCAGGCGCTCTCGGACCACTTGCTCGCCAAACGAGAACACTACGCAATTACCAACATACTGCGCACGGGGCGAGGAGGCGAGGGAGGGAGGGGGAACTCCGTCGGCGAGCCTGGCCGCAGCAGGGGTCCCTCCTCCTCGGCCGCGCGCCCATGGATCGCCTGACACCGCCAGAAGGCCCAAGACCAGCCCATGGGGAGCACTCGCATCCTGGGGGCGATCCAGGCGTCGGGCGACACTCGGATGCCGCACACGTGGGCGACTCCCACCCAAGAGGCCCGGACCTTTCGCAGACCGAAAAACTTGCGGAGCTCCTCGGGGAGTTCCATATGATAGAACGCGTCTTCGATGTCAATCTGGCCTATGTATATGGGCTGACCCTGGGTTTCGCCACTACACACCTGGGAGAGCGCGTCGTCCGAGACCAGACTGACAGGGGCAGCGGGCTTGAAATGCTGATTAGACCGGCGGCAATCTACGACCAACCGCTGCCCCCCACTCCCCTTCTTCACAAAGAGACAACCGACTACCTCAGCGCAGCGCCCGAGTGACACCTCGACAAGGCCTGCCTCGAGCAGCCTGCGAACAAAATCGCCATAGAGGGAGGGGGAGTGGAGGCGGGGATCGCCGCAGGGCCGGGCTGGCCCCGAGCCCATCAAATTCTCACGAGCAACATTATTTGGCAAAACCTGCGACTCGACAAAGTGAGCGACTGTACTTCCCCCGCTGGATCCCCAGAGCCTGGCGAGCGGAGTTGGAACCGACCCTGCAGCAGAGAGGGGCACGCGGGCGGCTTCATAGGCGACAGGGCCCCCCCCCTGCGTCGTAGGGGAGGCCGAGGCGCAGCGCCCGAAGGGCTGCCGCCTGCGAAAGATCGCCTGGGGGCGGCCCCAAGGCAGAGACGGAGTTCTCAACGTGCGCAAGCATGCGCTGCTGCCCCAGGCTCAGATCCGAAGGCTGAGAAGATCCCCCGCAGTCGCCATGGAGCAGATTGAGACCCCTCCACGCACCGAAGAACGTCGAGGTGGTGACGCCGTCGACGGCCGGACCTGCGCCGGCAGCCCCGCGAGAGCCCGGGCGCGGGCGGCTCTGGCGAGGGGAGCAGCGCGGTGGGGAAGGGCAAGAGATCCCTGCACGCGCTCCTATCAAAAATTCCCGGCGGCGCTGCTGAGCGCGGCCGAGCATCCCCAGTCTCACGAGTCCCCCCACCAGGCCTGAGGGACGCCTGGCGGGGGCAGTCGATCATCACCCCTGCTTCTTCTTACCCAAGGCCTCGCGGGCCTCTCGCGCTTTCAGCAGGCTCTTGGCGAGCGCGGCGTCCCTCTCCATCTCCTGCTTCGCGCCCTCCAGGAGCTGCGGGGCGACACCATGAGCCTGGTCTCGGCCCGGGCCGTCGCGCCGAAGGCCGCCTGCTCGTCGGCCGCGAGGCGGCCGCCAGCCGCCCCTGAGGATCGCCCCCGAAGCTTGTCGCTGTAGCAATACTCGATGGTCTGGAGCCTCCTGGACACCAGCTCGACCGAAAGGATCCCTGGGGTCGCCAGGTTCTAGAATCTAGAACCCATGCAAAGACCATATTAAAACTAGATCTGTATATACATTCTAGATCCGGCCTCATAAAGTAGATCCATCCATGAATATTACACCCGACTATGAAATACATACACTGAATACGAGCGCTCCTGACAATCACCATAAAAAACAGCGCCAGACCTCCCTCCATCCTTCCCTCCCCGCTCCCCCCCCTCCCCAGATTAGCACGAGCATTTCGGATCGGCCATCCATGTGATGTTCCCCTTCTCTCTCTCCCTCTCTCTCTCTCTGCTTCTCTCTCTCTCTCTCTCTATCGAAAGCATACCCGTAATTCATATAAAAAACATACGCGTGGGTGATTATCTAAAACTTCCCGCCTCAATATTCCTCCGCCCTCCCCCTCTCTTCTCTCCCTCTCCTCCCTCGCCATCCCTCCCCGCGAGCACCGACACCTGACCCTCCACTACGACGCACCACTACCACATAACACGATTCAGGTTACCGCACAACGCACCACGGCCAAGCGCCACCACCACGCACCACCGCGCAAATCGGCCACGCACCACGGCCACGCACCACCGCCACGACGCGCCTGCGCCACGCACCACGACCACGCACCTCCGCGCAACACCCCGCGCGCCATCGCGCGCGCACCATACTGAACGCACCGCGCGCCACGACCGCGCGCCACGCAAGGCAACCGCGCGCCACGCAACACGAACACGCGCCACGCACGGTCGTAGTCGTTGTAGTCGCAGTCGTCGATGTCGGGGTGGTTGCCGCCTTGCCCGGGGGAGGGGGCGCGGCGGGGTACGAAATAAGCCATGGGCGGGGTGGTATGGGCGGGCAAGGGGGCGGGTGCGCAGGGGCGCTGAGGGGACGGGCGGAAGAGGAAGGAGCGGGGGGAACATTAGCGAAAAGCAGGGGCTAGAAGGGCGGATGGGAACGCACGGACTGATGGGGACAGGGATGGAGGGAAGGAGGGGCAGCAGCGAAATGCAAAGGACGAGCAGTGGGAGGAGGGGAGGGATGATGATATATCGCTCGCTTGCTGCGCCACAGCTGTTCTGGCTTCGAGGATGTGGCCCGACCGCACATTCATTCCAAGGGAGCCTTGGAAGACCCCGATCGGCTGCTCACTCTCGAGGGGCGGGATGGCTTCTGATGCGCCAGTGCAAGTTATCGAGTCGCCCGACTGGCCCCCGCCGACGAGCCCCAGCCCGACGGACACAGCCGTCACAGTGCCAGCTACCCCGCCCCAGTGGCGCGAGTCGCAGGTGCCAGCTTCGCAGCCCCCTCCAGAGGCGATTGAGTCGCAGGTGCCAGCGTCGCAGCCCCCAGAGGCGATTGAGTCGCAGGTGCCAGCTTCGCAGCCCCCTCCGACTCCAGAGGCGATTGAGTCGCAGGTGCCAGCTTCGCAGCCCCCACCAGCGATGGAGTCGCAGGCGCAGCAGCAGTGGGGTCACGACGCCCAGCCGGCTGCGTGGCATGGGACAGGCGCGCCTGCCACCCCAGCGGGGGCAGCCACGCCAGCGACGCCGCATGCGAGTGGCGGGCCTGGCGCACTGGGTAACCTCAATTTGGGGATGATGGGGAGGGGGGAAGGGACTGGGAGTGGAGGGGGAAAGGGAGGAGCAGGAGTAAGGGGGTGGCGCGATGATAGCGGGGTGGGAGATTGGACGAGGATGTCGATGAGCGAGCGGAGAAGGAGGAAGAAGGGGGGCCGCGGAGGATGAGTAGGAGGAGTGGGTGCCAGGGAGTGGGAGGAGGAAGGATGGGCGAGCGGGGGGAAACTGAGAGGAGACGGAGCGGGAGGATGATAGGGGGAACATGAGTTTTCGGGTGATGCGTTTATCTTCGCACACTAGTGTAACTCATCATTGATCGGCACGTCCCCCCGCCGTCGCCCAGGTGCGCAGCAGTCCCCCGACATGGATCCCGACGCGGAGCTGGATGCGCAGTCCCAGAGAATGCTGTCGGAGTTCGACACCCCCGAGAAGATCTCAACCATGATGAAAGACAAGTTCAAGCCCTTGACAGAAGGACGCCCGATGCCGCCACTGAGTAGAGAGGGATGGGACGGGGGAAGGGCGCGGACGGAGGGGGTGGGAGACTTGTTGATAAGGGAGGCGTGAACTGAATGGGGCGAGGGGAGGGTCGGGGACGGGGGAGGTGCTCCAGAAGATTATTCAGGGCGGCAGCTGTTCTGCATCATGTTTTCTACCGCCTCCCTCGTTCCTCACGCCTCTCTCTTCGCCCCTCACTCGTCCCTCTCTAGCTCCCCTCCTCCCTCCCCATCGCCCTCCTTCCCCTCGCACTCCTCCTGGCCCATCCTTCCCATGCTTCCCCTCCGCCCCCTCCGCGTCTCAACGGCCCCCGACGCCGACGAAACGCTCTCGGCGAGGCGCGGCTGTTGGAGACCGCTTCAAGATGAGGTTACTCCGAATGCCTGGTGGAAACATCCGAAACTTCAACACTCCCGCCACGTCCACAGTCTCGTCGACGTCCATTGCCGTCGTCGTGTGAGTAGCCGTTTTTTGGCTCCAGATTGCATCTGGTGTTTTACAGATCTACGCCCCGTGGATCGTGCGGCGAGGCTCGTCGATGGCACACGCTGGCCCGCCCGATGACGCCGCCGACGACGATTCGGCGGCCCCCCAGGCTAAGAAGAAGGGGAAGGCTCGGGCAGGTTCGGCGTGGCACTGCGACATGGACAGGCTGAAAGACGAGATGCTAGCGGCCATTCCAAGCGACGCATCTGGCGCGAAGCTGCTCGCGTATCGGGAGACGTTTGCAGGGCAGAGAGACGAGGAAGAACTGTGCAAGAACCTTTGGCTGCGGGACGTGCCGAGAGGCGTGCCCCAATCAAATATGAAGGCCGCGCTGCTTCACGTGGCGACAGAGCGAGAGTCCATCTGGAAATTAGCAGACGATAAGGAGGGGTGGTCCACGCGCCAGGCCTTTCGGATCAGAGCCATGGTCAGAGATATCAGTCAGGCCGTGCTGAAAGCCACAACGAGACCAGGCTCGTGCCCGCCATGGGTCAAACTCTTCATCACCGAGGACGACGACGCCGCCGCGGACGACGGCGGCATGCCCGGGCAGGACAGCGATGACGCAGACGACGCCGACGAGGTTCCAGAGGCCGCGGCAGCCTCAGAGCCGATGGCAACAGCATCCGCTGGCGGTGGAGACACGCCCCTTGCCATCAACCCCGATGGCAGCAGCGACGGTGCCCCTCTCTACAAGTACGAGTTCTTCTGGGAAACGATGGCCCGAGGGAGGTTTAGCATTGGGGCCCGCTCTCGCGGCGAAGATCACTGGAACTCACTGTGGATCACTGGGTGCAGTGACTCACGGTGAGTTCCAGTGATCTTCGCCGCCACGAGCGTGCCCCAATGCTGTAACCGCACAGGCAGCGCATCGCAGTTTGGTGATCGGCCCCAACAAGATGAAGCCCCCCGAGCTGGCGTTGCCGTTCGAGGTGAATGAGTCTGACGACGATTCGAAGCTTGTCATCGCGCGCTGGGAAGATGGCGACTATTGGGAGATCGACTTGTTAACGGTTGGCAAGCTGAGGAGTCACCGCGCGCTCGAGTTCAAGAACAATCCAGGTGGTGACCCGCATTGGACAGGGAATAAGGACAACGTAGACTGGAAGCTCGTGTACAGGACAGATCGCAGCCTGCTGCTGAGCATTCAGAGCTGGGGCCCCGAGGACACCGACTGGGTGCAGAGGCTGCAGCTAGTGATCGGCCATATGACCGACGACGAGAAGGCCAAGGCCATCGATGGGCTCAAACATATCGCAGTCAGCATGATGGAGGGCTCCTTGACGAAGGAGGACGCTGACATCAAGAAGTTGGAGTACGCAGTGAAGCCGAAGAGGATTCCACTGAAGCGCCGCCCAGCAGCGGGCGGGGGGGGCGCTGTGATGAAGCGCCCAGCGGCAGCGACCAGCCCAGAGCAGGCGAGTGCAGCTCAATCGGTCGAGGAGGCGCTCGGCGAGCTTCTCGGCAAGGACATCGGGGGCGGCGCGGACACCGTCGCCAACGAGAAGAGCGACGGCAGTGGCGGTCATGCACATGCTGAAGCTGACGACGATGACGCACCCTTAGTAGTCAAGAAGAGGCCAGCAGCGAAGTCACTTTCGGCGCCAGTTACGGTACGCAAGCGCATTGCTGCCGCTCCAGCTTCGGAGAAGCCAGCGGCGAAGGCGCTGGCCAGTCCAGGTACCGCGGCGCCCGCGGATGGCAAGGGCATTGAGCACGTTGGCATCCTGGACCCCACGCAGGCGCCGCCCGCCGCGGCCACGCCAGAGTCTGTAGAGCCAGCGCCTGCAGCGTTCCAGCCTGCGCCGCCCAAGCCAGCGCCGTCAATAGATTGGTGCATGCCGCCGCCTGGCGCAGATTTCTGGTAGTTCTCTCGCTGGCGCTGTTTGGCGCCGACTTGCGTTCGAGCAATAACACTGTCGAGCCCGAGTGGTGTTACCCGGCTCGTCGCAGTCGCAACCACAATCATCGCGTCGTCAGCTACATCGTCCAACATCTCATCACTTCTGATGTTATTTATTTCTCGACGTATCACCCCTTCCCCGTGTGTCGACCAAGTGTTGTGCGTGTGCTCTCATCCACTGTCCGTCTGCATGCATGCTTCACACTTCGTGTCTCCCCCATCTCTATCGCATCCCTCTTCCTCTCGCTCGCAAGCCTCTGAACAACAAGGCTCGACGCTACTTACTGCGCCTCCTCCTCCTCCTCCTCATCCTCCTCCTGCTAACCCCATCCTCCTCATCCTCCTCCGCCTCCTCCTCCTCCTCCTATGCACCCCCTCTCATCATGCCTTGTATCATCCGCCGTCCACCGTCCTCCCATCACGGTCGGGTCCAGTGCCGCCACATCTTGCGCCCTCGTCCTAACACCAATCCTGGAGATTGCTATCATGTTGGACGTGTTGCACCCCTTCTGCGACTCATCGATAATCAATGGTCACAGTGACGCACAGTGAGTTACAGTGAGTCGTGCTACCCCCCCCGCTCGACGCCTGCGTCGATGTCGGTGAGTCGGCACCTGCCCATTACCGCCGCCGCTCCTCTCGCGCCGCGCCCGCAGGAGATGCCCCCGCTCCAGATGAAGGGGGTCCCAGCCCGAAGGAGAAGGAGGAAGAGGACTTCTGGGATGCCGCCAAGCAGAACAACTACATCTTCGCAGCTCGCGGCGGAGCTGGAAACCCGGCGGCGGGGAGGTTCGACAGGTGGGTGCGGCACAAGGATCGGGTGCAGCAGAAGCAGCACTATGACTCCTTGGGCCCCAAGGCAAAAGAGAAGTTCCGCGCTGACTGGCTCCTGAACGAGCACAACAAGTATCGGGAATACAATCGCCCCAGACCACCATGGCCACAAATCTGATCTCAGTCTCTCGCTCCCCACGCCCCGCTCATCCTCCTCCTTCTACCCCTCATCCTGCTCATAGTCCTTCTCATCTTCCTCGCCCCCTGCCAGCATTTTGCCTCCCCCATCCTTCAGCTTGACGTCCTGGCCCCGATCCCGCATCCCCCCCATCCAAACCACGCCTCATCCTCTGTTGACTTCCCCCATGGACCTCTACTCGCATCTGCCTACCTTCAACTTCCGAGGTGGATCAAGACGAAGGAGATGTCCCAGACCCATCGGATCAACCGCTACACGGACGCCCGCTATATGAAAGCCTGGCGGCAAATTGTCCATGAATTCCAGTATCCAAGTTACTCCTTGAATGCGTCCTGTCTCGTTCCTCCTTCCCTGGTTCCAACCGCCGCCCGCTGGCCCGCCCTCCGTTTCCCCCCGACCCTGCCCTCCGCCCGCCCTCCACGGGGTGTCCCCCCACCCCGCCTTCCGCCCTCCACCCTGCCCTCCACCCTCCTCTCCCGCCCCCTCCCCCCCTGCCTGGCCCCGCCCTGTCCTTGGTCCGTCTGCCCTCCGCCCGCCTCTCAGGGAAACATGCCCAGACGCTCGCGCCGTCCGCCGCCCGCGGCGGAGTGGTTTACACGGTGGGGGGGATCGCGACTGAGGAGGGCGGGGGCCCACAGGGCCTCCGCAACGCGCTCAACTACGCGTTGAGGCGCCAGCGGGGGGCCCATAACGTCGGGCCGCGTCCGACGGGGGGGGTGGAGGGCCGAGAGCGAGGGGGGAGGGGAGGGAACAAACGAGAGGGGGAGGGATCGAGAGAGAGAGGGAGAGAGAGAGAGAGTGAGGGAGAGAGAGAGAGAGCGGGAGAAAGAGAGAGACAGATGTGAGGTGAACGATAGATAGAGGCACGTACAAATAATGAAAGAGAACGGGCGAGAGAGATAGCGAGGGATATGGAGAGATATATGCATACGAGTATACGCATATACATAGTTGTAGCTCGAGAAATAGAGGTGTATGTAGATACAGAGGTCGGTGGATAAGTATACACTTAGAATGTATATATACATATAGATGCACACATGTTCATCATACATGTATCGAGACATATACATATAATGGCACACGCTGCTATGAACACATAGGTGTATGCAGTTGCTGTTATGTGTGACCATATGTACATATACATATACATATATAGAGAGATACATATAGAGAGAGCGGGGGGCGGGGGCGAGATCGGGCGCATGCCCGGCCCCGCCGAAGCACTGCCCCCAGCTGGCCTGGTATGTCACGTCGCTGATAAGTTGGAGCCCCGGGGCGGGTAGCCGCGACGGCGACTGAGGCGGCTAGGCGCGGCAACGGCGATGGCGGCGCGACGGCGGCGGGTCTGAGACATTTCGTTAAGGGAAAGACTGGCACGAGGGTGATGCGGGCGCGGGAGGGGGGGTGGATGACGGCAATGGGGCCAGGAGGAGCGGAGAGGAAACGACGAAGGTGGCGGGCGGGAGCGCGGGGAGCGCGAGGTCGGAGAGGGTTACACAAGGAAGTGATGGGCGGTGTATGTGCGGTGAGTGAGGCGATGAGCGGAGGAATGGAGGTGTCTGGGTACTCTCTCTTAGCCCAGGTGCCATACCATGGGGCGTCCATGGGCGAAATGGCGTACGTGGACTCGAGATCTCAAATACCTCTACGTCACGGAGGGCCTGAGTGAGTCCTTCGAGACGGCGTGGACGCAGAGGATGACGTGGTATTCGGACTCCGAGAATGAGAGCCACGATAGCATAGTCAACCGCCTCACTGCCGTCGTGCAGAGCGCCGCCCGCCCGATGCCTGAGGTCGTCCCATGTGCGCGAGCAGTTGGTGGGAACGCGGCCCAGGTCTGCCACCAACCAGTATAAGCGTCACATGATAGGTAGGCATAATATAGCATAAGGTAGGTGAATGGGAGGCTCAATGGAGGCGGAATGACGTAATATGAGTGATGGGGGAGTGTTGGGGTGGAAGCGGCCGCTCCCAGGTCTCGTCAGCCGCGGCAGGCGCTGGCGCTGGCGCGGCAGGCGCTGCCGCTCAGGCCGTGGGGGGCATGCCGATCGAGCCCATCGTTCGGCCATCGTGCATGTCCGCGCCAGCGGCTGCCGCGGCGCCCGCTCCCGCGGCAGCAGCCGCTCCCGCGGCAGCAGCCGCTCCCGCGGCCGCCGCCCCCGAGGCCGCCGACGGCGGGGCGCCGACGGGCGGCCGCCGCAAGCGGGGGAAGGCATCCGCTGCCGAGCCCTCCGCGGGCGGCGAGGGAGGTGGCGGTGCTGAGACGGCGCCTCCAGGTAAGAAGACGAAGGCTGGTGGCACGCCATTGCAGAAAGTGAAGGCGGCGGTGCTGAGCTACGGCGTCCAGCGCACGGCCGCGAGTACCTTGCTCAAGGAGATCAAGGATGCGACTGGCGGGACGGAGCCTGGCAAGGTGAGGAGCAAGTGGTATCCGTTCAACAACGAGCACGCCTACGGGGCGCTTGAGAAGGCAATCGCGCAGCTGGAGGGCGTGATTTACGACAGGAACAAGCCGCACTACGCCCAGTTCATTGCGGAGAACGTGCAAGAGCTCCGCTCCGCGGCGGCGAAGGCAAGGAAGGCCAACCTGCTCGACGAGCAGTTCGTGGAGTTCACAACGGTCATTGGCCCTCACATCGACGAGCTCACGATGCAGATGCGCCTGCTGCTCGACCAGTGCTCCCAGCGCCTCAAGACGGAGTCCTACTTCGACAGCAAGAGGGCCAGCTGAGGGCGAGTACGTCGACCTCTTCGTCGCCTCGGAGGTTGCGACAGGCCTGTGCACAGGGGTGGGCGGGCTTCTGACGCGGGTGCAACCATCGCAGGACTCTGAGAGCAAACCCGGGTTTAAATGATGGGATATAGGAGGGGAGGAGTAGGATGGACGATGGAACGGACGGTGGCGGAGGGAAACTCAGGAGGGAGAGAGCGGGGCAGGCGGGCGGGAAGGGTGGAGGAGGGGTGGAATGAAGGGGATGACGCGGAATCGGATCGGGGGGGCAGGGTGGTAATGAAAACTCTGCAGTCTGTTGCGAAATCGCACTCGCAAACCAAAAATCCCACGTCCGCAAGTGAATCCACGGGCCGGTTTGGGGCCCAGGGACCGTTGAGTTTGGGCCCGTTGAGTTTGGCGTTGGATCTACTTTTACCCTGTTATTTTACAGGGATGGTCGATCTCAATGGTACCGTTGAGCGACCGGTGAGAACCGTTGAGTTTTGGTGGGCCACAAAAAGTTCTGGTCCAGCCTCGGGGAGCGTCGTAGCATGCGCTGGGCGGCTCGGTGTTTGAGCCCCCTGGTGATCTAGATCTGGATCTGGGCATCCGCGCGTGAGTGGCGCGGCCTGGGCGCCGCCGCCAGTGGCAGGCAGCTAGTTTTGTAGCTGGGGATGGCATCGGGAGAGCCTCCAAGCTGCGTGCGTCTCGGGAAGGAGGGGGAGTTACCGATCGGGGTAGTCCAGACTGGCGTGTACCAGTGGAAATAGCAGTGAGGGCGATGTCTGGGCCATGCCTGGAATGCCTGGGGATGCCTGAGACGCCTGCGGATGCCCAGGATGCCTGAGGCGGGGGAGAGGATGATGTAGTAGTGGCAGTATGGGTGCTGCCCCCTCAGAGACGCGGCGCTGCCCCCAGCATCTCGCGTTCAGCCAGCTTCGAGCCTGGCGTAGCTAGAGCGGCACGGCGGGCACGACGGCATCTCCCTCCGTACGATTTCTGGACAACCTTGTGTCATGTGTGTACTCATGTGATCATGCTTGCGCGTATGCCATGCTGCCACGCATGCTATGAGTCGCACCACGCTCGTGCAACTGATATCGATCCGTCTCTTGGAGTTTCTGGTCCGCATTGCTGTGCACCGCCCGTGCCGCGCGCTTCTGTTTACGCACGTGTTTGAATCGTGCATGCGCTTTCGGTAGACGCTGACGCAGCGGCTGGGGCTGCTCGTCGAATGCCCAATCGATCTCTGCTCTTCTCCCGCAGACGTGAGGCCGCGAGGATGCGGACGTGGGGTGAAGTGAGGATGAGCATGTTGGCGAGGGCGATGAGTGGGAGGGCGGAATGCCGATGAGGCGCAGAGGCAGACGGTGGGCACTAGAGCTGAGATGGCGCAGGGGCGCGGGCGCGCACCTCGCACATGCATGACTGTGTCGTGCGCGCGCTCGCTCAAGAAATGAAGTGCGTGCGGCGTGCAGTGCTGTCTACGCTTCTCCAGTGCGCGTGTCCGAACCTATCATCCTGGCTGTTCGTACCATTCCATCTCACCATCCCCTGTCGTAACTCATCTCACTCTCGGCGTGCCCTCGGAGCGTCGCCGGGAAAGCCTCGACGCACGAGGTAGGTGCGCTCGTAGCTGGAGTCGTAGTCTGCAGTTGCCTGCGGGCGGGGCGGCGATGGCCGCCGCGGGGGGCGCCCGCAGCTCGCTCTCTGCGCCAGTGCGGCGCAACAGCTTGCGAGATGGCATGGGGGCGGAAGCGACAGAGGACGAGCGAGCGCGAGATAGATAGCGAGTGAGCGGGATAGGTGGGGACGGAAGAGAGGTAGCGCGATAGCGAAAGCCAATTGATGGATGGACAGAAAGACGGTGCATATACGTATACATATGTACACACATTCACGGCCATGCCCGTGCACATGTGCTACCACATTAACGCGTGCATATAACTGTTAACATGTATTCACGTAATTGTTCGATAGTGGGACTCGCCACGAACTGTAGAACCAGGTGTATAGATTGCGAGATATAGAGCGAGCGGGAGCGACATGGGCACGCGGTGATGTATAGATATATATGGAGAGATATCGATAACGAGAGAGAGAGAGATAGATATAGAGCGAGAGGGGGGAGATCGGCAGAGAGGAATGGATATCGCAAGCGATACGTATATATAGTATGTAGACGTACATAGATAGACATATAGACCGAGGCCGACGTGCCGATAGAGTCTGGCCCGAGAAGTAACGAGGGGGGTGGGGGGCGAAACTCCGCGGCGATGGTCGCATCCACGAAGCCCCCCCAGGGACCAACTGGACAATGCCATCGACAACTTCCACGCTTATCTCGAGGGTGACACCGCTGTCGTGTTCGGTGGGCACGACCGACCGTGTGACGGCGATGCATCATCTGTGGACTCGCCCCGACCTCACTGGTGCTCCCCCCCTTCCCTCCTGGCCCGTAGGCCGTGGCCGTCCGTGGCCCGTGGTCGTGATCAGGGGTCGTCGTGGCCGTGATCAGCGGTCGTCGAGGTCCATGTTCCGCCGTCGTGATCTATGGCGGCGCATCGTCGCGGGGAGCGGCCCCCGCTTGCTGAGTTCGTTCGAGGGGCCCGAAGAAGTGTCTCCAGATTGGCTGACGCCCGAGCAAACCAAGGCCCTCAACACGGGAGCGGCGGAGGGGCTGCCTATTCCGACGCAGACAATGCAACTGAACGGGGTGGCAGAGGAATGTGCATCTGAGCACGACCGTGTCTAGGAGAACTAGAATGCCTGGAAGCAACCACGGCAAGGCCGCGCGCGCTCGCGTGGTAGGCGACTAGGGGCCCTCGCTCTCTGAGAGAGAGAGGGATACATATATATATATATATAAACATAGGGAGAGAGGGATGGAGGGAGAGCGATAGAGAGAGAGAGAGAGAGAGCGAACGAGATATCTAGGTAAGTAACGAGAGCACGTGAGAGGGAGACACGCGGGGAGGCACGGAAAGGGGGGATAGAAAGATAACGAAGGAGAGAGACTTGGGGGGATACGGAAAGAGGGGTGCGACAGCACTAAGGAGCGACAGAAGGATATATAGCGGGAGATGTATATTAATGATGTTTGGCTGGGCATCCTGTTTTGTCTCATAGTCTCGCTGTCGCATCCGCGATAGCACGCGTGGGCCCAAGTGTGCCGCGCCGCCACTCGGCCAGCAATCATTCCTGCAATCGAACACACCTTGCGGCTGCATCTCCATGAATCGCCCGCCCAAGCGTGCCCGGACGATCGACCCGACGGACTACATACCTTCATATCATCGTGCCGAGTGGGAAGATCAGTGCAATGACATGCGAGATGCAGGCCACAAGTTGATGGCTCACTTGCAGGCCGTGTGGGGCTGGCACGGAATATCGCACACCTCCTGCCTCGAATTGCTGTCTGGCGCCGACGACGGGTGCGACGTGGAGCCCGTCGTCGGCGCTGGGCACGTCGAGCGCAGTGGCCGTGCGATGTTCGCAGGGCCTGCTCGCAACTTGCAAGATTAGCGCGGCCGGCTTCTGCGTTGCGTGCTACTGGGCAGGCAGGGCAGGTGTCAAGGGCGCGTCGTACAACGAGTTTGGCCTTTGCCCTGGGCTCCAAGCAGGGCGGTATCAAGCGCTTCTTGATTTGAAATTCCCTGACCCAGACACATGCATCAATATTTCCGTGCCTACGTACACTCGTAAAACTGGAGTGCTGGAGTCGTACAAGCTACAGGTTTGCGTGGTATTCGAATCTCTTTGGGACGAGCTTCAGACTACCCCAGGCATTGTAAGTTCTATCGCAGTAGATCAGTGGCCAGCTATTTATGCGGCCAATCCAGTTGTGCGGCGCGCCCTGGACAACGGCGCGCCGCTGCCGTTGCCACTCGGTCTGTTAAACAGCCTGCGGCAATCCGCCGTGTCTATTACTTGAGCGATGCCAGAACTCACTGCGACTCACTGGTAATCACTGCCCCCAGTGAGTACCAGTGACTGTCGGTGTGCCCCCATTAACAACCACATCTGGTGTGCATCCCCGTGGGCTGCTTGTTTGTATGTGGTTTGGTTTTGTAACTAGCTGAATCAGAGAGGGCGTTCTCTCGTGTACGTTGCGGACCGAGCAGGGCCCGCGCGTGTATATCTTACAGCCTGGGCGACCACATGGTCAGCGGATGCACAGATGGCGTGCGGTACACATCTATCCTCGATAGTGGCACAGACAGCCTGGTTGGGTTTTGGCTAACCAACATGGTATCGATGAAACGTCATTTGATAGCAGTCGCACGTGTAAACCAGATGTGCAGGTGCGGGTGTAAGGGGTGGTGCAGTGCACATACAATTCCACAATATGTCAAAAGGTTGATCGTCGCCATTCGCAACGGTCGGAGGCCCGCCCAAATGTTCGACGGCTCGGATCCCGATACGTTTCTGGAGACCATGCGCAGGGCGAGGGGGATCGACCTTGGTTTCACGGGGGTCGTGTGTTGGCTGAGGGGCGATTGGAGTGATATCAATAAAACTCACGGCCTTCCAAACGTCACCAGCGTCCACTCGCCGTGCCCTTTCTGTAGGTGTACTAAGTAGGATATGCACGCATGCTATAAACATATTGCCATCGACGACCTTGTGTGGGAGCCAGTGCGCCCTGGCGAATATGAGCGTGACTGTCGCGCGCGAGAGATAAAGGTGCACGTGGCCTCAGACGCTGTCAGGGATGCTATCGGCAGTGCTTTAGTGTATAAGAAGGGGAAGCTTGGCCACGGCAGGACAGTCTCTCGGGGCGCGGTGGTGGGAGGGGTGCGGTTATTGAAAGACGACGTGCTGACTCCCAGCTCCGAGCTGATGAACATCACACCCTCAACACCAAACCACCTCCATTCACCATCACATTTTGGAGAACGATCCGTGACATTAATGGCACACGCACTGGTCTGGTTGTACACAGGAGCCCGTTGTTTTGCGATGAAACTGGCGTTGAACCTGTTACTGCCGTTCAGGTTGACGTGCTTCATTCCATATGTTATGGCCCCGTTCAGAGGCTGGCGTCGGCAATACTTTGGCGCATCATAGAAACAAATCCGTGGGGTGCGACAGGAGGCAGACTTACGAAACTGGAGGTATGCGTTCGTCATTTGAAGACTGAGATGGGGGCTTGGTTCGAGACAGCCAAGGTTCCGTACAACGACCGCGTGCACGACCTCACAGTCAGCATGCTCGGCGGCGTGCCCTCGCCAGATGCGTCCACATGCGAAGGCGGTGCAATGCGGTTCAAGGCTCACGAGACTTTAATAATGATGAAGTTTGCGCTGTCTAGGCTCCGAAAAACACCGCGCGTCAGAAACCATCAGGAGTTGTTGAGATCAGGCGAGGCAATGGAAGAGTTTCTTGACACGTTCAAGGGCATGGGGATCAAAGTCCCCGAGGACAAGATCCAGCGTTTGTTTGATCTAATGGAACAAACTTTGGTGCTGGCCGAAGACGCTGGCATCCACTGCGTTCCAAAACATCATTTCTGCGCCCACTCGGCCGAGGGGACCTGTTTGAAACAAACGTCTTTAGGATTTTGCGTTTTTGGGCGCGGGGGAGGGGCGGTGCAAAGGGGGAGGCGGCCTTTGCACGGCGGCCCTCTTATATTAGCTCTGCACGCGGTACTGCGTCCCCTTTGCACTGCCGCCACCAAACCTAGAGCGCTGCATGTCAAGATTGCCTGGCCTCCTTGGTGTTTTTTCGCTGCAGGGGCGCTCGTCGCGCGCGCTGGATTCGGGTCGAAATGACGGCGCCCAGAACCGAAACCTGGTCCGTTCCTGCATGCGCCAGGATCAGATGGGCAGGGAATCCGAAATTCTACGCTTGTTACGTGGACGAGGGGCTGAACATGTTGCTCAGGAGCACGGCTGAACGCTCGCATCGGATCAAGTTCGAATATCGGATATTCAAGCTCTTCCTCCTCGTTTCGAAGCTCGGGCTCAGTCGATGCGTCTACGTGCCATGCCCCATATCTATGGAACGCCTCTGTGTTCATGGCGCCGTGGACTGGCGACCCGTGCTACCGTCAGCGTTGCATCAACAGAGTGCCTAGCTGGATTACCCGGGAGGCGCGATCTGTTGCGGGGCAGTGTGGCTACACCGCAGACCAGGTGAACACGCCCTGTCTGGTGGACATGGCTAACTTGCTTTCAATGCTCGATGCCGTGCGACATGGTTGGATGTCTTGCAATGATCCGTTCCCTCGCGTGCTCGATTTGGTTTTGGTCTTCGCAGGGGGCTCGCAGGCGGCAGTAAAAGCGACTGAGAAGGGCATGATGTGTGGCACCATTGACAAACTTCACGGCGATGATCAGGACATCACGTCCATCGTGGGAATGCTGCACGCAGTTTTCCCCATTGTGTCACTGAAAGTAGACGCGCTCGCATGGTTCTCGCCAGAATGTTCTACGTGGCTCACTTTCCTTTCAAGGGGAACGTGCAAACGTTGCAGCTGCGGGAGCAACATCTTGGGGGACCTGAACCTGGCCAAATGCACCACAGCCAACTCAGCATCTGCGGCCTGTGCGTTTCTGGTGATGCTCACCCATTTCCGCCGCGCCTTCTACGGGCTTGAGAATCCGCTCAACTCGTTGCTGTTCCAGGCCGCGGCGTGCGCAACAGACCATGAGACACTGCAAGGGAGGACGGAGGCTGGAGGAGAGTGGAGGGACGAGGAGGCGGAGGGGGATCGGGGGTGGGCGGATGAGAGCTGGGAATGAGGAGGGCGATGCAACGATGGACGGATTCGAGGATGGATGCCTGGAGGGCGGATCAGGCAGGCAGCTTGGCAACTGAAAACGACATTACGAGGGATGGCGGCGTCCGAAAACCACGAGTATGAGATGCAGGAAGGATGATGGACGGGTGACGGGAGGAGGTGTTAATATGACTGGAATGGGCGATGCGCCCGCCCCCCCCCCCGTGTTCCTGTTCCAAGGCCGAGTGGGCGTCCGACGCCATCCGCGTCTCCATGGGGCACCGCTTCGTTACGAGCCTTGGCCAGTTCGGCGCCCCGTCGCAGAAAACCCTTGAGCTGTATTCAAACGTGCAACAGTCGATCTTTTCGAGCCTTCTGTGTAGGCAGGGCACTAGGAAGCGCGAGTCCGATGGCACTGAGCTCGCGCCCGTAAAGGGAAATCACGTCGACGGCAACAAGGCCGCGCTGTCTGCGTCGGCGGCCTATCCTGCCGAATTTTGCTATGCGATTGTGGAGCTCGCTAGCGCACTGCTGGACGATTAGACGGTGGCGGGATGGATTGATCCATAACGATGACGGCGAGGAGGAGGAGGAGGAGGAGGAGGAGGAGGAGGAGGGGGGTGAGGCATGCTTGCAAACACATCGGAGATAGCGAGAGGCACGGTGGCACGTGCACAGCTGAACGCCCCGAGTTTTCCCTCCCACAACTCAGGCGACCCAGGGATCGAACTCTCGTTCGCTGAACTATTTGAAACATAAAAATGCATCGCGTTACCGATCATAGGACGGGCGGGGGCACCACTCAATGTCGGCTATTCTGCTGTGCACGTGTCGCCCATGCGTGTGCGATCGCAAATGTTGCTAGACGATGCGGCGGCACTGGCGATTATACCGCTGGCCGTGCCGCTGGGCAAGCGCGCATCTGGCGTTCTGCTGTTGCGCGCTGATGCGACGCGGCGCGCGCTGCTGAGACGCGTGTAAACATGTTCGGGCGGCTCGTCGACTGACATAGTCGTTTATCTCTCTCTCTCTCTCTCTATCTATCTCTCTCTCTCTCTCTCTCTATCTCTCTCTTCTCTTCGCTTCTCTTCTCTCTCTCTCTCTCTCTCTCTCTCTCTCTCTCTCTCTCTCCTCTCTCTCTCTCTCTCTCTCTCTCTTCTCTCTCTCTCTCTCTCTCTCTCTCTCTTCTCTCCTCTCTCTCTCGTCTCCTCTCATCTCTCTCTCTCTCTCTCTCTCTCTCCTCTCTATCTCTCTCTCTCTCTCTCTCTCCGCTCTATCTCTCTCTCTCTCCCTCTCTCTCTCTCTCGCTCTCTCTCTCTCTCTCTCTCTCTCTCTCTCTCTATCTATCTCTCTCCCTCTCTCTCTCTCACTGCCGTTGCCCCCCTCCTCCTGCTCCCGCGCTGCCCCGCCCGTTTGCGCTCCCTCTTGCCCGGCGGCGGCGCGTTCGCGGCGAAGGGGCGCCCGCTGATCGCACGCAGTAGGTTCGAACGCCGTCGACCAGCGGCCTCGGGACTCACTGGGAGTCACTGGCACCAGTGAGTCCCAGTGAGTCCCAGTGAGTTCGGACCCCTGCGAGCGTTCCACGCGTTGCCCCTTCGCGCCTGACCGGGCATCCCTCACATTGCCACCCTCCCCCCGCCTCTTCCCCCCCCCCCTGCGCTATTGCCATCCACCCCCCCTTGCAATCCACCATGCTCCCCCATCTGTCCCATGTCCTCCCGCTTCTTCCCCCCCCTCCCCGCCCGCCTCTTCCTCCTTCCACTCCCCCATCCCGCCTCCCGTCTCCGCACTCTCCCACATCTTCCTCCCTCTCCCCCCTCCCCCGCTTTATATCACTCCCCACCCGCCTCCGCTCCCCCGCCGCGCCGTCCCTCTCATGCCGTGCCCTCCCCGATCGACCCCTCCCTCGCGCCTCACTCTTCTCTGTCCGCTGCCCCGCTTGCCCGGGCGGCGAGGGGGCAGGGCCTCCGTCGGGCCGTAGACGTCCATCGCGCCGTGGGCGTCGGGAACGGCGTCGTTGGGGCGGCCGTCGTCGCCGTCGTCCCCCCCCTTCTCCGCTTCGTATTCCTCTTCATCATCCCTTTTCCTCCTCCATCCCTCTCCCCCGTCCCCACCTCCTCATCCCCCCATGCCCCTGCCTTTCGCCCGCCCTTCCTCCCTCCGCCCTCTCGCCCACCTCTTCCCCATCCTTCCCTCCTCCCTCTCGACTCTCGCTCCCCCCCCCTCGCCTCCCTCCTCCTCCTCGCCTCCCTCCTTCATCCCACTCAACTCCTCCGCCTCCTCGCCCCCCCCTCCCCCCTCCTCCTCCCTCCTCTAACCTCCCTCCTCCTAGTCGCCTCCCTCCTCCGTAGCAAGTTTGGCTCAATCCATTTTGGCTCAAGTTCAACCGCTCGGCCCTGGTGGTTGAGCTTGGTCGCATCCGAAAGGCTTGGCTCGACGCCTATAGTGTTCGATAACTTGTCTGTGAAAATGCAGCAGAACTACCGCGAGCGACGAGCGATCGTGATTCAGATGCAACAACGCATCGCGATTCTAGATCTACGTAATCACCACCATCATCATTCTAGATCCGCACACGCAATGTAGATCCACGATACCAGGATCTAGATTCAAGATCTGGGCGACCCCAGGGGGGAGGTTCGAACGCGGTAGTTCCCCCCCCCCCCCCCCCCGTTTTCAGGGGGAGGGGGGGGGGTAGGGGAGGGGGGGGGGTGCGGGAGAGGAGGGGGGGGGGGGGGGGAGGGTTTCCGGCGGGGGGGGGGGATTTTCGGAGGTGGGGGGGGCGGGGGGGGGGGGGGGGGGGGGGGGGCCGGGTTCCCGAGGAAAAGTTTGGCAATTTTCCACAGTAAAGCGGCGGTGGATCACGTTCTCTCACATCGAGAGGTCCCGAAAGCGTCGACCCGATCGAGTAACCACTACCACCCGCACTCTCGTTCTCTCCCCCATGTTCCTTCCTTCACCGTCCATATCGCCATCTCCAGTGCGGGGGGTCTACGTTTAGTTTTTTTTTGCTCGACCTTTCATTGTTTTTTTGTGGCGGTCCAGGAGCCTCAGCACATGCGTCTGTCTCAGTTCGCTCACGCACCCAGCTATCTCGCCCACCGCCCATCTGCCCCTCATCTTGCTCCTCCTTCCCCCCCCCCGCTTCCTCCCCCTCGTCATCCTCTCCCTCATCCTCATTCTGGGTGCCAAGTCTATTTTGAGACCTCCTCCGC
Source organism: Prorocentrum cordatum (assembly GCA_963575745.1). Taxonomy (NCBI): domain Eukaryota; class Dinophyceae; order Prorocentrales; family Prorocentraceae; genus Prorocentrum; species Prorocentrum cordatum. Next base: position 26,833 of record CAUYUJ010007006.1, read on the forward strand.
TTGGATGTCGAAACAACTGACCCCTCCCCTCCTACGAATGAAATGGCGGCGCCAAGGCCGAGACGTTATCATAAGTCGATCCTCGAGCAGCTGGCGAAGCCACCTCGACTGTCGACGCTAACTCATCATCTGCAACGCCAGTGAGCATGGAGGTGGAACAGAAGGCCGTTTCACGTGAACCACATTGTAGTCCAGCGTCGCCCCCCCTGGTCCTGAGTGTCCCCGAGTGGTCATGACCCCGCCCCCTGCCCCGAGTCCCTGGCCACACATATGGCCCCCGACTATCGAAATACAGGCTTGCTAAATACATCGATGTCGATGGAAGGCGGCCGCGGAGGAGGCGCCTGCGGTCGCTGAGGAGGTGCAGGAGCCCGTCTGGGCCACGTTCGAGCGGGACCCTCGCGCCTGGCTCGGCCTTCTTCGTCGGTGCGAGATCGACGAGACGGCCCAGCAGAGCGTCTTCCTCCTGGCCCAGTTCAGCGATGAGGGTCATCGCGAGGCCAACAACGTGTTGTTCAAGCTGCTCAAGAAGATGGGCGAGGGGAGCCTCGCGAACCCGTCGAAGTTCGCTCGCAAGTGCGCGACGAACGCGCGGCAGGCCCTGGAGCAGCAGTATCACACGGGCCAGTGGCGTCGTTAGGCTGACGACGACGACGACAGTGACGACGACGAGGCCGACGACGACGACAGTGACGACGAGGCCGACGTTGACGCAACCTCCCGTGCACACGGTGCGAGGCTGCGGTGTGTATTTAAGTGCGGGCGCCACCTCTCATCGGGGCCCCTTAGAGTACATGGGGCCCCTTTCGCGGCTTGCTGCTGAATCGATGTCGACTTGCGTTTTCGAGTTTGATGGTCGAGGACTTGGTGGGGCCGCGCGTGGCGTCGCGCACCGGGGCACCGCAGCCGCGGCCTTCGAGGGCCCCGCCTAGGCCCTCGCAGCGCCGCAGATGATAAGCGCGAGGAGCAGGGCAAAGTCGACTGTCGATCTCGGCTAGAGACGGCGCCGCTGCAGATGAAAAAAAAACAGAGCCGCCGCCGCCGTCGTCGTCGTCGTCGTTCGTCGCCGCCGCCGCCGTCGTCGTCGTCGTTCGTCGTCGTCGGCGGCAGCGTGCCTGGCGCGCGTTCGCCGCGCACTCGTGGACGACCCCCCCCCCATCTCCTTGAACTGTTTGTGCAACGCGCTGTTGGTCTCGCGATGGCCCTCCTCGTGGTCGTCGTCGTCGTCGTCGTCGTCGTCGTCGCATCGACTATCGATGCTCCCTCGCTGATGCTCTCTCGCCGCCCCCTCCCCCACCGCCGCTGCCCTCTCGCCGCGCCGCGCGTCGTGGGCACCGTCGAGGCGAAGGCCGCCCCCCCCGCCGAGGAGGAGGATGGGGGGTGGGAGCGGCATGAGGAGGTGGAGGGAGTGGGGGAAGCGGGGGGGGCATCAGGCTGACGAGCGATGGACCATTGACGCGACGGGGTGCCGAACGAGGCGCGCGTGAGCGCTGACATGGGCAATCGTTGGGCGCGTCCAGCCACCCCGGCGGTCATGGGCGAAGATAGTTGGTGACGACGTGATGGTCGCCATGACCATCACCTCGCCGTGGATTGACTAAGGTGATGGGCAACCGTGGACCATCGCCTCGCCGCGGCTTGACGAGGTGATGGTCACATGGCCAATCACCTCGTCATCTCACGGAGAGGTGATGGTCGCCATGACCATCACCTCGTCATCCATCGACGTCGGCTGCGATCGAGGTGGTCGCGAATCGGGCCACCCAAACTGTTGCGCCCAGCGCCTCATGGGCCGCGTGGGAGGTCAGGACGAGGTGGGCTGGAAGAGGGGGGAGGGCCTGGAGGAGGGGGCAGGGCCTTATGCATCACCATCTTACCGTCACCATTTGGGCTCGTAGCGCATAGGTGCAATCGATATCGAAGCGCGTCCGCATCGTCATCGCCATGGCGAGCGCGGCGGCGGCGCCCGCCGCAAGGGCGTCGTGTCTCGCCACCTTCAAGGGCGTCGTCGACTTCGCGCGGGCGGTGACCGCCCAGATGGAGGATGTGGATCGGGCCCAGGTGATCGAGCGCCAGGTCGCCCACGTGAAGATGATCGTCCGTCGTGGTGGTTGCGCCAGGGATGACGCGACTCAGACCGTACGCGCCATCAACGCGACAGACATCTTCACGGCCGCCCAGAAGCGCGAGCTGATAATTGCAGTAACGGAGTCGGTGACGATGGGCGTCGCCATGACGGGCAAGCGTGACGGGCGTAACTTCAACGTGCAGTACCAGGCGCACCAGTACCCAGAGCACTACCTGACGACGGAGATGTGGGCGCCGCTACAGGACAGAAGGTGGGTGAGGAGGAGGAAGAGGCGACGTCGATATCGAGAGGCCCTGAACGTGTCGACATCGAGTAACCACTATCACCCACACTCTCGTTCTCTCCCCATCCCCACTGCCCCTCCCTCTCCGTCCACATCGCCATCTCATGTTTCGGGCCAAGGTTTCCACCCAGCTTTTTTCAAGTTGTTGCCCCGCCTTCTATTGAATTTGTTGGCGACCCAGGGGCCTCAACCAGACGACCCCGCTCCCCCTAGGGCACCCCACGGGGCTACATGCTCGAGGCTGGGCGCCCGATGGGGGTCGCGTGCTGCCCAGAGGAGCATATCAAGAAGAAGCGTGCATCGAGGCGCTCGGTGCAATCGTCTGTCTGCAACTACCCCCTCCTTGTGTCGCAATTCGTCGAGATCGAGCCGCAGGTGTTCGGGGCCCCCGTGGTCCCCAAGCCTCAGTTTAGCGAGGCCCTGCTCCTGCAAGCAGGGCAGATCACGAAAGCCCGCAAGACGAACGGAATACATGAGCACCCCTCGGGGGGCAGCAGCAGCATGGTCCCGTTCGAGCGCCCGAACCCTGGCAGCAGGCATCAGGACGCATTCACGCAGCAGATGAGCACGATGGTTAACATGTTCGGCCAGCTCATGGGCACCGCATCGGCAGGAGGGGGTACGCGGCAGGGCGACATCCCGCTGACCTTCTTGAATGAGCCCCCATCGGGCTTGCGGAGGACCTCATCAGCAGGGCCCCTCGAGCCGCCGACGACGCCCGCTCCAAAGGGCGCCGCGCCGGATCCTGGCTCGGGGACGCCGCCGCTCCAAGCTTCGAGGAAGCGCGCGCTCGCCGAAGTCGATGACGACGAAGACGATGAGGAGCAGCATCCAGCTATGAAGAAGCTCGCCGCTGCCAGCGGGGGGGCCGCGGTACGGCAGGAGGAGATCGACGAGTACATCAAGAAGATGTTGGAGGAGACCGAGACGACGAGAGGCAAGGGCAAGGCCAAAGCTAAGGCCAAGGCCAAAGGCAAGGCCAAGGCCAAGGCCAAGGCCAAGGCCTGCCCAACATCGACGTCGACCAAGGCGCCCCCGCTACCCGCGCTCAAGAAGCAGCCCCCCATCTATTACAAGGATTATGCCATCTATACAGACGAGAAGAACTCCAAGTGGCGGGTCAAGAAGGTGGGCGTTGTCTGGGGCAAGATGTTCAGTTGGGGGACCTGGGGCGCGTACGGCGGCGACGAGAAGAAGGCGTGGAAGGCTGTGGTCGAGTGGGTCGACGGTGACAAGGGGAACTGGTAGGCGGTGCAGCAGCGCTCCGAGTTCCGAATTAAGGTGGTGCGCTACGCTGGGCATAGCGCCCCCTGCAGGGCACGCCGATGCAATCGTTTTGTTCGCAGAGATATCGATATCGAAGTTTACGGAGTGGCGCTCGTCGTAGTGAAGTCACGATTGGAGCGCGACCCCGCTCAGCTGAGCATTATTTTACGCTGGTGTAGGGCAACGGCGTTTGCATTTGCAGTTGCATCGTGTGCTATATTTTCGTTCAGTGCGCAGACGGTCAGGTTCGCATGTGCCACGGGGACGTTATCCAGCCATCGACGTCGGGCAACGCGGACTCAGATCGATACCGCCATAGGTGTCTGCACGCAGCGCGTCATTGGGAGTGGCGCCCTTCTGACTGCCTCAATGTGAACCGAACAAATCCATTGTGTTATTTTGTTTTGTTTTGTCTTTCTCTCTCTCTCTCTCTCTTTCTCTCCCTCTCCTCCGCAGTAACGCAGTAAACGATTGTAGAGTGAGAGTAAGATAGTAGAGAGTAGATATAGGAAGCCTGGAGCCGAATATGAGACGAGCTCATAAAAGGTATTCGATTATCGTACATCGTGGCGTGCTCTACTATCGTGGTATGCCATCTTACTTTACGATCTTTGTCTCACTCTACTCCGAGGCCGCCCCCTGTATCGTCTAGCGCGGCCTCCCCAGCCATTTTGGCTCGTTGCAGTTGTACGTCGACGATCGAAGCCCACGTAGACTCGCAATCGCCGATCGATCCTTGCAGTTAGTGCCGATGTCCTTCACCAGTTATGCAGCGCAGACGGAGACGGCCCCGCACCTGCAGTTTCCGCTCCCGCCAGGCCTGGAGAATATGACGCCGTTCCCGCCGAGGGACGAGGTCATGCGGGGAGCGCTCGCTCCACCGAGCTTCACGCTCAGCCCGAGCATGGACTGAGCGATGACGAGTTCGGCCTCCAGCCAGCGCTGAATAACTACAAGCCCGCCAAGCCCGCGGGCGACGTGGAAAATAAGGTGCAGTTCCACCCGATGAAGGCCGTCAAGACGGCGCCGTACCTGGAGGGGCCCACGCCGTGGAAGTTGGTGCAGATAAAGCAGCGGGCTGACGAGGACGGCATCTTATACCAGCAGTACTGGGGCACGCTCTGGTACCGCAAGAAGCTGAGGAACCACTTCTTGAGGCGCTACGTGAAGGCGGGGTGCTAGTGCAGGAAGGACGGTGATGGGAAGGACGACGTGTGCTTCTATTGTAGCCGGGTGCACTATATGGCCATGCTGAAGAACCACCAGCGGGATGAGGATGATCTCGGAATGAAGCTCGACATCAAGAAGTGCAGCGCCTTGTTGTGCGCTTTGGATTTGCAGGGCATGCCTCCAGCTAAGCCAATGCATAAGCGCAAAGGCATGAGGCGTTTCTTTTCGTTGGTGCAATCTCGCATGTAGTGCGATCAGCACGCCACTGACGGCGCAATCGATATCGACGACGGAGTGTGTCTTTCAATATGCTGGGCGGTGTGGTTTGATGCCAGCGATACCGAGGTGGCGTGGGTAACCGCGCACATCGACATCGACGCCCACGATGAACGAATGTGCTGGGGATGTATGGCACGCGCTTTGAACAAAACACAACATCATCATCGCCATCATCGTCATCATCATCTTCCTCATCACCATCTGCAGCATCATCGCCATCATCATCATCGCCACCATCACCATGAAGGAGGAGGAGGGGGATGGGCGATTGAGAGTGGAGGGGGAGATGGAGGATGGAGGAATGAGGATGGAGGACCCCCGAGGCAAAGATATATCTCCCATGGCCGGTTTGCCTGCGCGCCCCGCGGTCGAGCTCCGTCCGTCGGAAAGCCCATCGGCCAGCATTGAGATGGGGGTTTTGTGGCGCAAAAAATCGACATCAATAAAAGCAGCGACATCGACGCCAGTAGAGACATCGAACTCGATAGAAACATCGACATCGATATCCGTTGCTTTAGGCCCGAGCGGAGAGCTGACTCCAGTTCAAAGGCTTGACGCACTACGTCTAGCAGAAGTGCAGGCCCCCGCGCCGCAGGGGGGGCATGGCGAGTGCCTCGGCTGATCCCATGCGCGAGGAGGGGCTGGGAGGTTGGTAGAGGGATGGGTGGAAGAGGGAGGAGAGGGGGGAAGAGGGAGAAGAGGGGCAGGGGGGAGGGCGGGGGAAAGGGGGGAGGGCTCGGGGAGGTGTTGGCCAGAATCGAGGCGCCGGAGGCTCTCGCGATGGCTCGCCACGTGGAGACCATGAATCGCATCGGGGAGATTCGGAGCAAAGTTCGGCGCTTGGAGCGAAAGATATGCATCGAACAGGGGTCGGGATTCACCTCGCCCTCCGAGGAGAAGGGCGAGGACAGCGAGAGCGGTATGTTCCAGGACGACTATGAGGATGAGGAAGAGGAGGACAGTGGAGGTGGTGAAGGTGGAGACGGTGGCGAAGACGCCGAGTGCGATGGACCCGCCAGCGACGACGCGCGGACGCGAGACCAGCATCGGGCCTCGAGGCGCGCGGCAGCGGCTGTGCAGGCAGCGGCTGAGGAGGACTCGGACTGAGCGCCCTCTTGAAGCATATTCTCGTCGTCGTGTTGACGGTCCTCAGATTTTCACACACGGCTTTGTATAATATAGTACCCAATGGAAGTGATGTGCAGGTGTTTCGAGTTCGCCCAGCATGCGTTGTGCGCCAGTTTTGCAAGCCGCCTCAGAGCGACACAAATACGCACGATGTGTGTGATCTGCTTTGCGAAACTACCACCACATCGAAATCGCAAATCGAATGCCGACGTTCGAGATCTGATGCTGGGCGCATGCTGTGGAATTGTATTAAACCTTTCTGGAGCTACCATGGGGGCGTTTGCCGACAGACGGCATCGTCTCCGACCCCCCCCCCCCTTCCCGCTCGAATAAGCCGGCCCCGTCCCCTCCCATCGCGACCCGCCATCCGCTTCGAGTCGCGTGAATGCGGGACTTCACTTGCGGCCCTGTGTCTGCCAGCATTCTCTGCGCCTGTGCAAGATCGTGTTGCGGCATGCCGAAGGTAGCTTGCCAAGGTGCATCAGAGTGCGACAACGTTTCGCCCTCCTTCCGAAAACGCACACCGCTGCGCGCGCGAGGGGTGTGCATCGATGTCGACACGTGTGCATGTACATACATATATAGATTTACAAACGCGCATGCATGCATACATTTATGCATATACACATACATGCATATACACATGCCTGCATACATGCGTACACGCATACATACATACATGCATAAACATACAACTATCAATATTTACACAACAACGTCTTGCATTCACCATGCATATAGGCATTCTCACGCGCAGTCTCTAGTATCATCGCAGCCTTCGTCATCACCATCGCCATTCTTCCACAGCCGTTTCAGGTTCAGTGTTGCGAGCATGAAGCGGGGCGCACCCGCCACGATCGATATCGATGATGAGACGGGGATGCAGCTGCGGTCGGAGCTTCTGGCCACTTCGCGGGGTTCGAAGGCGAGCGTCGCCCGCATCCTGCAGAATCTGAATAGGAAAGGCATGCTTAGGGACGAGGAGCTCGGAGGACGAGATGAGCTACGCCAGTGCAGGATAGCAGCGGAGATGCATGGCCGCGCGAGGACGCCATACGGACCTGTTGTGCAGACACTGGATGTCCCAGGCATCGGGCCGTGGGAATATGCACACCCATTTGCGCTTCTGCACTATATGTCGACTATCAGCGAAAAGTTTGCCAATATGCTGTCTGCTGCGCTCGACAAGGCACCTTTGTTTACTTGTAGCTTGGTGTTTTACGGTGACGATGACGCCGGGCAACCCTTTGAGATCTGATGTTGGGCGCCAGTTGTGGAATGTGTATTACGCCTTTCTGGAGCTACCAGGCTGGCTCCTCCATAGAACGGGGGGCTGGTTTTGCCTGGGCGGGGTTCGCGCCAGGCTGGCGGAGAGAATTCCTGGGGGAGTGAGCACCCTCTTGAAGCAGATTCTCGTCGCCATGTTCGTTGACGGGCCTCATAACTTCACACGCGGCTTTGTAGTTCCCCATGGGAGTGCCGTGCGGGTGTTTCGTGCTCGCCTGGTCGGTTTTATGGCTGATGAAAAAGGCCACAACGAGTTCTTGGCCATTAAAGGGGCGGCAGGGCTGAAACCCGGCATCTCGTGCATGAACGTGGTGAACTTTATCCGCAAGACTGGCTGCGCCGACGGCCAGTACACCGTCGGACTGGACTGCGCAGATAAATCGAAGCTCAAGCAGCTGGACGACGACACGTTCTGGAGAATGCACGAGATCTTGGTGTCGCAGGTCGGGCAGATATCGACGTCGAAGGTGGAGGCGCTCGAACCGAAGCTGGGCATTAGTTATAATGAGCATGGGATGCTGTGCGATCCTCGTTTGAGAAGCGTGCTGCGCCCCGTGAGTAATTACATCAGGGATTGGCAGCACACCCTGGTATCGCAGTGCGTTGCGGGGCTTCAGATTGCGGCGCTCACATCGTGTTTGAAGAGGTCGAATATCGATATGCATGAGATTGCCGCCTACGCACGCTTGTGCATCCATCCCAAGTTGACCGCGTCACCTCCCAAGCCAGAGTGGCTCACGGAGAACTTCATAGCGAACGGCCACGTGAAGCTGTTTGCGAGCGACGTTCTCGGACTTTGCCCATTGTTGCTGTCATTTCTTCGGGACAGGTGCTCTGGCCGCGTGCCCGCGGGGCACGTTCGATGTTTCGAGCTGTCAACGTTCATGTTGGGGCTCCTATCAGGAGAGGACGATATGACGGGCGCAGTGCACGCCACGCTTTCGGGGGCCATTGCAGAGCACGCGGTGCTGTTTCGCCGATTGTACCATACGTTTACCAAGGTGAAGTTTCATCATTTGGTGCACGTGCCCGACGACCTACTGCGACTGGGTAGGGTGATTTCGTGCTTTGGGCCAGAACGGAAACACAAAGACGCGAAGACGACCGCGGTGCATGTTTACAACCAGGTCGAGCACACGACAACGTTTGGAGATTTAAACTGTTACGTTCAAGACGTTGTCGAGGGGCGGCTCCAGTTCGACGAGCAGTATATATCGACGTCGAAGCGCCGTAAACTCGACATCGCAGGCATCCAGATGGATACGTCTGCAGCGGCTGCGTTGAAGTGTGGTGGCGTGAAGAGGGACGACTACGTGCTCATCCGCACTGGCGGTGCACTTCGTTTAGGTAGAGTTGTGTTGTTCTATGCGATGGGCGATTTCATCACAGTCCACGTGCGGGAGGCTACCGATGTGGACCCTGGGACTTGGACCATATGGGATGAATCGGCGACGCCAGACGTGTTCTTGTCGATTGCCAAGCCCGTTGTATACGTGCTCATTCCACCATCGACCGTGAAGATCATCGTGCCTTACTATCATGGCAGGGGCGCGTAGCTGAAAAAAAATCGACTGTCGGAAAAAAAGACACAAATCACCTGTCGAAAAAAAAAAAGTCGACTGTCGAAGCCGCCCCCTTCTCTTCTTCTGTCGTTCATTCCTCCTCATCATGCATTACATTATCCCCCGCTCTCCTTCCCCATCTTCGTCGCCGCCGTAGTCGTCGTCTTCGAGGAGGGGGGAGGGGGGGGGGCAGGAGGGGAGGAGGCGAGGGGGGAGGAAGAGTGAAGGAAGGAGGATGAGCCCCCTCCCCCCCCCCCCCCCCCCCCCCCCCCCCTCTCCCCCGCCGCGGGGCCGCCATTGACAAGGCGGCTCTCCAGCCCAGGCCGCGACCCGAGAGAGGCGATTATCTTCGCGCCCCCGTGCACCGCCCCGTCCTCTTCCCCTTGCATCCATTCATCTTCCCTCCAACATGTGCATATATATTGCGCAAACATATTATACGGTATGCCCATAGTACATACATATAGTACATATATACACATAGTATCTCCTCCTTCTCCTCCCTCCTCCTCCCATCCTCCCCCACTCCCCCCGTCCTCCCCCCTTCCCCTTCCCCCCCCCCCCCCTGCCCGTCGCCCGCCAGATGGCGAAGCGCGCGCTGAAGGACGCCGCCGCAACCGCAACCGCACCCGCAACCAGGCGCAAGGTGGAGGGCGTAACGCGCGCCAGATACGATTACGACGTACGCTTACGATGTAGATATTGGTATTTCACACATCGTCCATACTTTCTGAACATAAAAATATAAGCTACGAGCCGAGCCGCCTTGCATTTTGATGAGAGTTCTAGGGTCTTGACTGTTAATGTACATGTTACCAGAAAAAAGCCAGAGCACCATTATTTCAAAATTGTGTTGTTGTCGGTGGATCCAGAACAAACACTTTTTTGTTACAAGAGCAAAATCTGGATCACAAGTTCTCAACATATTTGTTGGTGTTGTGGATGGCCAGGTGCCGCAAACATGTTAAAACCGTTCTTATTCATGTTACAAAATTATGTTACACGATTAAACATAAGTTGAAATCGTCGACTTATAAGTCGAAACAGTTCGACTTAGTAAGTCGAACCACGTCGACTTAGTAACTCGAACGTTCGACTTAGCTAGCTCAACTTAGGTCGACTTAGTAAGTCGAGTTAGGTCGACTTAGCTAAGTCGACTTATAACTTGATTATAATTCAATTACTGAGTCGAAGAGTTCAGGGCTAATTGAGTTGAGTATAAGTCACCTAACTTGGTTATAACCCGACTTACAATTCAACCTCCTAAGTCTGTTGTTGTTTAGTAACTCAACGAGCTCTTATAAGGTATTAGATGTTGACTTATAACTCAGACGCTGTCAGTCACTATTACTCGCGCCAATTTATAACTTAGTTATAACTTAGTTATAACTTAGTTATAACTGAGTTATAACTTAGTTATAACTTAGCTACTAACAGGCGTCCTCATTTATATCTAAGATATAACCCGCCGTTCATCTCAGTGGCCGAATCCCGCCGGCGGTTTTATGGAGCGCTGTTATAGTCCCTGCGTCGAGCCAGTCGTCCACAATCGGCGGCGCGGAGCCCTCGACCCGCGTGGGGGCAGCTTTGGACAGGGCGGCGGCGGCCTCGGCATCGGCGGCCACGACGCGCCAATACTCGTTGCGACTGCCTTCTCGCCCAGGCGCACGGCGCAGCGCTGTCCGCTGTGCTGGGCATGCTCGGCGAACGACACGTTTCAGCCCTAGCAGCGAACAGTGGAACCGTGATTGATGGAATCTTGTTTCCACTGATGGACGTCGGCAGCAACATCAACATTGAGTCTTCGGGAATTGCGCAGACAGTCGAGCGAGGTTTACGCTCGCATGGTTGCGATATCAAGGATCTGGATCTGGAGAAGATATTGTACGTGACCGGAGTGGGCAATGGAGCCGCCGTTTGGAACGCGTCATTACATTGCAAAGCCGCTTGCAAATTCTTGACGCTTCGCGTATCCCCACCAGCCCATCCATAGTTGATTGCCAGTTTTCTTGAGGCCTCTTGGAGTCTATCTTGAGCCATGCTCGGCTAGAGGCTGTCGGAGGCTATCTTGAGCCATGCTTGGCCATCTTGGGCCATATTGAGGCTGCATTGAGGCCTCTTGGGGGCTGTCGAAGGCTATATTGAGCCATGCTTGGCTATCTTAGGCCATTTTGAAGGCCGTCTCGGGCTATCAGGGGCTCTCTTGGCGCCATCTTGGGCCAACAAGGGCGGGGCGGGAAGTCTTTGGGAGGGGGGGGGGGGGGGGGGGGCGTCTCGGGGCCATCGTGGGCCCCGCGGCTCAACAAGAGGAGGCCCTTCAATTTGTGCCGCCCCCTCGGAGGCTTCAACGTGGCGTCTTGGGGCGCTCTTGGGCGCCTCTTGGGCGATCTTTGGGCCGCGTTGGGCCTCCTCGGGCCCCCCGGGGCTCTCTCGGGCCATCTTGGGGTCATCTTCATGTCTCAGAGGCCCATCGGACGCGAAGAGGCGAGAATGCCAAACACATTGGTTTTCCGTTGGCTTTTGAAGGCTTTTGGCATGTTGGAGGGCGCCGTGGAGGGCTCGAAGGGCATTTGGGTCCGTCTTGTGGATGTGTTGGCCTCTTTGAGGTATGTCGGAGGCTACATTGACCCATCTTGGAGGGCCTTGGGCCATCTTGGAGGCCATCTTGCGACTTGGGGCGCGGGGGGGGGGGCAAAATCCTAGGCCAATCTTGGACGCCGCGGCGGCCGCCCCCCCCCCCCCCCCCCCCCCCCCCCCACCCCCCCCCCCTCACCCCAGGCCCAGGGGAGGGGGCGAAGCGAGGTGCAAACCCCTCCCCCGAGCAGGGGGAGGAGGGGGAAGAGAAGAACAAACTCGTTATACAACCGTAGCCCTAAAGGGCTGGTGGGATATAAAGGCGACTCCGCGGGGGCACCGGACATTGCCGGGCGAGACACCTACTCGGCCAATGTGGCAGAGGGGCCCGGCTGTTGCATGCCCGCAAACCTGTTGCTGAGAAGCGCGTCGAACGCGCTTGCCATCCTGGTCCTTCCACGGGGGCATGAACAGATGGCCATCCCAGGCACAGACGCGCACGGAGTCTCCATGGGCACCATCAGGGCACCTGGCGTTCCAGGTCGACCTGCACGGGGTAGAATCGGAGGCCGATGGTTCGACAGCTTCGCTCGCGCGGCCAACCCTCAGTGCGAGGAGGCGCCCGCGCGGATCAAGGAGGCCATGGGCGCGGAGCCGATTGCGGGGCACCCTGCTTCTGGCGGCGCGGGGGCGCCCCTTCCTGCCGACGCCCGCGCGTGCATGATGTCCCAGGACACCAGGGGCATCAGCTTCTCCACTAATGAGGAGACGCTTTCATACGCGATCCAGTCAATGGTGGACATCGCCCTTAAGACGTGGTATCTTAGGAACACTGTGTACGGCGGCAAACGCACGCCTGCCGATCAGGTTTTCGTTGCGAGGAACTTGCAGGCACAGGTCTACCAGGCCATCTACAAGGAGGGCAGCAATTGGGCGCCACCCAACAGCGAAGTGAGGCATCCTGCCACTGCGGGGCAACCCGCTGCACCGAGCGACACTGCCGGGAGGTGTGACATCTTCGCCTCGAGCAGCGGCCCAGGGGCCCATGGCGCGGTCATTTGGACGCCCCCATCGCTCGACAATCAGCGACGGGGGAAGGCGCGCGCCACGGCCAGTCGCGCTTGCCCAGACAGGCCGGGAACTGAGGTGCTGTCTTCAGGCGCGGGGACGCCTGCCTATCTTTCCCAGGCGCCGGCTGCGTGCGCCGGGGGCAGCGGCGGACCCGGCTGCGCGGCTGCCGCAGAAAAGGATCGCTCATCTCATCAATATCACTCTCGCGCCTTTGTCGTTGAAGATATGCGAACAGCTTGCGCTGAACTCCGAGCTCGAAGATACACGGGCGACCGTATCGCACGCGCAGAGGTTATGACCTCTGCAGGTGCAAAGTACTTGGGTGGTTTTCTCTCGGGGGATTACCAACTACTGCGGGTGGCAACTCCCGCTGACTCCCGTGTGCGACTGCCTGGAAAGCGCGCAGGGCCACATTGCCAACGTATCCAACATCTCATGGTCAAAGCTCGGGCTTTACGCATGTCTATTGTACTCCTGTGGCCTCCAGGCTACTTCTGGAGAGTGGGTCCCACACGCGATGCGATAGGAGATTTAGGCTTGCATGCCATGCGACTGCGATGTTGCCACTATGGTCTGAAGTTCGACCGTTCGAGCCCGTTGCCGAGTGGCTCGCACCTGCCGGCGCAAACCACCTACGCTCGCACCCCCGCCAATCTGCGGAAATGCACCCGTCAAGTCGCGGGGGAACCTGCTGAACAAGCAGAGCATGAGTTAGACTGGTACGGCCAAGGCGCCCAGTGGGCGGAATGGCGAAGTAAAACGACCGCTATCATGACTGCAAGGCTGAATTGCCAAATAGACCATCGTAGAACAGAGAAATCATATCAGAGCTGTACACTTCAGCGTTCACACTCGAGTGGATGAAGGAATTCTGACTTACGTCCAGTCTCTTAAGAATGGCCCTCAATGGGAGCACGTAGTACGCCCGGTGACGATGAACCGCGACGACAACATTATCGCGCAGGGCATCAGAGTTCAAGATCAACCTATCGGGTACAATCACAATGCACCATTACCAAACGGTGTGACGAATATTCGTACTCGACTGCACTGGGAGCCTCCGGAGCCAGTCTTACTCGGAAGCGAGGGGCAGCGACCGCGCCCAAACATGGTCACGACCGTCGATGATGATCGTCTTCCCCCCCCCCTCGACTGAGCGCGGCCGCGCGCCGCCTATTCCCTAATTTCCGACACTTACATCGCCCGATACTGAAAAAGGGAAGACAGCACTACCTAACGATGACTGGATCAAGCAGAAAGAAAGCAGAAAACCTACAAAGAAGCTGGCATTAAACCACGCAAGATACCCAGGACTAGACACCGAGAGCGACGATGATGAAGAAGCCGTCGTTACATTACCAGCGGGGCGACCTACGGATGCGCATGCGGATTTGTTCTCCGTAAGCCCAACCTTGTGTTACGGACGATACAGCAAGATAGACATGCTGGAACCGGGTGGAGGTAATAGGGGGAATTTCGCAGCCGGCCTCCAGCCGAGGTTTCTTCTCGGGGGGCAACCTCGACAATCGCGTTTACGTTGACCTTTGAAACAAGAGTGCCCACGATGCAGCCATGCACTACTTGCATGTGTGTTTGTTAATGTTGTTATACTACAACCCAGATACAGCACGACTGGACTACCTGCCAACTTCATCTCGAAGGTCAACTATGACACGCGGTATGAATTCATGGGGGGCCCTCCACACATCGCCTTTTTTCCCAGAAAAAATGCTGTGGCCAAGACGACTCCCGAGTGTACCTGCTAGAACAACCAGTGGTCATTTGGGTGGATGACATGCCACCATGGACGACATTGGCCAAGCGCGAGGGTACTCACAAAGTCAACATGGACAAATGCACCACGGGCCTTCGTGACCCCCATGGTACTACTACGCAGACCTTTTGGGATAATGCCCAAATACCGTCTATGGCTAACACCCTTCGAGGGCAAACGGCGCGCGGGCCATCATCGACATGCCTCTGTCTGTAACAAGAAACTGGCCTGGGCAGCCCCGTGTTCTCCGAAGATGAAATCCCCCTCCGTTGAAGCAGTTCAAACTGCATGCGACATCTTCTTAGTAAATTGTGACCCCTTTCGTGATCATCATCATGCGTCATCTGATTTCGTCACGAGCGCGCGAGGATTCGATTTGGATGACCCAACTATTCGGCGACACCTTGACGGACCGATCGTCATACCACCATCAGGGGGATGGGGATGTCCAGCATGCGCGGGCAACGTTAACATGCACTCCCCATCTCACGGCAGAGTCCCTAAACACTGTAGGTTGTACGACAAAGAAAATTCAACTGGGAATGCCCATGCTGCAAGAAGACCTACGGTCAGGCTAAACCTGGTCACCTACGTACGCCTGGCAACTGTAAATTTACCAAACCGTGGAAGCTGCCGGACAGCCACGGACAGGGGCCTCAGGCTCCTGCCGAACTGGCAGCCCCACCACGCGCGGCGGCAGCTGCTTCCGACGCACCACTACCTGCGGCGGCAGATGCATCCGAGGCACTGGCCGCCAATTAAACTGCGCGGCTACGAGCTCCGAGGCCTGGTTCCAGAGCTGGGCCAACAGAAGGCGCCAGTTACCGCGATATAACAGCAGGCAGACATGCTGCTGAACCATCTGCGGGGCAACCTGCTTCGACTGGAGCAGACAGCTCGGGCGATCACAGACGACTGCCACAAATAGTGGCTAGACGTGTGACAGCAAGAAGGGGGTCCACCTCCACCACCCTGCGGGTAACCCTGCTGCTCGTCCCAGGCTTCCAGACTGGTCAAGGTTCCGTGTGCAAATTAGTCTACAGAACTTGCGTAGCCTTGACCCAAGCGCGGTAACACGCGAGGTGCGACAACTACACTCGCGGTTGTTCCACGCCAAACAGCCTAAGGCGAGACTCATCTTAATCAAGGCTGGTCTGGATAGCGTCAGGCTAAACTTGATACAAGGCGTATGTGACATATGCCGGGAGTGCTGGGCTTGGGAGAAGCCCGGACATGCCGTCATGCCGTCTACTGGGTTACGATGGAGTTGAATGCGAGTTGATGTCAAATCAACAGGAACACATGGTATTTCATCATCGATCGCTGCATTCGGCACGGTGCTGGAATCGGGATACCACACAACACCATGACCAGCATCCTAGACGCTCATCATCAGTGCGGGATGCAATTCGGACCCGCCAAAATATTTTACTCCGACGGGGAAGGTGCACTCAACGACGGCACCGCAATGACAGTCCTCAAGGTAAATGGCGCAGAGCTGAGGATACTTGCGCGTGGACAGCACGCCTGGACCATCCAAGCCAGAACTGGCATACTACGACACTTCACGTCGTAGACATACCTTTTGTGTTCACCCGTCTACCTGCATGAAGCCTTGGTTTTTCGCCAGTGCGTTTATCTTTCGTAACCAGGTATCTCCATGCAGCGCACTGTTCGGCTGGCAGCCAGCAGTGCGACCCGACATGTCTTTTCTGGACCGCGAACCGCATGCCTAAACATCCGACCGCCCTCGAGAACAGACTACCCGCTGGGTACGCATTGAGGCTATTACTCAAGCCACTGCAGTAGCAAAACCGAACCGCGCACTACGGACCAAGACTGCGATCTTTGGTTGGTATTCTTCTATGGAAGGAGCTATGGTTGACTATCATCGCCCCACTACTACAAAGGATGACTGGGGTGGCTGGAATGGGCCCTTCCCGGTCGCGCGGAATGATCCCGACAGGGGTCAAGTCATCATGGGGCGGGGAATCGCGATGTTCAAGTCCATCACGGCGATGCACGACAACCATCATACATTGAAGTCTTGATCGCTCGAGGAGTATGGATCAGGCCACGCAGCACAACGAACTGGGTTGACATCCGTAGCTAGTCTCACCTGCGGGGCGACCTGCCATGACATTTGGTTACCTCCCGGCCCGAAAGTGAGTGTCCAGATGACGAGTGCAAACCGACGATCTCCTCAGGTGCAGTTCGCTTCTCAGTACGTCATCAGGAATTTCTTTCGCGTCGAGAACGTAGTCTCTGTCAGGAAGGCTCGGAGTATTCACGCGCCACCTCGGGTGACTTATGCTGACAGTTGTACACTGGTGCACTATGACAACGACGTGAGCCCAGGCTTTTATTGCTACGATGCCGAAGGCACTGCCCCACACATACATGATATCATTGGACCAGCACATTCTAGGGTCATCCAGTGCCCGAAGTCCACACCTCATGCGGGCTCCGACCAAGGCGCGGCGAGGTTCCAAGAAGTGGCCGACGTACCAGTACATGGCAACGGCGCCAGGGAGGCCCTATAAGTTGAATTACCACAGGAAGACGGACGAGTTCCCGCCGTCTATGATGAATGAGAAGTTGACCTCGACGCACGCATTATGCACGTGTGACACACAGAACGGCAAGACAAACGGGAACTACTGGAGGCAACGCGCTGCTGGAGGAAACTCCTGCTAGGCGCCTTCTGAACTGCGCCCACGCAAATGATCGCCAACAACAGCGCGCTGGCCACAGTAGCTGGAGAACAGCGGGGCCGCCAGTCTACGCGGGGTAACCCACGGGGCATAGACACAAAGGGTACATATCATGCCCCATTGTGCTCCACTGGCGAAGACGACAGTTATGGATTGGACTGTGACGAGCACGGACCATATGTAGCATCCTGCTTCACGGCAGACATGCGAAAGGTAGTCCGATCCGAACAACAACACAGTATTGGTCTTCGACCGAGTGACCGCTACGCGAGTATACGTGAGCGCTGCAGCTGAACGAGTTGCAGCCGTCAAGGAGGACGACCTTCTCGCGCTGGGTGATATCCAGGTGAACCCAGTCAAGGTATCGGAGGCCATTTGTACTGATGTCAAGACATTGTTTGGCAATGCGTTCTTCAGCATACATGATCTTCCAACGCGTGCACATGTAAATTCGTCAAGGGCGAGAAGGCCGAGATGGAGCGTGCCATCAGATTTCGCTTGGTATTTCGGGGGTTGTCATGGGCCTCGGAGCCTTCGATGTGGAGACGTTCTCATCAACGGCGCGGCGGTCGAGTCACCGACTACTCGCTTGCGCGGCTGCGCGCAAGAATCAGTGGATCAACGTTTTCTTTTACATCAACATGGCTTTCCCGAAGGGATTCAATTAATGATCAGGAACTTGCTGAAGTACCCGGCGCAGGGGATCGCGTGGCGTACTTTATATTGACACCGTGGCCAGCATGTGTGCTCGGATTCCTCCCAGGGATTGAGCAATTGGCAAGTCGAAACACTACTTAGAGCGCCTCCAACCAGGCACTGGCACCAGGTATGCACCAAGAGCCTTCTCACTCACGTTCAGAAAGACTACGAGGGCTTGGTCTCAAACCCACGCCCTACGACGAGGAGTTCGGACATTTTAACCTCTCACAGCCAAGCATGTTGATGACATAAGCATGGCCTGTACTGAGGACACCACCAACACGTACGTCCAGTGCGTTGAGGATATGTTTGGGACATGCAAAATCAGCAAAACAGAGGCACACGACGGACGGCGACGGTAATGTTACATTTGGTCCAGGCGAATATATAAAACAGCTCTGTCCTATCCAACTTTGCGAACTCACGGGCGCAGACGCGGAGGCGAAGGCGCCGAAGATGGTCACTCACATGTTTGTCAGCCGCAGAGGCGCTTTGGCTTACGCCCTGATCGCACAAGCGCGATAAATGGTACATGTTGTATCTCTACAGCGTGTCCCAAGAACCGACCAACATGCAAGTGCGACGATTGTGCGCGACTACAAGAAAGTTGCAGGTCTGCCCTGAGAAGATCGCCTATCAATCGATGGCTCCGACGGGCGCGGTCGACCAGCACAGCGACTCCGGTTGCCGACGTCTGATCGGAGATGCCGACGACGAGGTCAAAGGCTATGCAAACGTGCTACGGCGCGGAAGCACGCATGTTGGCAAGCCCGTCGTCCATCTTGTCGACGCGCACTGCAGGTCCCATCGCTTGCAGGCCCGCTCGAGTTACCCAGTCGAAACACATGCAGCAGCCCACAACGTGGAGGATTGTTATCCCACGAGCGCTACTCTGCACGAGCTCCACGCAGGGCCGCTGGCACCCACTCTGTTGAAAGACATGCTTGAGATTGGCGGCATGAACATTCCGCTGACCTTGAACATCGATGCTGAATATGTCTGCAAGGCCTTGTCCAGCAAAGACCTGAAGAAGCCAACTGAGTGTACACTTCTTGGACACATCAGATGGATACGACAGATGATGGAGCGAGGTATCGCGCAGCGTGCGCAGTGGTGTGGCACTCGCGATATGACCGCGGGTGGCCACACCACAGAGAGCGGCGACAGAGACATGCTCCTACAAGTCGTAGGGGGGAACGCAATCCGTCAAGCATGGCTTAAAACGACACACTCCATACAGGGCTGGCCAGACAAGATCGTTTGAGCCGCCTGAGGAGTAGCAATAAGCAAGGTTACTTGCTTGCCATGGAACTTGCGTGCGGGTCTACCTGCCTTATTGAACCCGCCTGTTGCTGCTTACCTCGTGTATTATTAGCGTCTTGCTTTATAGCTGTCGGCGGACTCACGCTTCTTCTCCTCCCCCCCGACTCTAAAGGAGGCTGGGGCAAATGCGAAAGATAGCGAGCGTTTGTCCGCGGTCATTTGTGTTCAAGCGGGCGGCCGCCAAGATATGATTGTGCCGCATCGCGAGGCACGCCGCCTGCCATCGAGACCGAGAACACTTTCGCTTGACATGGCCCGTCGCTCCCGCGACGATACTCCACTCCTGGGACTATCGTTGCTACGGTACAGCAGAGTCGGATATGGGCCTCAACCTGGGCGAAGCGTATGGTTGGGCCTCCCAACCCCCTTTCAAACTGGAGGACGAACCAGGGTTTTGCTCCTCATCATCCTCTTCCTACTCGTCGTCATCCTGCTTCCCGCCATCCACCTCCTCTCCTTCTGCCCCCCTCCTGCTCCTCCTCTTCCTCCTCCCTTCCCCTCTTCCACGTAGAGGGAACTGCCCCAGAGACCTGGGGGGCGCCACTGCCGCCACCTGCTCCCTCAGCCCCTCGTCCTCGGCGTCCTCCTCCTCCTCCTCTGCCTCCTGTTTCTCCTCATCCTCCTTGTTGTTCTCCTCGTCGTCCCTCTCCACCTCCTCCTCCATCTCCTCCTCCTATTTCTCCTCCCCGCCGCCATCTCCTCCTCCTTCCTCCTCCTCCACCTCTTCCTACTTCCCTACGTCCTTCTCCTCCACTCCTCCTCCTCCCCCTCCTCCTCCTCCTCCTCCTCCTCCTCCTCCTCCTCCCCTCCTCGTCCTCGTCCTCCTCCTCCTCCTCCTCGTCCTCCTTCTCGTCCTCCTCGTCCTCCTCCTCCTTGTCCTCCTCCTCCTCCTCCTCGTCCTCCTCATCCTTCTCCTACCTTCCCCTGTCGTCCTCCAGCCCCTCGTCCTCTCCATTTTCCCCCCCGCCGGCCGTGTGCCGTCGCCGGGCAGGTGCTCTTCAGGCGGCGGGCCCTGCAGAAGGCGCCGGGGTACGTGCAGCGGGGTGTGTGGCCCCCCTTCTCCCCCACCTCCCCCTTCTCCTCCTCCTCCTCCTCCTCCTCCTCCTCTTCCTCCTCCTCCTCCTTTTCCTTTTCCTCCTCCTCAAATTTCTCCGATTGTCACCTCCGCAGCACTCCTGAAACAATTTTAGGAGGCGGCTGTGCAGAGCGCGAGTGTGTTCTAAGTTGCAAGGGGCTGTGGCCTCAGGGGCGCGAGTTTTTAACGTGTCCATGAGGCTGTGATTCTGAGGGCGGGGTCGGCGGAGAACACCAGAACAGATAACATCTACCTGGAACTGTTGCAGGGAACTGAAGCTGGAGCTGTTGCAGGGAACAGGCGCACCTGCGCCTCGCAGTCTGTCCGCCGCCCCCCCCCCCCAGAGGGGCCAACGGATTTGGCATTGCGAAGGCCTGACGGTCTGTGCCGCCGACCCTGAAGAGGACGACGACGTTGGCAACGAAGTGGGCGGAGACGAAGGACGTGGAGGAGGAGGAGGAGGAGGAGGAGGAGGAGGAGGAGGAGGAGGAGGCGAGGAGCCCCCCCCCCAGGGGGGCCAACGGAGTTGGTATTTCTCTGTGGTTTCGGGGAAGGGCCGCCTATCCGAGAGCGCCAGAGGGTGCTCTCGCCCCAGCGCGTGCCGCAGCTCTGGATCCGAGCCCTCTCTCTCGCTCCTGCCGCCCCCCTTCTCCTTGTCCCCTCGACCGACCTCCGCTGGTCCTCTTGCTCGCCCTGCCCCTCTTGCCCCGTCTTCTCTCCCGCTGCCGTTGGCATTCCGCCGCATCGTCCTTCCTCATCATCCTGACCGTACTCAGGAGGGGGGAAAAAAAAACACGATGCATCGTCGACTCCGCAGAAAATATGAATCAATATGGGAAATGGGGGGGAAGACAGAAGCCCATAACATATGGGACACTATAGGGAATCCTGGTATTTGTATCTATTTATTTGTGTGTCCCAGGGCCCCATCACGGATCCCTGCTCATCTGCCAATTCTTCCGACAGCGTGTAAAGCTTTTCTTCCCATTGAGATTGCGCATCACGCATTGGGCCCATGTTTGGTACCACTGTCGTCCAGGGCACAGCAAGGGTAGGATGTCAGATACGGCGCGAGCGCTTTTAGCTTGAACATTACACCTTATGAGTACTAGACAGCTCTCTCCTCTGACTCCGTCCGTAAGATAGCCGCCTGGTTCTTTGCGCGTTGTGGCTTGAGGCGTAGTGTTGGACAAAGGTGGTCTTTCCGATTGAGTTGGTTGCAAGTCGATTGTATTCGATGCTTCAAACTTGTGTTCCCGCTGGAGCGTGGGCCTCGTTTTTGGATCGGCGCTCTGCTGCCGTTGTTCAGACTGGCGCTTCCGCCACAGTGTGGGTCAATTTTCTGTATCCGAGTCCTTCTTCATCGTTGCCGCCCACCCTCATTTCCCCTGTGACGCCTTCCCGTAGTCCTCCTGATCATCCTGTTCCTCCTTTTTCCACTCCAGTGTTTGCTGCTGCTGTTCGTCCTCGTCCTCCTCCGTCCGCATCCTCCTCCTTTTCCTCCTGCATCCTCTTGCTCACCCGCCATCTTGTATTTACGCCGCTGCACCTTTTTCCGCCTGCGCATAGCACGATATGGGATCTTGTTGTTCGAGTTCCAGGTCGGCTTTGACACGCGTCCGCGGATACTGAGCATATCAGCGCAACGGGACGGGACGGGAAGGGAGGGATCGGATGTCAGATGCAGCGCGAGCGCTCTTGGCTTGTCCTTCCCCCCGCCCCTCTCTTCCCCGCGGTTCCTGTCCCCTCCTCCTTTCCCCGTTCCCTCCCCGCTCCTCCCTGATCTCCTGTCACCTCCTCGCGTACGCCTCCCTCCGGCCGGAGCATATCCGCGCGGTTCCTATAACTTATATATATATATACATATATATATGTGTGTATATATATATATATGTGTGTACAGGGTTTGTTGTTATGACAAGTTGTTGGTGTTCCTGCCCCTCTGCTTCCCCGCCTCCCTCCTCCTGGCCTCCCCCCCTCCCCCCTCCCTCCTCCCCCCCCTCCTCCCCCTCCGGCCGCCCACCCTTCCCCCCCTCGACAGTTAAACCATATGGATACTTCTCTCCTCTCTCCCCTGGTGGCGTCCATGAAATGTCCAGCTCCCCATCCACATACTGTTTTGGTTCACAGGATTCCCGGGAGTTGGGTTTCCTTTTCTCCTTCCAAAATGCTGCTCTCGCTGAAGTGGTGGCCTCACTTTCGGGCCACCGCTCGTTCCGAGTCGTGCTCCCGCTGCAGCGTTGGCCTTCTCTTTCCGCGCTTCCGCTCGTTCCGAATCGTGCTCCCGCTGCAGCGGTGGCGTCATTAATTCCAGCACCATGCCACGGCACGGTTTTTGGTCCTTCCAAGTAGGCCCCAAAATGGAGAAAATGCCCCCGTAAGAACCATCGGAAGTGATGACACATTCGGTGCCGATTCGTTGATTCTTGGGCCGCGGAAGTCCCCCCCCTTTGGGGCGTCGCCACGCCATGCTATGTCAGGCTACGCGTCCTCATTTCGCGCTTCCGCGCCGAGTTTTTGTTCTCAAACATTCTGCTCTCGC
>CAUYUJ010007007.1:0-42500 GCA_963575745.1 Prorocentrum cordatum
CCCGCGGGAAGCGCGCCCCGCGCCCTGCGCGCGCCCGCAGGCAGGGGCCTGGGGAGGAGGGTCCGCTCCCCGCGCGCTAGCCTCCACTTGGGCACTGCTCGATTGGGGGGAGGGGGGGGGGGCGACGCTTGCCGGGGGCGCGCAGACGTGCATCAGCGATCTATGGATTTGGCGCGCGACTTGACTCCTCCTCCTCCTCCTCCTCCTCCTCCTCCTCCTCCTCCTTTTCCTCCTCCTCGGTCCCCCTCGGTCCTCCTACGGCGGCGGCCACTCTGCCCGCGCGGGGCTTGCGGCCCCGTGGGGCAAGGAGGCTCCTCTCGGGTCCGAAGGCGCCGCCGCGCCAACCGTGGCGGCGCGGTCGCCAAATCCATGGATCGGGGGAGGTGCCGTCCCCAGAATGCAGGTGGGGCCGCCCCGTTCGGCGGCGGAGATCCGCGATTCCCCACGGAAGCGGGACCCGTCGCTATTGCACGCCTCCTTGATCCGTGCTTGCGATCGTCTGAGCTTGTAAGGAGCCCACATATAGTAACAAGGAAAGGCGACCGCAACATCACAAGGGCGAGGAGATGCGAGGAGCAAGGAGGGTCTCCCTAGTGGTGTGGTTTCCCCCTCTCGCTCGAGACATCTCCAGCCTCCAGCTCGGGGAGGCATCCTGGAACTCCTCGCTGGAGGTGGCCCCCCTTGTGGTGTTGGTGTCGCATCTCCCCTCCCTCCGACACAAATGACGTTCGCGCCGAACCACTTACGGCAGGTTCGTGTCATGCCAACCACAGCGTTGGCTTTCCTGGCACGGCGGGGAGCGTTCAACCTTCAATGATCGGCCGTTTCCGAACCGTCGGATCCTTCACCATCGACCGATTCTGGGGCGCTGGCGGTGTTCAAGATTAACGCCGGCCCCGCGGTCGCCGCCAATCGACACGACGCGAAACTACCGAACATGAACACGCCCCCTCAAACCGCGAACGGGCTGCGTGACACAAACCTTCGCGTAATGCTTACTCCCGAAGCGAATGTGGATGAATGTGCAAGTGTGTTCATCCTTTGGTCCTGATTTTGAGGGGAAGAAGCGTGCATCTTTCGTGCCCCGTTGGGGCCCCAGTGGGGCCTTTTCGGCACGAGAAATGTACCTTTCCCCCCCAATAATCGCCCCCTCCTTCACGCAACGCCCGATAGGACCCCCCCCCCACGCCCCCCGCTCCCGCAGGGGCGTCGGCGGCATCGTCGACGGCGGCGGCGGCGGCGGCGACGACGACGACGGCGGCGGCGTCGACGGCGACTGCGACGACGATGGCCACGACGGCGGCGGCGGTGGGCCCTGCAGCGCACGAAAGGTCAGAGTGAGGGGGCCGAACGGTCATTCAATGTCCAAGGGTGTGTGGCTGAAGTGGCGTTGGACTCCCAATTCTTATGTGTGTATAGATATATAGTGTCGACACTTCGGTGACCACTTTGGTGAAGAGCTTCCCATGGCTCACACAATGTTTTTGAACAAATGGAAGCCTGGGTCACTAAACTGTATTGATGGCGCCCGGATTACAACAATAGCGACTCCCGCCTGATACTTCCTCACTCTGTATTTCAAAATCGCGCTCTCGCGCAGAACTTCTTTGAAACGCCACGCCCTCGACGCTCAGGCATGGCGCTCTCGCTCTGTTGGCTTCTCGCGAAAAATTGAGAATCGCGCTACCGCTCGAGACGTCCTCGCCATTCATGCAGTACTCACGCTTCAGCAACCCGCCTTTTCGACCTGGCCGCTCGGGCCCGCCTTCCCGACCCGCCCGTAAATGCTTACGCGCCCCTCCTGCAAATCCCATGCTCCATCCTTCTCCCTCTCCCTGCTATCCGTCCTCCCGTCCGCTGCTGTTACGGGCTGTACCAAGTACGCGCGGCATGTAAGGAAGATATACCCCTAGAGGGGTACGATCGGAGATGAATTGGGTATGTTGAGTGGCACGCGAACAAGGAAGAGCGAGCACTGCAAACATTGAATGTTGTTGTTGCTGCTGCTGTAAATTGTGTGTAGTTAGTTGTCATCCCACTCGCGCCAGGCCCGTGACCCACCCGCGACCCACCCACGACCCACCTGCGACCCACCCGCGACCCACCCGTGACCCACCCGCGACCCACCTGCGACCCGCCCGCGACCCACCCCGCGCCCGCCCCCTCACTCTTACCCACAACTGCGAGATGCCACGTTGTACATCTTTTCACACCCCCACTCTTCACCCCTCCCTTCCGCAAAGCCCGATCCGCCACCCCCCCGCTCCCGCCGGGGCGTCGGCGGCGTCGTCGACGGCGGCGGCTGCGACGGCGACGTCGGCGACGAGACGTCGGCGACGAGGACGACGGCGACGACGGCGACCGCAGACGCAGACGCAGACGCAGAAGACGACCGCAGAAGACGACGACGACGACGACGACGACGAAGACGACCAGAACGACGACGCCTCGACGACGACGACGACGACGACAACGAGAACAACGGCGGCGGCGCCGCCGGCGACGGCGACGGCCACGGCGGCGGCGGCGGGCGGGGCGCGCCCCCCCACGGCCGGCAGGGCCGGGAGGGCCATCGCCGGGCGCCGCGCGCCGCGCGCCTCTGGGCGGGGCGAGGGAGGCCCGCGCGCGCGCGGCGGGCGCCCCCGCCTCCGGGGGCCTCCCCGCGCGCCTTGGGGGGCGAGGGGGCCTCGGCCCGAGCAGGGCGTCTCGTCGTCGCGGCGCGCGGTCTCCGAGCGGGAGAGGGAGAGAGATGGAGAGGGAGAGAGAACACGAGGGAGAGAGAGAGAGAGAGAGAGAATCAGAGATACTGGAGACGAATGCAAGAGAGAGAGAGAGAGAATAGAGAGGGATAGAGAGAGAGAGAAAGAGAAAAAGAGAGAGAGAGAGAGAGAGAAAGCGAGAGAAATCAAACACACATACACACACACACTAGAAAAAGGAGCCTAACAGGTAATCATATCCACCTCCGCACACTCACCGCTTTCCTCCCTGCTCCTCTGACCTGTCTTCCCCCCTCTACCTGGGAGAGGGGGGCGGCCGAGGGGGAACAGGGGGGACCAGCAAGCTCGGCATCGTGCTATGGTCGACCCTGGCCCCGTAGAAAACACGCCGCGCGAGACGATGCACGTGGAGCCCAAAACCATCGGCTCGACCCAATGCTGGAGCCTGTGTTAAGTTGGGCATGTCCCCGTACAGGCTAATCTTGGGCGAAAATAAATTATCCCGGCAAAGCAACCTAACAGCGATGTGTAGAAGCATATCTGAAAGCATTCCCCTTAAGATTCAGATGAAAATCCAGTTGTAGAATTCTGCTGTTCTCGCAGTCGTAGTCGCATTCGCGATGACAGTCGCAGCGGCAACGGCAGTCGCAGTCACAGCCTCAGCCTCAGCCTGCCTCAGCCTCAGCCTCAGCCTGCCTCAGCCTCAGCCTCCTCAGCCTCAGCTCAGCCTGCTTCAGCCTCAGCCTCAGTCTGCCTTCAGCCTCGGCCTCAGCCTCAGCTCTGCCTCAGCCTGCTCAGCCTCAGCCTCAGCCTCAGCCTGCCTCAGCATCAGCCTGCCTCAGCCTCAGCCTCAGCCTGCCTCAGCCTCAGCCTCAGTCTGCTTCAGCCTCAGCCTCAGTCTGCCTTCAGCCTCGGCCTCAGCCTCAGCCTGCCTCAGCCTCAGCCTGCCTCGGCCGCAGCATCAGCCTGCCTCAGCATTCAAAATGTGGCCCAGGAACGGAGTTCTGGGAACTAGAAGAACACGAAGTGGCCTACAGTTGGCTCCGGGCATTCAAAATGTGGCCCGGGAATGGAGTTCTGGGAAATCGAAGAGCACGAAGTGGCCTACAGTTGGCTCCGGGCATCCAAAATGTGGCCCGGGAATAGAGTTCTGGGAAGTCGAAGAGCACGAAGTGGCCTACAGTTGGCTCCGGGCATCAAAATGTGGCCCGGGAATGGAGTTCTGGGAAGTCGAAGAGCACGAAGTGGCCTACAGTTGGCTCCGGGCATTCAGAATGTGGCCCGGGAATGGAGTTCTGGGAGGTCGAAGAGCACGAAATGTGTGACTGTTGGCTTAAAACGACTTCTGCGGCACCCTGTCCGGCACCCGCCCAGACCCCCCTGTGGAGTCATCTGCTGCTCTCTTTTGACACCACTAGAAACCTATCAGAACAAGCTGTTAGGTAAAATATGTATTCAGAAAATGCCCCCAGACTACTCAGAAATATGAATTCAGAAAATATGTATTCAGAAAATACGCATTCAGAAAATATGAATTCAGAAAATAGCAAACGCATCGTCCCCATACTATGTTTGGACTACTTATGAAGATTTCTTCTGTAGCGGGACAGGCCCGACTTAAACCCTGTGCTTTGCGAGCTCGGCGCCGTGACGCCGCGGCAACAGGACTGGAACACTGGAACGATTGCCTGCGAAGACCAGACGGTCTCCAAAAAAACGAGGCCCAGGCCGCCCGAGGTGCCCTCACCGGGGGCATTTTCCACGGTGGCCCGCCAGCGGACAACGGCCAGACGCCGGGGGCCGACCACCGCTGCCGTCGGCAGCCGGGCCCGAGCCGCTGCTGCTGGCAGAACCGTCGCTGGAGTTCGTCTTTATGTTACTCTTTTTTGTGTTGTCGGGCCGCTCGTCCTACTTCTTGATTCTATGATTGTCTTTGTCCGAAAACTTGGCCCAAACTCCGACCCGCAACTGCCTCTGGATCGCCTCCTCCTGCATCCTAGCCAGGTCGGGGGGCGCCGCGGCTCCTCCCGCCGCCGCCGCACCCTCGCGCACGGCGACCGCCGCGAACCCCAGACCTGCAGCAGCCCCAGCCTACAAGATAGCCCCAAGAGGCCTTACAGGGCCCCCAAGATGCCCCCAAGAGAGGCCCAAGAAGGCCCCAAGAGTGCCCCAGGACACCTTGACAGAGCCCTGTGTGGACCCCAGGGCCTTCCAAAAGGGCCCCAGGAGGGCCCTCAGATGGCCCAAGGCAATCCCCAAGAGGACCCCAAGAGTGTCCAAATACGACCCCGAGATGACTCAAAGAATTCTTGTCAACGTTGTCCTTCTCCTCTTGTTTCCGATGCTCCAGAACGGCCATCAAAATGGCTCAAACCGCTGCTCCGGCTTTTTTCCTTGCGCGTTACGTTCCACTGTATGTTTCGTCCTTCCGTGTCCCGTCAACTCGCATGGGCGACGTTTATGAATGGGCTGGTGGGGAGGTGTACTTTTTTTTTTTTTTTACAGCCGCAGGCGGAAGCGCCAGCGGCGGGCAGTCACGGTCGGGCCGCGGCCGTGGCTAAATTCCCGAGCGCGCGCAGCGCGGCTCAGGCGGCGGGGCAGCAACCCAGGGTGTCTGAGGCCAGCGTCGTGCAATCCCAGGGAGTCTGAAAGATCAGCGCCTGAGACAAACGTGCAATCCAGGGAGTCTGTCGAGCAACCCCAGGACGAGTCATGCAACGGCGCATCCAGGGAGTCTGAACACAGCCACCGAGGAAGCCGAACGCAGCCAAAATGGCGCGTAAGGCGCTCCCAACAGTTCGAAACGAGAAGGTGGGAACGTTCCCGAAGACGTCTACCCAGGGAGTCTGACGGGTATCACAGACTGTCTGGCGACAAAGTCCAACGGGGAGACCTGACGGCGGATCAGAACATCGCGACGTCAGTACACGCATCCAGGGTGTGGAACCAAAGTGGCCAGGAAGAAACTTCCACAACTGAGATGCGTCAGGCCCTGATCCACCGACAGATAAGGGCGTAGCAGTGCGCATTAAGCCGCACGGCAAGAACGCGGGCCAAAGCGCACATCCAAAGTGACTCAGCGCCACCCATGCACGAGTCAGGTAGCACCCGGGGGACGGTATCGTCGCATACCCAAAACGCGTCCCTCAGCGTCACTTGGATCCAGGGTCACGGCTGGAGGCCGTTAAATGGTTAAGAAGTCCAGGGAGTGAGTCTATGGACGGGACGGCGCCAGGGTCCACAGACGCGGGCCAGGGGGCCACGGGTCCACAACCCGGAGTGGCAGTGGACAGTATTACCGAAGAGCACACCTGACTCCAGAGGCAGGAGGTGCGCGCGTCGGGGGAGGGCGGCGAGACGCCGCGGTAAACGGGGCCCGCAGCGCGGCACAAGGCTGCGCAGGAGGGATTCCAGGGTGTGAAACACAGCTAGAGCGGAGAACGCGAGACCTGTGGCACGGATGCAGCAGCCACAGGTGAGAGTAGGGCAGCAGGGCCAAGGCCAGCTAGGGTCTGCAAGCTGCGCGCTGTCACGCAAAGTGCAGATGGTATTACTGGGCGGCACACCATGGCCCAAAGGTAGAAGGAGTGCCGTCCAGGGGGGGGGGCAGACGGGCTGCCCCGCAGTTGGAGAAAGAAAGCGACGGAGGGCCGTACACTGTGCGTGGTGAGGTCGTCGTGGCGGCGCAAGGCGCTGAAAGCGGGGAGTAGGCTCGGCCCCTCCATCGGAGCCTCTTTTCGTCCCTATCGTCCCGCTCGTCGGGGCGGCCTCCGCCGCGTTTGCCGCCCGACTGCCAGCGATCTTCGCGCCATCCATCACTCCACTCGCCCTGCCAGCTGCCCCAGGTGTCCCAGGAGCTTGTCGCGCGGTCACGCGAGCCGGTCTGGCAGTAGCTGCCTTTGCCCCTATCGTCGGTGCGGGAGTGTCGCAGGCAATTGGCTCGTAGCCTGCCCCTGTCAATGCCGTGGCCCAACCTCGTGTTCATCTGGTAGGCGTCATACCCGCAGTCCTTCCAGTCATCAAGAAACTGATTGATGGACGTGGCCGTGTGCAATTTCGGGTCGGATTTGGGCGCCCTGGATCCAGGGGGCTGAGTTCGCTGCGTGTGCGCTGTCCACAGCGCGCAGAAGACTGCGCTCAACTCTGACTGCAGCCTGGCTATGCGTCTGGCAGGCGTCTCGTTGGGACGTTCAAGATCCACCGTGCCCAGCCAGACTTTGTACATGGGGCCGCCCCCCTCCGGACAGGTCAACCGGTTGAGTGCGCCATGCTCCGATGTGCCAGTATGGCGATGGTGATAGTGCCTCTGTCCAGGGAGCTGCGGGGTGGGTGCGGGAGAGCGCTCGTACCGCGAGTCACCTCGGTCGCGGGTTCTCTCGTCCCTCACGGGTCCCCCGGCTGGGTCTCTACTGTGGTCGGCGTCGGGCGCTTCCTCCCCGGCCGAGGTCGGGGCATCCTCGCGGCTGGAGTCGGAGCTGTCCGCCGATGGGCTGTGCTGAGACGCCTCGTCGCCTGGGCGCCTTCTATCGTCGTCCGAGGCCGAGTCCGAGCAAGTAAGAGGCCGAAAAAGCTCCTCTTCTCCGAAGTCGGGAGACTCCACCTTTGTAGGGGGGATCCCGTCTTCCGCGCTCTCGTCGTTGCCGTTGCGGTCGGGCGGGTCCTGGTGGCCCATGCGCGAGTCGTTGTCCATCGTGCCTTGGGGCCTATCTGTGTCGGCAGCCATGGGAGTGTCTGGCCTGTCGTCGCTCATTGTCAACACGCCTGGTGGGGGAGACTCGGCCAAGGAGGTGATGGATGCAGAGGCGAGGGCATCGGCACTGAGGCTGAGTAGGAACCCCGTCAGCGTGCTGATCTCATGTCGGATGGGAGAGAGACCACTTGCCGGGGCCAGCGTCGCCGCATAAATCCTCCAGGGCTCCTTATGTCTCTCGCCGTTGGTCAGGCGTGCTACGACTCGCGCCGCGGCCACACGCTTACCTTCCCAGCGCTGGTTGGGAGGGAGACAGTTGTCAGGGATGTGGTCACCATATATAGTCCTGAGGAACTCTGACAGGAGCTCGTCGGGCAAGGAGGCCTCGTCGCACCTGGGCCCAGGGGCACTTCTGTCGCGATTGGCGAAACAAAACTGCCTCCAGGTGTAATCCAGTCCAGGATGGAAGTCGCGGAGAAAGGTTACCAGCAATCGCCGTGCGGACAATCCACCGGTACCAGGTCTGCTGGGGCCCTCGGCGCTTAGGGTGGGATTATCGACGCTCCTGTTGCTCAGGAGCGGGCCTTGTGGTGTTGGCAGGTCTGGCAAGCTCCAAAAGCTGGGGGAGAGACCTAGGAGTCTGCTCTGACGCTGCACCAGTGCTGCCCGCAGCGCTGGATCCAGGGGGATTGCCTGCTCCGACCTTGGTGAATCGGTCCTGGACCTTGGCGCCCACGCCTAGCCATGGGAGGAAATCAGCGAGTTCCACGGGCACATCGAATCCAATCTGGCTGCTGAGCGAGGGAAGGACTGGAGGCTTTCCCGGATACAGAGGTCTGAAGTCTCGATCCAGGATGTGATCCAGGGTGGCCGGGCCTATGTTCCACATCGAGACCAGGCAGCGTCGGCAGCGCCATGTAGCGTTCCATTGGCGCCCCCACCAGGCCAGGGCCCGCTTGTCGATGGGGGGGCAGCCCAGCTTGCTCGGGAAAGCCTATGCCTTCCGCCGGCTGCCATATGAAACATCCCAAGGGCGGGGGGCCAGGGTCCCAGACGAGGAGCGGGGCCCCCTGGGGGCATGTGTCGCACCGCGCGGAGTAGGTCTTTGTCTGCGCGGCTTTGAGGCCGAAGCGCTCGTCCCGGATCCGCAGGATGGGAATGGTGGTATTGGCTCGCTCGGGGATCTTCATGCCCGTCGGCTCCATGAGGAGGTCCGCTAGCGTCCTCGTGTCCGCCAGGGGGCTGCATCCAAAGCGAATTGGAAGGTGTCCCAGGGAAGGAAGGGCGCTCGCCCTGTCATTGTTGACGCCCGTCATCTGCTGCTCATGCTCCTTGACTCTGTCGGCGAATTTCGCTCCTGCCGGCGTTGGGAGGCCCTGTTCCTCCAGGTGGCGTAACCAGCAGATGTCGCAGTGCCACCCCATGTTGGCGCCGTTGGTGTAGGCCTGAGGCCTGTTCTGAGCGACCATCTGGCGCGTGATGTCGGAGATCCAGGTGCCATCAGCGGAACTCAGATGGTCCTTTCCGCACTTGTCGCACATGAATCTGCCGTTTTTCTGCTCGAGTGCGAGCCTCTCGTCGGGGATGCATGGAGGGTCCAGCCTGGTGCCTGGGGCGGGGGTCGGCGGCGGGGGGGCATTGAGGTCGGTGTTGGACAAGGCAAGTCCGCCGCCGATGTAGGAAAGACCCGCGAGCCGATCGTCAGGACCCAGGGAGGCGTCGGTCCCCGCCAGCGCGACGTGTAGCGCGCACACTGAGCAGCCGCGTGTATCCAGGGAGTGCAGAGTTGCGGTTGGGACGATTTGTTCGAGGACGAGCATAGGTGCTTTTAACTGAAAAACTTGCCTGTCCATCTCGCTCCAGGTCTGCGGGCAGCCGGCTTCCTGCGCAATCGGGTGGTGATGCGCCAACGCCACGAGCTTGGAGATGTGGGGAAAGACCGCCTCGATGCGGCCGTGTAGGTCGGCAAGGTCGTCCGGCGTGAGGCTCCAGGTTCGGGCGAATTGGCTTCGGAAATCCTGGTGAACCTCTTGCCAGGGGACACAGAACCCCACGATGGCTTCGATGACGCCCCCGGCCTGCTCTGCATGGGAGAAGGGCCACAGAAACACTCGCGGCTCGCGGAGCATGAGCATCATGACGGCCAGAAGCGACCGGGCCTTGCAGGATTCCATGGGGAGGCCGTCGGTGTCATGACTCCCTCACGGAACTCGTCCATCATGGCGCCGCATCCTCGGCGGATCTCTCCCAATTTGGGCATTCCAGGGTGCTTCCTGTGTCTGCAGCAGTCCTTGGTGGCGGCGCTCCACGCCTTGGGGACCTGACGGAAGAGCCCTCTGGGTGTGCACTGGCGACGCTTCCAGAGTGTTACGCGCCTGCCGCTGGTTTGAGGCAGCGGAGGAAGGGAGTCGTCGGGGACTGCGTAGCTCTCGTTTTCCCAGGGAGTGCCCAGGCCGAGCGCCCACACCATTGCCGCCCACAGCATGTTGTAGACTAGATTGGTTGCGTCTAGCCCCAGAGACATGTCAAACAGGAAGCCCAAGTGCGACCAAGCCTTGCGGTCGAGCATGCCCGGCTGTCGCGGCGTCGTGGCCAGTGAGAACTCGCGGGGGTGCAGCCCGGACATCAGGTATATGAGCACGTGAAAGGCAGGCGTCGAGAGGATATCGTGGAGCCCTCCCGAGATTAGCTTACCCAAGGCTTCCCAGTCGAAGTGCTCGCCCAGGGGTGTGTTGTAGCGCTCGGCGATACCGGTGGCCTGGGCGTCACGCGCTTTCTTCTTGGCAGCGTCCAGCTCGTTCTGCCCGCTCTCCCCCTTTGTGTCGCAGCTCCAGGCGACGGGCGAGGGTATCCATGCGGCAAGGTCCTGGAGTGGGTCGAAGCTCTCGTCGATATCCAGGGAGAGCCTATGGCCCACGGGGGCGCCGCCACAAAAGCGGGTCCAAAGGCGAGTCAATCGCTCGTACTCCGAGAGTACGCGAAGCTGGGACCAAGTGGCGTTGGCGAACATGCGCCCGTCTCCCAAGATCCGGAGATCGCCACGTTCAGGCGTTTGGCGTCATCGACGAAGCCCCAGTTGTAGTTCCCGTTGCTCCGCGTAGTTAGCACGAATACAATGTCAGCCTCACCTCCCTGGCTGGAGTCGATTGTGGCGAGCTTGAGCGCCCCACTCTTCATGCGTTTGCCCGCAATCTGTCGTGGTCCAGGGAAAGAAGTGCTGATGGCAGTATGGACAGAATGGTCCTCTCGGAACACGTGTTGCCAGCGCTGAGTGTCCACCCTGTGGCCCTGAGGGGGTTGTCCAGGGCCGGGGGTGTCTGGTCCGTCGCGCCCAGAGCCGTCTCTCCGTTTGCCGGTCTGCCCCTTCCTGCATCCCTTAGTGTTGCGCAGGACGCCGGAGAGGTGGCGGGAACCCTGCGGCCACCCATCCATGAGGATAGCCGTCTGGAGCTGGTATCCGACCACAATTCTGACAGAGGTGCCATTGTCGAGCTCGGGCAGAAGTGCACGCACGATGTCCACGGCCTGAGCTGCCTCCGCAAGGTTGGCAAAGCCTGGTTGCAGGTCCGAAGAGACCTCCCAGGAGGGTGTGTGAACGAGCAGGAAACGGTGTTTGTCTGTGCTTGGCGGGGGATCTAACTGTTCGAGTGTGGCGCGGAGGTCACCCTCGTCAGACTCGGTGAGTTCCGCCAGCGCTGTCAGTCGCCCGGGTTCCCAAGCACTAATGTCTCTCCAGGGGATGCCTCCAACGATTGGCCGCTCGCTGAGCGGATCCAGGATACCAGACTTCATGCCTTTCCCGTAGTGGGCTGCGTTCGGAAAGGCGAGCAGCTGCGGATGCATCCGATAGCAGATCGAAAGGTGAACCACGGACGATTCCTGGCCGCGGAGCGCGTGAAACATCCGGTCGAAAATGCCGACGCAAAGCCCTAGGTCGTTCGCCAGCTTGGAGAGCACCGCGGGGGGCAGCTGGTTCGGATCACCCACGAGGACCAAGGTCCCACCACTGCTGATCAAATTGACCATGGACATGAGTGCGTGGAGCTCAGTGGCCTGTCCAGCCTCGCCGATTACCAGGAGTACGATGTGGGGGCTGTCTTTTTGGCCGAGGGCCTCGGACGCCTCGTGTGTAGACATGATTACCCTGGCCTCCCGTAGTAGGCTCGCCTTGTAGGGTCTGAAGTCCTGGCTCTTGTCCCCGTCCTGGAACGGGAATTCTCCGTGGGCGTTCCTGTAGTGGCCTTCAGGCGTCAGGTCGACGAGTGCCTCGTTGACACAGTCCTTCTTTGCCAGGCGCGCGAAGTTCTCAGGGAATCCCGTGTCTGGGTCGAGGCGATGCTGCCGGTGTGCTTCGATCATTGCCAGAGCTGGTTGGTCCACCGCTGCGTTGGAACCTGCTGCCAATGCGACGGCCTGTCCAGGGCGTAGGCAGGAGCCCCACATGTCCAGGCAGGCTACAGAGAAGGTGGTCTTGCCCGTTCCAGGGGGTCCATGCACTAGTACGGCGTGGTGGCTCAAGGTGGCCTGCAGGGCCCTGGTCGCGTCGCTGTTCGGCTTGTGCTTGTCCAATATGCTGTTGAGGGCGCCCGGGCTGGGGGTAGGACGTACTCTCTGGAAGACAGAGCCTGTCGCCTCCGAGATCTCCTCGTCAGAGAACGCCCTCAGGCCCTGGGGGAGAGGCGGAGCCTGCTGTAGAAGGCCGTCTCCGACAGCCTGCGCGTGGTCGGCGTCGGGAACGCTCTGGCCCAGGGTGGCGGCCGCCCTGGCCCTGAGGCTCAGCCCCAATGAACGAGTGTGCCCCAAGTCGTTGGCCAAAAGTCGCTCGGACCGCGGGGCGCGCACCGAGGCCAAGAGAAAAGTCACCGGGGACAGCTGGTGGGCAAACAAATCCGCTGGGTTCCGGCGAATGTAGTAGATCTGGTCGGGCGCCCAACACTGCCGCCATAACTGGATGTCAGAAGGGGCGCCGTCCACGCGATACCAGGGAACATCATCGCTCGGGGGGCGTTTCGCCTTGGTTTCGTCTTCGTGGAACTGACCTCCCTTTCCACTGTTGCAGACCACAATGCACCTGTTGGAGGGGTACCTGGCGGAAGGGCTGAGACCTAGCGCTGGTGTGTCCCTGGGGTGTGTGGGGGCTCCCAGGGCAGGAGGCCGCCAGACTGTGACGTCTGCAATCTTGTCGACTGTAGGGCCCGTGACGGAAATGTAAAGCCCCCTGCTCTCTTTGTCGCGTTCCAGGGGCCTGGATGCAACCTTGTGCATTGAGGGCCACTCCAGCAAGAAAAGTTCTTTACCGTCAGGTAGGTTCATAGCATTCCGCAGCCGAAAGGTACCCAGGTCCTCCAGACCAGCGTTGGCATCGATCCTGGAGACGCGAACTCCGAGAGCACAGTTACCTCTCCTGGCGAGATCCTCTCGCGCGGAGCCTTTACCGTCGTCTACCGTCTCGACCGAGGCCTGGCTTTCCACCCAGGCGATTCTCCGTAGCGTTTGTCCTCGGTCCTGTAGAGAGAAAGGCCACTGTGAGGGAAGACGAACGGCGCCGTTCAGCTTCCCGAGCGCCGCCTTGGGATGGACCCTCGAATGCGGGGAGTCCAGCGGAACCGAGTAGAGACTGGCGACCTCTGCGGCCGCCTGCATGGCCAGCGATTCATCCAGGGCAGCCGGGCTTGTCGGAGAGAGGGCGTCGTCCTCTGAGGGCATCGCACTGTCTTCGGCCAACGACACTCTTCGCTGCTGACTGGGCGGCCCCCAGGCGGGAGGAGGGCGAGGCGGCGGGGGCGGAGGAGGAGGCACGACTGAGGCGCCGGTGGTCTGTCCAGGTACATTAGGGTAAGGCCCGAAGGTCGATTTTGCTCGCACCCTGTTCCCGTCGCCGCCCTCGGACAGCCTGAGGCCTTCTCTTGTGGCGCCCCACCTGTCCATCATGTGTGTCCGCGCCCTCTCCGGGTCCACCCTGGTGCCCCCGGGGCAGTTGCACGTTGGCGCATCGTCCCAGAGGGGGTAGGTGGTGGGCACGTGCAGCGCGTCATCTGGGATCGAAATGCCACGGGGCGAGCGTGCCCCGTCGCGGGTAACCGAGGGCTTGACTGGTCTCCAGCCGGGCCAAGGCTTTCGCACGATGGACACCTCGTGGAACGCATCCCAGGATTTCCCTCCGCAGTTGCTCCAGAGATTTCCAGGAGTGACGTAGGTGTTCGGGTCTGGCCATCCGTCCTGGCACCGTGCTTCTGACAACTCGTAGTGCCTGTCGCTTAGAATGTGCTCTGTGTCGTCTACGGGCTCCTGGCAGATTTCGCACCAGTGCCGCCGCCCGCCGTGGAAGTAGACCCAACGCATCCAGGGGCAGAAGCGGGCCAGGAAGACACGCGTGCCCATGCGCACTGGCGGCCCGTCGTCGCTGCACGGCAGGCAGGAGGGCCATCGACGGATGGGGCCCTGGTTGTTTTTGGGCATGATCCAGGGCGTCAAACGATCCAGGGTGGCAGCTGAAGGCTGCTATATCTTGTTGCGGCAGCTGAAGGCTGCGACCCGTCAGGACCTTAGTGCGCCGCGGCGGGGGGCGATCAGAGGGGGAGGGGGGGGGGGGATTTTCGAGAGCGTCAGCGCACAGGGCAACCTGGTCCAAGTCGCAGAGGTTGACGCCCGCAGCAGGGAAAGGGGGGGGGGGGAGGCTGGGAGCCGCCCCAGACGATCCAGGAGGTGACCGCCAGGTCGCCGGCGCGACGAAGGGCATCGGCCCAGAAAACCCCAAGTGTCGCGAGACGGTCGGCTGCTTCATTGAGGCGACGACGCGCAACCTGCCATGCGAGGGTCCAACCGGCCTCGCTGGCTTGTCTGAGGGCGAAATCCATCTGTTGTGCCAGGTGGAGCCGGCGAGCGCGGCCAGCGCCGGCTCCGTGCCGGATAGCCGCCAGGCTGTCGCCCACCACTCTGACCCCTCGAAGCGTACTGTCAACATGGGGGAGCTGGGCGAGGCCCGCTCTGCACCCGGAGGCCTCCGCCGTCTGTGCGTTGTCGCAGTCTGGGAGGGCAACGACGGCGACAGCAACATCGCGCGGGTAGCCACGGTGCGGGTCGTGTCTCCAGAGGACGGCGGCCGCGCCGGAGACCTTGTCACCTTCCCCGATCCGGCGAGCCCCACCATCGAACGTGAGCTCATAGGGCCATTGGGCAGTGTCGGCGGCGGGGAGCGGGGAGTCTCCGACGGTGATTTCTTCGCCCGCATCCATATCCCTGCCAGCTCTGAGCACCAAAGTATGCAGGTCGCAGAGACTGCAATAGGTCTTGGTCCAGAGGGCACTGGGGGACCTGTCCGTCCTGGGACAGGGGAACCAGCCCACCCCTGGTGGCATCCAGCTCGCCCTGGGGTCGCAAGTTTGGAGAACGGCGAGGCGGTCCTCACTCCGCGCGGCCCTGATCGTGACAGGGAGGCGCCGGATTCCTTCCCCGGCGCGCGGGGCTTGTCTGCCGAGGCGCGGCCCGGCAGCCCCCCGAATGCGCAGCAGGTGTGGCCCTTGGGGATTGCAATGCTGACAGGGGTCGAGCATGGGGGCCCAGCCGGCGGTTTCGTCCGCAGGTGCAGCTGGGGTCTGCCCTTCTTGCACGTCGTCGTCCTCGTCGTTGTCTTCCTGGAGGTCGTGTTCAGGCACAGTGATTCCCTGGACGATGAGTCTGGCAGCTTCGTCGGCACCGATGGGGGCGCAGTCCAGGTTCACGCAGTATCTGAAGGATGTCTGGTGTAACAGGCGGCAGACAAGCCTCTGGTGCTGACCCCTGGTGCACATCGCGGTGGGAAGGTCTCTAGGGTGGTCTGGGCCTCTACCTTTTTCCCAGGCAAGGGCAGCAGCGGGGCACCAGCACCACACGTGCTCGGTGGTGGCTTCCCCCAGGCCGCAGAGAGGGCAGGCTCCATAGAGTCCTTGCCGGATGGGAATGCTGATGCTGCCGAGTTGCCTTCTTCGCTCTGCAGCAAGTGGGCGCAGGTCCTCGGGCAACGCGTCGTCGCCAAGGAGGGGCCAGGGGGAAGCCTCTCCAGTCCGGGGCCCGAGGCGCGAGTCACACCAGGCCTGGCCGCGATCCCGTTGCCCGGCGGTGAGCCAGACTCTTTTGGCCGCCCTGCCGCAGCCACACTGGCGGGGGATCCTGTCAGCAACGCCCCGTCGACGCGCGGACCCAGGCAGTCCGTTAGCCAGGATTCGTAGGACGTGATGCGCCTCGGTGAAGGAGGCACAATGCCCCAGGAAAGACCATTCCGCGCCGTCTGTTTGG
Source organism: Prorocentrum cordatum (assembly GCA_963575745.1). Taxonomy (NCBI): domain Eukaryota; class Dinophyceae; order Prorocentrales; family Prorocentraceae; genus Prorocentrum; species Prorocentrum cordatum. The sequence goes on from CAUYUJ010007007.1 coordinate 15,685, forward strand.
GCCCACCTTCGCTCGACGCTGGCTGTGGAGATCCAGCCGCTCACAACGTGCCCGTGGAGCTGCGCACAAGCCGCGACGTATACTACGCGCCCAAAGTAGCGAGCCCGGCGTCGGGGGGGCTCTCTCATCGCACGATTGGACAGGTCTGCAGCCCCGGCGTCAGTCAGAACTTTGGAGCCGGGCCTGCGTGGTTCATCCCGTGGGGTGAATTCCCGAGCCCACTTTACAAGTTTGTTCCACCTTCTCCCTGCCTTTTGCCGCGCCTGCGGGGGCCCCCACAGGTCGTCGAGGGCACGCGCCCTGGCCGCAATCGCACGCGAGGTGGCAACCGGGCACTTGGGGCAGCCAGGGACTTGGAAGCGAATGCCCAGGCCAGTGAGGATGTTGTCGGGAATCCAGGGGGCGGAGGCGAGACCGAGGGCGACCCGCAGGTGGGCCCGGAGAGCCCTCGCTTGCACGGTGTCTGGAAGGGAGTAGTGGGATGGGTAGGGGATGAGTGCGATGAGGTAGGTGTTCCAGGCGAGGGCGGTTTTGGTGGGAGACATGCTGGCAAGGTGCAGGGCCATGGCTCGGTCCCGTAGCTTGGGGAGAGGTTTGCCCCAGGTGCCGGCAACGAGGGCGTCGAATTGCCCTTTTGTCATGGCACCCCTGGGCGGCGCGCTTTCTCATTCGGCGGCGCGAGATACGACGCAGGCGCCAAGGTAGGGCCACTGGGAGCGAACAGCGGATGAGCCAAAAGGGGTAGTCCATGGTACGTCTCAACCACTCGTGGTTGCTGGCAGGAACCAGTGCCGTTTTAAAGCTGCAACTGCATGGGCGGCTCCAGGGAGCGCGCTGCGCCGCGATTCCGGGGCCGCCGGTTCGCCTGATCATTTCCAGGATGAGCCCCGCCGGCAGGCCAATAACTGTTGTAGTGGTGCCATTGTCCATGAAGTCCACAGGGGCAGTGTCCAAGTGCTGCCTGACGTTGATTCCGGAAGGGGCTTCAATGCCCCTGCACCTGTGGGCTTCGACGAGGAGCCCTGCCGCTCTTGCGAGCCAGGGCAGGGCGATGCCGGCGCGTAGTGCTTGGGCGGTGGCGCCCAACAGGGCGGCCAGATCATCCACGTACGTCGGATCGTCCGCCCCGGTGATGTCGGCAAGGGCGCCGATGAGGGGGTCGTAGCCCAAACACCAGAGGAGTGGGGAGGCCGTGCCTTCCATTCCGATGGATCGCAAGAGTTTCCTTATTCTACTCTTGCACCTACCTTTACAGGTGCGCACGCTCCTGCTGCCGACGAGGCAATCCACGGAGTGCAGGAGCCAGCTAGGAAATTGCCACCGCCTCGCCAGCTGCCCCATCCATTGCAAGGATATGCGCTCGAAGGCTTTGTTCTGGTCGCAGAAGAGGACAGCGGTGCTCGGGGCAGGGCCTAAGCGCCTTGCAGCGCCCTGTATATACAGATCAACAGCGTCTTGGTGCGCGCCAAGCAAAGCGGCCCACGAGGGCCCGGGTTCGCTGTCGGCGACCGGATCCAGGGCGAGGTGGTTGGTGGTGGAAGTGATGTTGGGACCGCATTGCCCTCCGCGCTTGGCAGCTTGATTGGGGCTAAGTCTGGGTTCGATCACGGGGCCACGGCAGTCAGCTACGGTTGCTGCGTGCAGTCTTCGTAGGCAAGCGGGGAGCTGCAAGGGGCGCATGTCGTTGGGAAGCTCGGCGGCCGGTTTCTTGCCAATCCAGACCAGGAGGTTCCAGGAGCTCTGAATTAAGCTCCGCGGCGTACCAGGCCTGAGCGAGAAGTCCAGCAACGAAGCGCGCTCCGGGATGGCACAGCTCGCACGGCTCTCCGTCCACACCGGGGGCGCCGCAACTAGGGCCCAGGACGAGGGAGGCGATCCTGCCCCACTGCGGGCTGGGAGAGCGTGGGAAATGTCCGGTGTCCTTTTGCCTGAAATACTCGTCCAGGATACGGTCCGCAGCCGGGGGAAGGGGGGGGGCGGTTTGCCAGATCGGGCTTCGGCTCCGCCATAGAACATCATCGACTTCCTTCGTGCGTTCCTTCCAACTTCCGTCCACGTCACGTACTCCGAGTATGGCGTGTGTCCAGACGAAGATTTCTCGCCCCGTCCTGTAGTGCGAGGCGAGAGCGGGGCGCTCGACCCCGGGGCCCCTTTGCGCGGGAGTGGGGCGGGCGGCGCGTCTCTGCGCCGCGTCGTTGTCGCACCTTCGTAGCCAGCGGGCCGCCTGCTGAGGTGTCAAGTCGTTGCCGTCCCACTCATATTCTGCGAGCCAGGCCGCAAGCGCCCCCACCGGGCGTGTCGTGGAGTCCGAACTTACTGCAGCCGCAAGCAGGGCCCCTGGCGAGCGGTTGGTTTTGCTTCTGCGCCACTTCCTCCACCAGTCCTGTATGGCAGCGGACATGGCGTGGCGACCAAGCGAGAGAAGGGCAGGCAATAGCGGGACGGTCTGATCATCACCCGGGTTAGGGGCCGGGGGCGGAGCGGAGGGTTCCTGTTCTCTTTCTCCTTCGCCGTCGTCGTTGTCACAGTGGCTGGCTGGGAACTGTCCGGGGGTCGCAGGGCGGACCCAGTCGGCGGGTTGTAGGAGGCCGGTCAGATCGACGTCAGGCAGCCCGAATGTCCGCTCGAGGAAGGCGTACAGGGTCCTTAATTCCGCGTGTGCCTCGCTAGGAAGTAGGCGTAGGTCACCCGCGCGCATGGTGTTGTCCCTGCGGGTTCTGGGGGCGCCCTGTGGCTCCAGGTGCAGGATGGCATGGTCGGAGACCGAGGGCTTCCAGGCCTTCCTGACTCCGTAAGCCCCAAGCTGTCGAATAGGGCACGCAACGATGTCGATCTGCGATTCATTGTCAGCGTCCACTCTGGTGGGCCCGTCACAGTGGCAGACGCTTCATCCAGTCAGTGAGAGCAGGTCAGCGAGGGCCGCAGCCTCGTCTGTTTCGCCGTCTCTGCGGTTGTCCAACTGGATGTTGACGTCACCCCCCCAGTGCGTAGGGGCATCGTCCCATCTTTCAATGGCATGTCTGATGGCCTCAATGGTCTCGGCTTTTCTGGATGGTGGGAGGTACACCGAGACGAGGCGGTAGGTGCTGTCACCTCGTCTGATGGTGGCTGCTACGGCGCAGCCGGGAACGAGGTCTTCCGCCCGGAGGAGCGTAGTGCCGCGCGGAATGATAATCGCCACTCCGCCGGCGCAGCCCCCGGCTGGTCCGCTGTAGGCTGGAGAGGCGACGAGCGTGCGAGCGTGAAACATGGTGGACCAGACAGCCGCCTCGTGCTCCGTCCAGTGGGTCTCCTGTATGAGTCCTATCCTACCGTTGGTAGTCATCTGCGTTAAGAAGGCGTGCTTGATCATGTTATTATGAGCGGTCGTGCTTTTGAGATACCTAACGTTCCAGCAGCCGACTTTGAGCGTACCAGCCTGCGTGGCGTTGGAGATGGCGCCAACCAGGGCACGAAGGGAGAGGTCGCCACAGAGATCCGCCCAGGTGGGGTTGTTCCAGGGGGTGGTATGTAGAAAGGCCCAGAGGGATCGCGGCCGCCGGACGCTGCGACTGCTGCGCAGTGCAAGGGCGCGGCTCAGGGAGGAGCAGGCAAGTTGCCAGGCACTGGTTCTCGCCCCCGGAACGAGATTCGCGAGCGGGGGAGACCCAAGGGCAAGATGAAGCGTCCTTGGGTCTTCGTGCGAGTCTAGGGGAACGGCAGCCCTCGACCAAGGAGCTGCTGCTGCAGCATAGTTCTGACTATGTCGTCTGGACAAGGGTTCCCAGCGAGCGACGCCCAGGGGCAGTTTCTGTCGGCGAAGCTACGCGTCTGCCTCCAAGCAGTCCAAATGTGGCTTTCGGTCGGGGCCTCGCGCTGACGGCCGGGGATGTTCTCGTTCCTGCTCCACTCAAGGATGGCGGTAGCGAGTCTGCGTTGGAGGCACCTCGGGTCAAGGTGGGCCCCCACGGCGTCGTAGAGTTTCTTCCCTCTGCTGTCCAGGGACCGAAAGTAGGACCCGAGGCCCACTGCTCGGGCCCGTTCTTCCGGGGATGGGATCCTGCGCCCGTGCTCTCTTCCGTGCGCCAGCAGCCATCCTGCCCAGGCCCTCGCTTTTCCTTCGCTGGCTAGGCTCTCACGCTCTCTTCCGCTCTCACGCTCTCTTCCGTGCAGCCTTGGAAGCTACGCTCGGCTCCGGTCTCCGCAAGGATGCTCTTAATGCTGCTCCTGGTGTCGGCGAGGGTGCGGAGGAGCCACCTGTGGCTGCTGTCCTCGTTGTATAGAAGGGACAGGGGGTGCGTCTGGTAGCTGCACAGGACTATTACCTCTGGGGCATTGGCGGGAGCCTTGGACTGGGTCCAGGTAGGGATGCGCCCGTCCGGCCTGTATGTCCATCGCCTTTCCCAGGGACTGGGGAGTCGGGGATGCGTGACGAGGTCTTCCGCGGGAGGGCAGTTGCTGAACCATAGTCGACCCCTCGGGCTAGCAACTGTGGGTGCAGCGTCTAGGCGGACCGCCCAGTCTGGGGGGAGTTCTCCCAGTGCCGTGCCCATTGCCTGCATGTGTGTCGGTGGGATCGTGGCTGGGCATTCGCAGCATATTATGACGCGCACATCCGGTCGTAGCCCACGTGCGGTGCTCCATAGGAGCGGCACGGCGAAGAAATGTACTGCCTGAGCGCCCGCAAGTCCGTCAAGTCCCCCGTGCTGGCTGGCTGCAGAAAGGCTGGCACCTGGGAGCCCAGCTGTGATAACAAGTAGACTTCCAGGGTCCAAGGTTCTGAGGTGGTCGGTCCAGGGACTTTGGCGGCCGTCGCCTCTCAGGAGGTCCCAAACATCAGCTCCCAACCTCACGTGCGGGGGGCCTCCATCAAAGCGCGTGGCGCTGTCACGGTCCCAACGCCTCTCGACCCGAGATGCCGCTTCCTCGTTTATTCCGACGAAGGCGGAGGATCTGAACCGTGGAGTCGTGGCGACTTTGGCCATGAGGTCGCCAAACGCAAGTCTCGCCAGACCCCCTTCATCGAAAAGCGATACGAGGTGAAGACTTGGTCCCACGGCGGCACTCGGGCTGGGTCGAGGGTTGACTATGCGCGCTCTTGTTTGCTGGGTGAAGTCGTGCGTCCAGTCGTCCCCGAGCCTGGGGTCAATGACTGGGTGGAGCCTAAGGTGTCCCGTGATGACCCATGTACCGTCGGGGGAACCGCTGGAGACAAGGCCGTCCTGCTGGAGAGTCCGTAGAGTGCTGATGATCTGTGTGTTATCCAGACCTGCTATCTGGTACGCAGCGAGTGTCGTGTCGGCCGGTGCGACTGGAGAGAGACCAGTTCGCCCATCCCTGTGACGCTCCCATACCTGCTGGAGCACGTCGGCAGGCTGGGGGGCGGCCGTGGGCTCGTCAGATGAGAAAACGGTTGGACGAGGTCGCGGTCTGCGGATCCGCGCGCCATCCGCACTCGCCGGTCTGGGCGCCCGTTTTGCGACGCCTCGTCCAGCGACGCCGGTGGGGGAGCCCTCTCCTGTACGGGAGCGCTCCCAGAGGTCGACTAGAGTCCTTGGGTTGGGAGGTCTGCTGCCTGGTCGGGTGGACCTTTCCCTGCCTGTGTTGCCCACAGCTCTAACGCGGGTCGCACCTCGTAGCGCGGTCCTGCGTGCGCCTTCATTCCTACCCTGGGGGGGCCCGGTGTGGCGGGCTCCCACGGGCTCTCTCAGCGGCGGTAACGCGAGACTGGGTGCTAGGCTCGACCGGTCGCGGCCCTGTCGCGTTTCTGCTTCGAGCGCGCCTGGTCGCGCCGCTGTTAGCTGTGCTCCCCGCAGTCTCAGCCGGGACACGCGCGGGTCTGGGCGTGCCGGTGCGTCGGGCGGCGTTTCCAGTCCTGCGGAGGTTCCTTGGAGAGGCCTCTACTGTCTCACTCAGAACCTGGCCCCTGTCGTCTGTGAATGGGGCGCCAGCTCCCGCGCGCAGGATGGCGCGGAGCATGGCGGGCGTTAGGCTCTGAAGAGGGGCCTCGGGTGCCGACGCGCTGTCCGAGCGAGAGGCCGGACTGCCTGCGAGTTGTCTCAATTGGGCGCAGGCCGCGTCAGCGGTCAGCGCCACATGGCGTGAGTGTATCCTCCTGCCAGTGGGGTTGCGCGTACCCGGAGGTGGATGGGTGTTCCAATAGGCGCTGAAGGCGTCTGGGATTCGCATTGCAAGTCCAAGCTCTTCGTGCAGGTCCCGAACGGTTTTGTCCAGCTGGGGTATCGCTGCAGCCCACGCTATCACGCTGAGCACTTGGTTCCATTCGTCCTTGGAGGGGGGGCTACCTGATCCGTCGGAGGCGTGCACCTGCGCCTGTCTGAGCGTGCGCGTCATGGCTGCATACTCCCGCCTCCAGTCCGCCTCCATGCACGGGGGGAGCTCAGGCCCGCTTCTCGGCGCATCTCCTCGCCCCAGTGGATCGTTACTACAACTTTGCACCGTGCCTGGAGGCGGTCTCCTGCTCTGGGCGGTTGCCGCATCCGCGGGGGCCCGTGGAGGTGCACCCTCACTGCCCGCCGCGCCCCCTATGCACGCAGCACTAGCGGCCGCGGGCGTGCAATGTGCGTCTTCTGTGCTGTCCAGGGTCGTGGTTCCACCCCCCCCAGTCATGTGCTGCTCCATGCTGGTGCTTGCCTCTGCTTGAGAGGTCCTCACGCTTCCAGGGATGTTCACGTCGGTGCGGCTCTCGAGAGGTCCTGCGGGGTCCACACTATCTCTTCCCGCTGCTTCTGCAGAGTTGCCAGTTGGGGAGAGAACTTCAGCTGAGCCGGGGCTCGGCGTGGTTGCGCGGAGCGGGACAAGCGACCGTGCCGATCCCTCTCTGGGTGTCGCGGGGTTCGCAGGAGTCGCCCGCGTTGGGATTTGGCTGATGTTAGCATCACGGCTTACGCCGTTGTCCGCCTCTCCGTCGCCAATCGGTCTGGCCAGGGGGGGGGTGCCTTAATCTGCTCGGGCGCCGTCAGCTTGGTCTGAGGTTGCGCTCCCTGTGCGGTGAGAGCAGGGCTGTCGTTAGTTCCACGGTTGGGGCTTGTGTTTGCCTGTGATGTCGCCGATGTGGGGAGCCCAAGGCTTGCCGGTGTGGCCAGTAGTCTAGAGCCTGTAGTGGCGGGCAGCCTCGCGTCGCAGGCTTGCGTGTCTGCAGCATCCGTCTCGTTGTTCGCCCGGCTGCGGCTTCTGCGCTGGCTCGTACCTGGGTTGTCCGCTGGTCTGTCCCCAGTTCCTGCGGCTCTGGACGTCTGGGAAACTCCTCTCCGCCCCCGAGTGACTCTACCGGGGTCGTGGCGCTGCCGCTCCTCCCAGTGTAGGTTTGAAAGCCTGTTGATCAGGGCGTCCAGGGCACCAGCGACGTTTTCTGGGATGGAAAGCGCGGTAGTGGCGTCGACGTCTGCGCCTCTGCATCCAGGGACTTCGAGCCAGGGCTGGTGGGCTGAGTGGGCGTCGTCAGGCTCAGGCGCAAGCCATTGCGTGAAGGGGGGCTGCCTCGTGACCTCTTCTCGGATCCCGAGCTCTCGGATGAGCTGCCAGACGCGGTCGCGGTCTAGGCCCCCCGGGTTGGCCAGCTGAAAGATCCAGATCGCGGCGAACATATCCCAGCTGTACCTTTGCATGGGCCGGCCTTCGAGTTGCCTGCGGATTTCGAGGGCGATCCGGCGCTGGACACAGCGCGCCATGTCGTGGACCGCTTGCTCTGGGACCACGGCGGCGAATCTACCCAACATGCCGCGTGCGATGCGTACTGCATCTTCATCGGCTCTAACCAATTCGGCTGGGGACGGCCTACATGCACTCACTAGCACCTCGGCAAGTTCCGGAAAGTGCGTGGGCCTGGCGGGCCCCGGGAGTGGGTTGAGGGATGCAGAGGTGCGCCTAGGCAGTGTTTGCTGGGAAGGAGCGTTGACCCGCAGCCCCGCGGAAGCGGGAGTTGGCGTGGCTGCAGGGGCGGAGTCCAGGCGCGCCGCGTGAATGGGGCCCGCGGCAAGCTGCAGTTTGAGTCTGGCTTGTGGTCTGTCCGCACCTCTCGTGGCTGCCCTAATGTCCGCGCCCGCAGGGAGGAGTACCGTCACCCAGGTGGGGACCGACGTGAAGAGGAAACCAGCCTCGCCGCTCGCGGTGACCTCGACGGCTCCACCAGCCGCTATTGCAGCGAGCAGGTATTCTCCAGGCTGTAGGACAGTCTCGTAGTCCCTTAGGCCACTCTCCTGAGACACGCTGGGTACCGTGTTGGGCGCACCCCTGCTCATCGCCCTAGCGTTATCCCGGAGCCAATCCCTTGTAATGATAGGTGGGGCAGCTCTGGTGTTGGCTGGGTGCGAGGTGCCGTCTGGGCCGTCCGGGAGCGGCCATAGTCGGGTTAGTATCTGGGCATTCGCCGAGCCGACGGAGGCAGAGAAGAGCCGTAACGCGCTGTGTCCAGGTAGCCACGCGTCAGGGCGCACGCTGCGGGGGCGAACTTCTCCGAGCTGTGTCCCGTGCCTGTCGAACGTGGTGATTTCGAGGACTTGGGGTTGAACGGCGCGTCTGGGGGCTTGCCGGACCGAGATGCTGGCCAGCGCGTCCACGTGCTCCTGTAGCTCCCTGGATACCGCAGCTGCTCTGTGCATGGGGCCCCTGCTGGGCGTCGCAGGGAAGATCCTGACGGTCGTGGCTCCGATCACTATGCAACTGGTGCCCACAAAGGCTGCCGCCATGGCGTCGGCCGCAGCCAGGCGAATGCGGACTTGCGTCATATACCTGTAGTCCGAGACGTCTGGGAACCAGGCGTACACAATGGAAACCTGTTCGACCGTGCCAGGGCCGGCGGTGGCCTCCACGGCTTGCAGGACGTCCGCCGGCCGTGTTTGTTCCATGTCAGCGAGGTTCCACCGGAGGTGGAAACCGCCCTCAGGGTCGGAAAGGCGAACGAACGAGGGTCCACCATCCCAAGGTCCTTCCAGGAGGATGCGGCGCGGTCCTAGCGCCGTGGAGGAGGAACCGTCTCCAAAGACACGTGGAAGCTCGTCCCGGAGGTGTCTTCTGACGGGGGCGGCAATCCTTTCTGGAGTGGAGATCAGAAGAAAGCCCCGTCCCGCAAATTCCCACTCTGTGTCCCATGGCTCCGGCTGTTGCGGAGGCCGCGGAGTGGGCTATGCAGATCGCCCTGGGGGGAAATGGGATGTGCACTGAATCACTTGTCTCGTGGGTTCTCCAGACGCACGCCGTCTGGTAGGCCAGCGTGGTGATTCGAGCCGCTGCCTGCAAGTTATCCAGGGGGCGCGTATGCCGACTTCTCTGCTCACGGGTCTCGCTGCTCTGCAGCGAAGAACGTGATGGAAGAGCATCTCGAGTCCCTGGTATCTTCGTAGCTCATCCCGGGGGAGTTGCACCCTCGTGGTGACCCAGTCGGCTGCGATCGTGCTGTTGTGGGATCGTCTTAATTCCTCCTTCCACCTCATGATCTGCGCGACGACACCGTCCTTGCCGCTCTCAGGGGTTAGGATGTGTAGTGCGTCCGAGGTGCCCCCGCTCCTCCCTCCCCAGTGCGCGACTATTGACGGGGGCAGGATCGTGCGCAGTGTCCTGCCCGCTAAGTCACATTGAGCGGCAAAGAGCTGTTGCATTGGTGGGCTGGGCTTGCCAGTTCGGTAGGGGTGACCAATCGGGGCGAGGTGGGTAATTTTGCTGGCCGCTCGGCATCCCCACTGCGCGTTTGCCGGGGCCGCGAGTTCGACCGGATCCGGCCCTCCAGGGGATGGCACTCCCTCGGTGGTCAGGGCAATGAGACAGCATGGGCTACCCGCAGCAGAAGCTGCCGCCAGGGCGGCATCCATCTGCTGAGCTAGAGCATCTACCACGAGGATCGTTGGGGCGGTGCTCCCCTGAGGCTGGTTCCTGCGCTCCGAGAACACTGCTTTGATCTGCTCCCAGGCGTCCGGGCCTGCAAGGGCGAAAGTGACCCCAGTCTCATCAGCTACTCGTTCGCCGACGTACGTGCGTCTGGAAATTGCCAGGTCGGCTGCGATGTCCCGGACGGCCGTGGCTAGCAGCCCCACAGGGAACCGCCCGGGTCCTCTCTTCCTGGGTTCATCCTCTGGGGGGTTCCGCCCCAGCAGAAGGGCCCATCTCCCAAAAGTGATCCGCGGGGCTTGACGCATCCTATCCGCCCTGTTGGTGGGACCCAGGGGTCGCTGTGGAGGCAGGGTCCCAGGGCTCTGCGAGCTGTCGTGAGTGTCATTGGGGTCCATGTCGCTTCCACTCTTTCCACCGTCAGGTGGGGTTCCGCCCACCTCCATCGGGGCCTGGCGTGCCTCCTGAGCGACCCTTCCCCCGGTTACGTGCTCGTGAATTCTGCGCATCTCCGAAAGCGTGACGTAGGTGTGGGGCCGCTGGATAGAGAGTGCTTGCGCTCTGAGGCAGTCCAGGTCCATGGCCAGGTGTCTGACTGCCACGGCTAACTCCTGCAGGCTCAAGAAGGGCTGCAGCAGGGGCAAGGTCCCATCGCGGAGCTGCAGGAGGTCTGGTGGTACCGCCGCCGCTGCAGCGTCGGCGTCTCGGACTCGTCCTGGCAACCTTACGGTGACGCTACCCCTATCAATGGAGCGGCAAATAGGACAGTTTACTGGGAAGCATCTTCCGTGGGAGTGGGCCTGCGTTGGCTGGCTAACCCTCCACTGTCTCAGGCATTCTGCGTGGAACAGGTGGCCGCAAGGCAACAGGACTTCCGCGAAGCCTAAGATGTTTTCGCTGCAGATCATGCATAGGGGAGTACCTATGTCCAGGTCCCAAGGAGGAACGTCCACAGCGTTCATGCTTTCCGGGGGAAGTCTGGCGCTGTCTCCAGGGGGGGGGCTGAGTTGGGAAAGGCCGTCCCCCAAGCTCTCAATGAGGGCTCTGGCGGACACACTAGCATCGAGGTGCGTCAGACTAGCTCCCTCACTGAGATGGCATATGAGGGTTTGGATATGCAAGTTCGTGATATTGGGATATGGGGATCGATCAGCCTCCGGGAACTCCCTACGGAGACAGGTCACCACGTCCTCCGGCGCATGTATCTCGTTCCTAGTCATCCAGCGGTAGAGGACGTCGTAGGGTCGGGAATCCACTGCCCGCACAGTCAGTACTGGTCTGAGGAGGGGGAAGTAGTGCGGTGCCAGGCAGAGCCACGGGGCTCTAGAGATCCAGGGACCTGGTTGTCGATCTACCCTGTGCTCCAGGAGCATACTCTGTGCCAGGCACTGTGCCTGATCTCCGTTGACGGAGGTCCTTCCTTCCGGGGCCGGCATGGTCCCTCTGCCCGCCCCCTCCTCGCCCCGTTGTCTGGCGTCAAGAGTGCGGAGGAGTCTGTCCAGGAGCCCTTCCCTGGTACTGCCAGGTGGTAATCCGCCCTGGGGAGTAGCGAAGCCTGCCCGATCGAGCATATCTCGCATGTCCGCGTGCCAGGGCGTGGTTGTGCTTGAGGATTCCACAGTCTCGGCCACCGCTCCATGGCGAGCCCTGCGTTCGAACGTGGGCCCTTGATTCCTTGGGTTTGGCCTCGGCTCTGCACTGGCCAGCTGCGCTCGCACCCTCGCTCCAGCCTCCACCGCCTGCCGACCCCCTAACAGGATGGCAGACTGGAGGAAGCCATTTGCATCCAGGTGCAGCATCATTCGTTCCTGGAGCAGGGGTGCGATGTAGCCGCCTACTTCGGGTGCCTCAAACGTGGCACCCTCTGCCCTGGACGATATGTTTGTTCCCGCAGCAAGTGCTTACTGGGCATCTCTGTCGGAACAGACGCCCCGTGCTCTCCACCAGGCTCCTGCATGGTCGATGATGGCGGTGCTAATGTTGCTGCTCGTAAAGGCCTGCTCGAGCACGCTCCGCCCTCTATCGGTCGCAGTGCCCCATGTGAAGGGGACCAAGATTCTGCTCCACCGCATGCCTGGGGTGACGGAGTTGCTGGCAACCCTCGTCCTGATCCTCCGCACCTCATCGATGAATGCTTCTCGCTGGGAGCGCTCCGCTTGGGAAGCCCCCATCCGCCGGAACTGGGGGGGGGTCTCTGGGGGGGTCTCGTTCCCATCCCTTCCCAGCCCGTGTGGCTCTCCCTGCCGCTGCGGGGGTTGTCCACATCCATGGGAGAGCGCCCGTCACTGGGGCGTCCAGCGCGCACTTGGTCCTGACCCCTACTGTCTGCATCCAGTCGCCTGATGACGGCATCTGTAACAAGGTTGCCCAGGGGGGTACCCTGTCATTTGGGGATGGCTTGGGCGCCAATCGGTGCGTGCGGCTGCTTGCAGTGCACCTCTCATTACTTCTGCTGCCTGAGAATGTAGGCTGTCTCTGTTGTGCCGCCAGCGTCTACTGAGGTCCGTTACGTTTCGAACGTCGCTTATGGCGCGATCAAAGTGATCCCCGCCGATGGTGTATCTTAGCCAGCAGAGATCATCCAGGTCCACCACGGTGTTCGGCCCTATGGAGACGATTGCGGTTGTCCTGCTGGACAATGGAGGCCTACAGAATGGTGGTGAGTGCGCGTCTGGGCCCTCGTGATAGAGAGGCTGAGGGAACCAACCGACGAGTCGTCCTTGGGGGTTGGTCCTGATGACGTGTCGTATTTTCTGGCAGACGTTTAGGGCCCAGGAGCCTGGCGCCGAGCAGAGCAAGGCCAGCGAGATCGCTGTTGTGCGGAGTTGCCAATCGCTCCCGACTTCCTCGAGGGCTCCTGCGTCTTCGCATGCCCAGATATCAGGTAGGCCAGCGGCGTGGGCCACAATATGTCTCCAGGCTCCTAGGAGTTCGCCCGCGAGCCAGGTCGGGGTGAAGTCGGAGGGGCCCGGCTGGGTGGGGGAGTAGAGATGCTCTGCGATTGGGGCATGCCGCATGCCCGCCCTGACAAGCTGCAGCAGCAGAGCGGTGTCCAGGAGGTCGAGGGCATGCCTGTTGGGTGGTTGGCCCGGGCCTGCTCCTGGGTGCCTTTGTGGTACGTCATCTGCCCGTGGCTCCCCAGGGTTGTAGCTCCAAGGGTTGGCCAGCCTGTGACAGGTGATGCAGATTCGCCCTGCAGGATCTCGGAGCATCCAAGTGCCGCAGAAATCGCATCTTTCTCTTGGGCAGAAAAAGTTCCGCAGTCGTGGCCTATGCGCTGTGGTGGTCCATGGCCGCACGTTGTCGCTGTTGTCGTTTCCTTGAATGGGCACTCCAGGGATGCCCGTTGAGCTGGCGGGTATCCCCGAGAGGGCGGGCTCTACCCATGGTACTGGGCCTCTCCCTGCTTGTCGTCTCGAGCGCACGTCGTTCCCCACCCGTTCGAGGTTCCCTCTCGTGATGGCCCACTGCCTGACGTCCCCGTGGTCCGGAAAGTGGACTATATTTTGCCTGCGCTCGTGAATTAAGACTCTGTGCGCATACTCCATGGTCTCCTCATCCGCGGGGTCATGCGCCCCATCTGTTCGGTTGGGGCCACTGCTGTGCAGGGGGGCAGCATCTTCGGGAGATCTGGTGGGCATGAGCACCCTATATGTGTCAAATCCGCTCGGGAGCTCCATGCCTATGTCGCAATAATGCGCAGCGGCGACCATGGCAACGTATTCGAGACGAGCCAACTGTCTCTCCGTCACTGAGGGGTCGGCGGCGTCTAGTCTCTCCCTTCTTATGCAGGGGTCATGGGTGATGCTCGCAAAGCGAAAGGCGAGGACCTGTATTGGGTCAGGTTGCACGCCTCCCAGACGCCCTTCGTAGTCTCCTCCAGTGACAGACCAGGCGAGCCAGGAGTGGTCCAGGATAGCGAGGATCGGGGCTGAAGTGGCCAGCTCCGAGCCGCGTCCAGGGAGGGCGGCTTCTGCGGGGGCCGCCCGCATGGGGCTGTCGGTTCGCGTGCCCGGGTGTCCTGGGCGGTGCCCCCTCCACGCATGGCGCATGAGAAGCTCCAGGTTGCTGGTCTCGCGCGGGGTTCTCGGCGCTCCACGGTCGGGGACCTCGCGCCAAGGACCGGCAGTGCGCACCAGGTGCCGACGGAGGGCACTCATGGTCCCCCCCCTGCGGGTGATCCTGGCGTCCGCCACGCGCGGGCCACACATGGGTCCGTCTGCCCCGGCTGGCCGCCCAATCAGCATTCGTGTGCCCTGTGGCGTCCAACCACCGAGCGTGGAGGTCAGTGGCGCCTTGCCTTCTGTTCCTCAGCGCTTGACTGGGGTCCTCAGCATCCGAAGGGGTGGGCGGATTCTCCATCCGCGACTCCTCCTCCAGGGCAAGGTCTGGGGATGGGAAGGAGGGGGGGTCAACAAGGACAGGGCCCCCGTGCGCAGCATGGCTCACCACGAAAGGCGAGCCGTTGTCCGTCCAAAGGAGGGGCCCCCGCTCTCTGCCTTGTGACGAGTACTCAAGGCCGCGGCGGCATCCGCCGAACGGGCCATCTGGACACTCGAGCCCATGAGGCGGGTCAGGAGGGGAGAAGGTGGGCGAGGGAGGGAAGGCACGGGGCGATCCAGCGGCAGCGATCGGCGATCCAGCGCGATCGATCCGATCAACCAAGGGAGCGGCCCCGACCGCGGGATCAGAAGCGATCCTGGTGGCGTTGGGCGAGGGGGGAAGTCCCATGGGCCGTCCAGCCGCCACCCCCACGGAAGGTCGGTTGCGATCGACCATCTCCGTGGAGGAGGGCACCTCCCTGTGACCACTAACATCAGGATCACCCGACGGTCGCTCTCTTCCTTCTGGCTGAAGGCTGGCCTCGCCGTCAGATCCAGGGAAGCGACTGAAGGTCGCGATGTCTGTGTGAATCGCAGGGATGAACGCATCGCCCCCTCCTCCAGTGGCGCGCCTGCCGTTCTCACCTCCAGGGAAGCGACTGAAGGCCGCAACGTCGGCGTGCATGCTGTCTACGCCCTCCCGACCAACCCCTGTGGGAGCCAGATCCCTGGTCCTCTCTTCAACGTCCCGACGGTCCCTGGGTCGAACGCCGCGGGCCTCCCTCTGCCTGCCGTCATCCGATCCAGGGCAGCGACTGAAGGTCGCAAGATCTGGGTGCATCGCAGGGATGAGTGCACCACCCCCTCCTCCAATGTCGCGCCTGCCGCTCTCAGGTCCATGGAGGCGACCGCGCGCTGCGTCGGCGTCGGAATGCGCTCCAGGGGCTGAAAGCGCATCTTCTATGTTCAGCTCGCAGCCGACGGCTGCCTCACTCGGCGCGGGCGCGTCCAGGAGGGGGGGCTCGGCGGAGCGTAGGCGCGAGCCTCTGTGAAGCGAGTCGGGACTGAAGTCAGGTGTCTGCCCGCCCCTCCTGCCGACGCCCTCGCGAGCGCCCCCTGGGGGTGCCAGTTCCCTGGGCCCACCCCTCCAGGTCGCAGTGGCCCCTGGGTCGAACGCGGAGGGCATCCCTCTGTCCCTCGTCAGTCTGCTCACGAGGACCTGGGTTCGTGGGGGGGGGGGGGGTCGCTTGAATAGGAGTCGGGCGCTCGCCCCCCGTGCACCTGGCGTCGCCGAGGGGAATCCCGATCTGCCCAGCCTCGCCTGGAGAGAAGGAGATTGGGCGCCCAGCAGTGGGCAGGGGAGCGGTACGGGTGAGAGAGGGTGATAAGCTAGGCGGGAGGGCATCGCGCATGCCGTCCTCACATCCAGGGAAGCGACTGAAGGTCGCAACGTCAGTGTGCATACTGTCGACGTCCTCGAGACCACCCCCTGCGGGAGCAAGATCCCTGGTCCTCTCTTCCACGTCACAACGTTCCCTGGGTCGAACGCCACGGGCATCCCTCTGCCTGTCGTCATCCGATCCAGGGAAGCGACTGAAGGTCGCAAGATCTGTGTGTATCGCAGGGATGGATGCATCACCCCCTCTTCCAATGTCATGCCTGCCGCTCTCAGGTCCATGGAAGCGAACGAGCACTGGGTCGGCGTCGGAATGCGCTCCAGGGCCTGAGGGCCCGTCTTCTATGTTCACTTCGCGGCGGAAGGCTCCTTCACTCGGCGCAGTCGTGCCTAGAAGTGGGTGCTCGGCGGAGTGAGGGCACAAACCTCTGTGAAGCACGTCGGGGCCAGGTGCAGACGTCTGCCCGTCACCCCCCCCGACGCCCTCGCGAGCGCCCCATGGGGGTGTCGGATCCCTAGTATCCCCCTCCACGTCGCAGGGGTCCCTGGGTCGAACGCCGAAAGCACCTCTCTGTCCCTCGACTGACTGCCTACGAGGACCAGGAGCCATGGGGGGATTAGCTGTTTCAGGAGTGGGGCCTTCGCCCCCCGTAAACCTGGTATCGTCGAAGGCGATTCCACTCTGCCCAGTACCGCCTGGAGAGAAAGAGAATGGGCGCTCAGCAATGGGCATGGGAAGGGCTGGGGTGAGAGAGGGGGATAAGCTAGGCGGGAGGGCATCATGCCTGCCATTATCACATCCAAGGAAGCGACCGAAGGTCGCAATATCCGTGTGCATCGGGGGGCTGAACGAAACAACCCCTCCTACCGCAACGTGCCTGCCGCTCTCGAGTCCAGGGAAGCGACTGAAGGTCGCAATGTCACTGTGCACCGCAGGGTTGAGAGCCTCGACCCCTCCCCCGTTTGGCTGAAGGCCAACGGTCCTGGTGCGCATGAGGCGTCGGCAGAAACATTCCCACTCCAGGGAGCAGGGGGCGACGGCTGTCCTGGCGGGATCGTCCTGAGATCCAGGGCGAGGATGTCTGGAGTCAGTCAGTCCATCGACCCCAAGGTCGACGACTGGTGACGCGGTCCTCGTTGCCACAAGGATGGCAGGATCATCGCCGATCGATCGCCCATCCATGCTAAGCCGAAGGGCCGCGCACGTAGCCGTAGACGAGGAATCCAGGGAGTCGGCAATGGCGGCCCGGCCCCGAGGGAGACGCGCGGCAAAGGACTCCTAGGGGAAACCCCTTGAGCTGGGAGACCCGGCCGAGGGACAAGGGCCCAGAGACGGTTTGAGCCATAGGGTACGGGTGGGGAGGTATACGCGAAGCGTGGGGAATGACAAACTACGAAGAGAGGGAGGGACGCGCCACCTCCGCAGGAACAGCCCATCCCTCTGCTCCTCCTCCCTGCTTCTGCTCATCCGCCTCTCCCCCCTCCTCCGACGGCGACGACCGTCCCAGCGACGACCGACGGCGACGACGGCGGCGACGACGACGGCGACGACAACGGCGACGACGGGCCCTTCGGCGCCCGCGGGGTGCGGCCGACTGCGGTGGGGCGGCCACGGGGTCGCGAAAATGCACTGGGAGCCGCGGGCGAGGTGGACTGACGGGAGGGGAGGGCGGGAGGGCGGGAGGGAGGGGAGGGAGGGAGGCAACTCCTGGGAAGCCCTCGCCCAGAGTGGTTGAGGGCTGGCAGGCGGTAGGCTCTATCGCGGGGGCCACTACGACGTGTCGGCCCAGCTCAATCCAGAGGTTCAGCCCGACTGAACAGGGTTCATCCGCATGGCGCTCGAGGCCCAACTCAAGTTCAGCCCGGTGAGCGTTTCTTTTTTATTCGGCGCTTCGCGATTGGGCAGAAGGGGGGATGGGGGTCTGGCTCCGAACCTCGTCTTGGTGCGACTGTTCTCAAGAGTGCGTCCGTCCTATGGGGGGAAGGCTCCACCTGCTCGAAACAGGCGCCCCAAATCGGCCAAGGTCTACTCCAAGGGGGGGAGGGGGGTGCGAGGGCCCGCGCCGATCGGCAAACCAATGAATAAACAGGCGATCGCCCGATTGAGCCCCAGGTCGAGCCCGATGGGGCCGAGTGCAGCCCGAGGGACCGGTCGGACTCGATACTGCGGCAGTCTGCGCGCCGTCTCGCTGAAGGTTCGGTGGCAACCTGTGAGAGCCTCCCGTACCAGCTTGTCGGCTCTTGCGAATCGTCGATGATCGACGCTAGATCGACGCTAGTCCACGCTAGGCGACGCTCGAGCGGCGCCATCTAATCGACTCCAGACCCGCATCGACGCCCATCGGCGCTGAAGACGGACTTGCGAGGGTACACGCCGGTCGGAAGGAGTGGGTCGAAACATGAAGGGGCTGCCGCTCGCCCCCCGAAGAGGAGGGACGGAGGAAACCAGCAGATCCTTGAAATAGGAAGGCGCCAAAAGCAGATTGGGATCCGGGAGTCCAAAAATCGGCTACACGCAAGAGTGACCCTGGGTAAGAGTGACCTTTGGTGCGCGGCTTTTTGGGGGCCGCGTGGGGGCCAAACCTGGGCGCGCAAGCCGCTGCTTCTGCTTCGCTTTCAGCCCTCTGGGGACCCACCCGTGCCCGCACCAAAGGTCACTCCGGCGAAAGGTTACTCTTACGTCTAGTCGAAAAAAACACCTACCTTCAACGACCGGCGTGTAATTCAAGGCTCCCAGGACTTGCTAGCGAAGGAAGGCTCGCTCCCCGAGAGCCACGGGGGGTACACCTATCACGACCGCCAGGCTCCCCAGCGAGACGGAGGCCCAGCCCCGGGATCGGGTCGGCCCGACGCGCAAACAACCCAGAGGGCGGCGGAGGGCGCAAGGCGCCAGAGAGGACTGCGCGTAAAACAGCAAATATGCCGTCGGCCTGGAGAGTTGGCGGCGCGCAGAGGGGGGGTAGGGGGAGTGGGGAGGGCTTCTCAGGAGCACCCCTGCTTCTCAGAAGGCGCGGGCCTTCTCTGCAAATTTAAAGCCGGCGCCTTCTTAAGAAGCAGCATCCTTCCGAGAAGCCTTCCCCCCTCCCCCTACCCCTTTCTCCGCGCCGCAAAAGAGAATGTCAAGAGGTACCTCCTGGGAACTCTTCGCAAGAACGGCTGGCGTGAGCCCGATCCAGGGGCTGTGAAGACGGATGCGCCGCGATTGAGCCCAAGGTTGAGCTCGATTGAATCAGCTTAAGAGGGACTGCGTAGAAGCAGCTGGAAATAAGCCGAATTGCGTAGATTTCTGGCCATGGGTATACCAGCGCGGATGCCGAACTACAATCAATCCGTCGAGTAAGGGCGCCCGGTAAGGATGCAAGGACCTTGGAGGGCCATGTCGCCGCGGCCAGCGAAAACGGCCAAGGATGGGCCAGAGGGGAAGGATTCAAAAATAACCTTGGAAAGCCGCCCATCCTTACTATCTGGAAGGAAGGGAGGGAGCGGTGACTTGACGAAACATCAAAAAGGATATGTTTGTTCCCGCCTCCGACTTCTCGTGGTGTCTTCGAACGGACAACAACTCGTTGGGCCCAGCTCGGAGTTATACGATAGGGGGTGCGCCTATTCCCGGTATGGGGTGCGACCGAATAGACCCACTGGGGGTGAATCCCCGAATGGCTTTCCTTTTTGCGGAGCGGTTCAATGACTAGTGGAAAAGTCGGGGCTTGGTGCTGCGAAGTCGCCTGCAAAGTGCTGCCCTGGGGCGCCTTCAGCCTCTTCGTGGACCCAGTTTCCTGGTGTCGACCCCCTTGAGAGCATCGTGGGCGAAAAGCATACAGTCTGGGCGTTGACCTAAGGAACCCTACATAAGGAACGAGGCCCCTCCTTTCCCATAAGTTGAACTTCGATTCCCCATCCAAGACCTTGGGAAAACCTGAGGCAAGCTGTGAAACAATCCAGGAACACGGAGCCCCTCCCCAACGAAAAGGGCTCCTTCTTCAAGACCCCTACTGCATCCGCACCCGCGGCCTCGCGGGCCGGGCCCCCGGGGCGCGACCCCGCGCGGCTACGGGTCGTTTCCTCGCGGCTGCACCGCAGAGAGGACGCGCTCGTGCGACCCGCGCGCCCGCGAGCTCGCGCTCCGGAGTCCAGACCGCCAGAGCCCCGACGTCGCGACTTATTTGTTTTTGGCAGCGTCGACCCCCCAAAGGGTTCGAGCCCTTCCCCGGGACCGGTTTGTCATCCCGAGTTGTTTGAGGGGGCCCTGGGACACACAAAGAAATACACACAAAGAACAAGAGTCCCCATGTTTTCCCATAGTTCCGGAGTTTCTGTTTTCCCCCCCACTTCCCATATTTTCCCATATTTTCTGAGGAATCGACGATTAATTGTGTCTGTGTGTTTTTTTGTCCCTCCTGATTGTTTTTTGTTCAGACCCGAAAAACCTCCCGTCGAGACTTGTTCACCGCGCGAGGGGGTCTGGGCCGCGAGGGCGTGGATGTGGACGCGTCCACCGCTCGTGGGGGCACGGCGGACGCGAGCGTCCAGCGTGGCCGACGCCCCACATCAGGGCAAGCACTGGCTGGGCCACGCGGGGGCGTGCACCGTGGGCCGTCCCAATAGTGCCGCTGGCGACTGCGGAGGGGAGGTGCCCTCTTCATGAGCGATCCCCTGAGGGAGGAACCGATCATTGGGACGCAGACTGGCCATCGCTCGGACGTCCATTTCCTGTGTTTTTGTTCGGTTTCGTGCGTGGCTTTTTCGCGAAATGATCAAGGATGCTCCTCGATGGTCCTCGCCGAAGGAAAAGATTCACACGTTCGAGCGATGGGAAGCAGAAGGACGTACGAGTACCGTTCGGGGAGATGTGAGGCTCAGGTTCGGCGCACTGGGGTTGGCCCGACGGGGCCGTCGTGAAAAAACGGCACGACCCACTCTGAAACTTGACGCGAACTCCCGTTGCAGACATCCCACGAGCAATGGGCTGTCAACATCCAGTGCGGGCCTGTCAAAAAGCATGGGCAGGCCCGCGTTCTGGAGCACTCGAGTCGCACGTTTCCCTGGATTGTGCGTCCTCCTCGGATGCGCCCGTCCGGCCCGAACATATATCAGGAGGAAAAGAAACACACAGACACAATTAATCCTCGATTCCCCAGAAAATATGGGAAACTATGGGAAGTGGGGGGGAAGACAGAAACCCAGAAAATATAGGGAAATATGGGGACTATTTTAATTTGTTTTTTTTTGTGTCCTGGGGCCTCTTCAATATAGTCTAGTTCAAGCGTCTTGTAGCAGATCGTGTCCCGAGCGGCGTGGCCAGAGAGCGCCCGCCACCGAGGATCCCCTATGAGGTTTCTCGGCGCGCGCGTCGCCCCTGCGAGGGTGACGCGCACATAGCATTAGCATGTTACTGAAGAGGCCCCAGGACACACAAAGAAATACACACAAATACAAAAATACTCCCCATAGTTTCCCATATGTTCTGGGCTTCTGTCTTCCCCCCCACTTCCCATATCTTCCCATACTTTCTGGGGAATCGAGGATTCATTGTGTCTGTGTGTGTGTCTTTTCCTCCTGAATGTTGGGGTGACACTGGATCATAACGTTTGGGCTCATCGCAGCCAGCATCGGATCCTCGAGGGCCCAGTCCAAGGCTGGCGGATCCCCGGTGTTATGCATGCGTGCTGCGCACTGCACTCGTGCCGTGCACTCCTGCTTGGGCACGGGTGCACCTGGAGGAGAAAGAAGAGGAGGAGGCAGAGGGGGCGCATGCTGACGACACCGTGGAGACGCTCTCTCTCTCTCTCTCTTTCTCTCTTTCGGCGCTGGACAAACCTCCCTTTAGTAGATCTCCCCTTAGTGAAAACGGCCTGGGACCGAAACCGACGGACCTGGACCCACAAAAATGACGGCCGCGACGCCCTCTCGCGAATCGAAAACGGCCAATTCCTTAATCGACGTGTCAGGGTAGGAGGTCTGTCCACCCCCGACTCTTTCTCTCTCTGTCGCTGTCTCTCTCTCTCTCTCTCTCTCTCTCTCTTTCTCTCGATGCAAATATCTACATGTCGATGTATGTATGTGTTGCCTTTGCCGGAACAGCCACATGGTTCGATGTGGAGGTGCTGTTGGCGTACGCGCGTGCCGTTCACACCACGAGTCGGGCAACAAGAGAGAGATCGCCGAGCAGATCCGCAAGCCCAATCGAGAGGGGGGCGAAGGTCGATGCTGCACTACTCTGGAGGACGTAAAAGGTACTCCAGATTTCGTAATAAAGGGTGGGGGGTCTCATTTCGGGGGGGGGTCTCTTCCAGGCTATCTTGGAGGGCCTGGGGGGTCTGGGGACTATGTTTTGGAGGGTTCTCCCACGGGGGCGGTCTGAAATGGCTTGTCTTGGAGGGTCCAGACCCCCTCCCTTTTATTACGACATCTGGAGTAGGAGAGGAAAATCGCTCAAACCAGCTGCTGGAAGAAATCTAGGAATGAAGTAAACGGCCCTACCCTGGGTTACAAGTCCGTGGTCAGTGAACCTCCCGGGAACTCCCGCTGGCCAGAGAGCCGCCAGGACGCCGCGCGGCACGCGCGATACGCAGGGTTTACCCTGTCAGCCCACAGGAGGTTCAGCGCACAGCGCCTCATAAACCAGGGTAGGGGCGTTTTTTACGCCCTTGAAGAAAGGAACTCGAGCATCCAGCTGGGTTCGTTCCCTCACCCCACCTTGGCAAAATCCCCCTCTACGAACCCCCGGGCTATGGCAGATCCGCAACCCCAGCGGAGAGGGGTGACCGCCGACGCTGCACCATGCATCGCTGCACCGCCTAAGCCGGAGCAGTGACCCCGTCGCGGGCAGTGCTCTCTGCCCCGCGGGGCCCTGGAGGACTGCAGCAGACAGGGCGACGGGCGCCAGGCCGCAGCCCGCTACGGAGGGGTGCGCTGGAGCTGCACCGAGGCCGAAGGGCAGAAACCGTTCACGTCGCAGCGCGGCAGAGGCCATCCGCAGGCGCGCTCAGCCGGTCTGGGCAACGGAAAGCGCAAATCAACCAGCGGCAGGAGGGAAGGACAGAAACAAGGGAAGGGGAAAAAACAGTGGCATTGACTCAACATCTCGGAGGTCCGTGCAGATTCATCGGGTCGGCGCTGGGGTCCCCCAGCGGCGCCTCTGGCGGCGCCCCTGGCGCGCTCCACGACAGGAGGGGGGGCTGGGGCCCCCTGGCGGCGCCGGGGCCCCCGGCGGGGCTCCCGGCGGCGCCCCTGGCGCGCAAAGGGGGGTCCAACGCCGATCCGAGAAGTCTGCGCGGACATCCGAGTTTTCTGTCTGTGTCACTTGTTGTTTCCCCAAGGGGGGCTCGGCCTCGATGGGCATTGCTCTGCATTGCTCTGCATCGCATCGCATCGATGTGCAGTGCGGCGCGCTGCTGCGCTTCGATTGCATCGCATTGTATTGTTTTGCGCTGCCGCGGTGCTCTGCCTTGTATTGTGTTGCATGGTGATGCAAGGCGTTGCGTTGCGCTGCGTTGCTGAGCATTGATTTCCATTGCTTTGCATTGCTGTGATTTGCTATACATTGCCTTGCACTGCGTCGAAGTGCGTTGAATTGATCTGCATTGCTGTGCAATGCGTGTCATTGCTTTGCGATGCGATTCCTTGCTTTGGTTTGCATTGATTTGACCTGCTTTTGCAACGCATAGCTTGCACCACCTAGGCTGCACCACAGTGGTTGCATCGCCTAGATTGCACCGCTTAGATTGCTCACACCTGTCAGGGCGAGGGAAAGAACGAGAGAGTGAGAGAGGAGAGAGAGAGAGAGAGAGAGAGAGAGATCCAGCAACACAGAGTCTGCATGCTTATTGCTGCCTTTTACTTTTCGTACTACAAAGGCCCTCATGCAGTCAGCCGCTCGAATGGCTCAGCAGACTGACTGGGAACTGACTGGAGCCGCACTCTTTCAAATGGGCAGGTGCCCTCAAGCCATGCCCGCTGATCGGGCGGTGGCGGGGCGGCAGCGGAAGCCGCTCCCAGGCCCAAGCCTGGAGAGGAGCAGAGACCGCCGCGTCGTCCGTCTCCCCCGACGCAGTCGGCACCGGGAGGGCAAAAAGTTCTCGCTGCGCCAGCGTGAGCGCTCGCCGGGTGGCGACCCATCCTCCGACTCGGAGGTCCGCGTGGACCTCCGCCAAGGGTGAAGGGGCCCCAGGACACACAGATAAATACACACAAATGGAGCTACTCCCCATATTGTTCCCACATTCTCTGGGTTGTTGTTTCCCCCCCCCCCTTCCCATATCTTCCCATATTTTCTGGGGAGTCGGCGATTCATTGTGTCTGTGTGTTTCTTTCCCTCCTGGCAGGGGGGGTCAGGGCCGGGGTCTGGGAGGGCCGCGCGGACCTCCAGGAGTCCGTGCTCGTGCGCGCGGCTCTTCGTCGCTCCGGAGGCGCGCGGGTCGCGAGGAGCTTCGCGCTCCCAGGGGGTCACCCAGTCCTGGCCCCTCGGGAGGCCCCTCGGCCTCCTCATCCCTGCTCCTCCTCCTCCTTCTTCTTATTAGTATTATTCTTCCTCTTCTTCTCGTCGTCCTCCTGCTCCTTCTTCTTCTTCCTTTTCTTCTCCTCCTCCTCCTCCTTCTTCTTCCACCTCTTCTTCTTCCTTTTCTTCTCCTCCTCCTCCTCCTTCTGCTTCCTCTTCTTCTCCTTCCTCATCCCTGCTCCTCCTCCTCCTTCTTCTTCTTCCTCTTCTTCTCGTCGTTCTCCCGCTCCGCGTCGTCGTCGACGTCCTCCTGCGCCCCGACTGGACCGAAGGCGACATGGCAGTCGAGTGGTCGACGCTGCTGGCCCCCCCCGCCCAGTGGCGAGGGCTAGGAATAAGTAAAAGGAACCTGTAGAATCATCTTCCTGCTCCTCCTCCTCCTCTGCCTTTTCCTCCTCCTCCTCCTCTTCCTTATCCACCTAGCCCTAACTGCGGCTGGTCCTCCTCCACCTGCTCTTCCTCCTTCTTCTAATCATAATCCACTTCATGGCTCTCTCCTCCTCATCCTTTTCCTCCTCCTCCTCCTATTCTGGCTAGCTCCCGCCTCCTCCTCCACCTCCTCCTCTTCTGCCTTTTCCTCTTCCTCCTCCTCCTCCTCCTTCTCCTCCTCCTCTGGCTTGCTCCCTTCCCCAGCTCCTCCTCCTCCTTCACTTCCTCCGCGCATCCTCTTCTACTCATCCTCCTCCCCCTCCTCCCCCTCCTCCTTCTCCTCCTTCTCCTCCCCCTCCACCTTCTCCTCCTCCTCCTCCTCCGCCTCCCAATCATCCCACTGGTGATTTTGTAAGCAGGCTTTTGGACCGTTAAGCGACGCAGCCCGCACCTCCACTCAGCGGCCTTTGCCGCCGGGTAGAGGATCAAACTTCCTGGCGGCACCCTGCCGCCATGGAGGGCGAAGACCCTCCTATTCCTCGCCCCCCATCCTCCACCTCCTGCTCCTCCTGCTGCTGCTGCTCCTCCTCCTCCACCTCCTCCTCCCATTCGTGCTCCTCCTGTTCCTCCTGCTGCTCCTGCTGTTCTTCATCATCACTATCAGCATCGTCAACATCATAATTATCAGTTTCGTTGCCGCCGTCATGGTCATAGTCATCATTGTCGTCGTCGTCGTCATCATCATCATCAGCATCATCACCACCAAAACCACCACCATCATCATCATCATCATCATCATCATCATCATCATCATCATCATCATCAGCATCATCATCATCCACATCAGTATCAATATCATCATCAGCATCATCATGATCAACGGCATCATCCTAATCATCATCGTCATCATCATCATGTGCAGCACCATCATCATAATCATCATCAGCATCACCATCAACATCGTCGTCATCATCATCATCATCATCATCATCGTCATCATCGTCGTCGTCATCATCCTCATCGTCATCCTCGACCTCATCCTCGACCGCACCATCAGCAACAACGACATATGCACAAGCATCATCATGATCATCACCATCATTATAAAACCACCACCCCTTCCCCTAGCAAAACCACCCCCCTAACCCCTCCCCCCCCTTCTCCGGAAAACCGGGAAGGGTCACTACAAGTTCGAATCCCTCCCCCCCTCCCCCCCTCCGGAAAACGGGGGGGGAGGGGGGTCACTACCATTTTGAACACCCCCCCCCCTCGCCGCCGACTAAAAACTCCCGGGTCCCCACCACCATCCCCACCACCGCCCTCACCACTGTCCCCACCACCGCCGTCCCCACCACTGTCCCACTGTCCCCACTGTTCCAACCACTGTCACCACTGTCCCCACCAATCCCCCCACCACCGTCGCATTGTCCCCAATGTCCCCGCCACCGTCCCCGCCACGGTCCCACCCTCCCCACCGTCCCCACCACTGTCCCACTGTCTCCACTGTCCCCAACACTGTCCCAGTCCCCACTATCCCCGCCGCGGTCCCACTGAGCTGTCCCACTGCTCCCACCACTGTCCCCAAAACTCTCCCCACAATACCACTGTCCCATTGTCCCACCACCGTCCGCACCACCGCCCTCACCACTGTCCCCACCACCACCGTCGTCCCCAACACTGTCCCACTGCCCCAACCACTCTCCCAGTGTCCTCTCACCACTGTCCCCACCACCACCGTCCTCAACACTGTCCCACTGTTCCCACTGTCCCCACCACTGTCCCACTGTCCCCACTGTTCCCACGACTGTCCCCACTTTCCCCACCAGTGCTCCCACTAGTCCCACTGTTCCCACTGTCCTCACCACTGTTCCCACCACGATCCCACTCTCCACTCTGTCCCAACTGTCCCCACCACTGTCCCACTGTCCCAACAGTCCCCACCACTGTCCCCCTGTTCCCACTGTCCGCACCGCTGTCCCACTGTGCTGCCCAACTGTCCACACTGTCCCCACCACTGTCCCACTGTCCCTCTGTCCCTACTGTCCCCACCACTCTCCCCACTGTACCACTGTACCACCGCCGTCCTAACCACGGCCCTCACCATTGTCCCAACCACCACCACCGTCCCCACCACCGTCCCACTGCTGTCCCCACCACCACCGTCCCCACCACTGTCCAAATGTCCCCATTGTCCCCACCACTGTCCCACTGTCCCCACAGTATCAACCACTGTCCCCACTGTCCCCGCGAGTGCCCCCGCCACTGTCTCACTGCCCCCACTGTTCCCAGCACTGTCCCCACCACGGTCCCACTCTTCCCACTCATGTCCCCACACCATCCACCATCCCCACCACCGTCCCAAGTCCCCCATCTGGAGTGGGAGAGGAGGGGGAGTCGTCGCGGCGAGGGG
>CAUYUJ010007007.1:45000-49660 GCA_963575745.1 Prorocentrum cordatum
CGACCGCGCCGATGGGGGGAGAGGGTGGTGCCAGGGGGGGTGTGTTCGGCGGCAGCTCCTGAGAGCCTCCAATACCATCTTGACGGCACTCGCGAATCGACACTGATCGACGCTAGTCGACGCGAGTCGACGCTACATCGACGCTGAATCGACGCTCATCGACGCCAGCTCGGCGCTGTCCCATCGACTCCGAGACGCTGAGCGACGCTCCACGGCGCCACAGACGGAACTCACCGGGCGCGCCAGGCTCCCGTGACCTGCTGCCGAAGGCGTGGGGAGGGGGGGGGCCGCAGCAGGTGCGGCCCCTCCTCCCCGCTCGTCTTGGTGCTCTTTTGGCCCCTCCTCCGGCGCTCGTCTTCCCAGGGAGGAGGAGGAGGAGGAGGAGGAGGAGGAGGAGGAGGAGGAGGAGGAGGCGGGCCGGGAGCAGAGGATCGAGGAGAATCGAGGATCGAGGAGAATCGAGGATCGAGGGTCGAGAAAAAGAGAATCGAGGAGGATCGAGGATCGAGGATGATCGAGGAGGATCGAGGGTCGAGGAGGATCGAGGAGGATCGAGACGACGAGGGGGGCCACGACATCTGCGAGGCCTCGTGGCCCCCTCTTCCTCCACGGATGCCCACCAAGAGACACGAGGAGAGGGGGGCCACGGCATCCACACCCGCACGAGCACGCACACACACAGAGAGACATGCCAGGGTAGCACGGTGTCGGACAGGGAAGGAGGGTCCCTATGGAATTCGCCGACCAGTTAACAGCTGAGTCGCACACCCCTCCTCCTCCCCTTCCTCCTCCTCCTCGTCCTCTTTCTCTTCCTTCTCCTCCTTCGCCTCCTCCTCCTCCTCCTCTTCCATTTTCTGCCGCCCATCCCGGAGGGCGTGGTCCAGTGGGTCTCCGACGCGAACGGCGCTTGCTTCCTGTTCGTCTGCGAGTTTGCGCCCGAGACGGAAGCCCTCTTCCAGTGCGGCAAGACCTGTGCGAGAAATCTCCTGGGCTTTAGCGGCAAGGTGAAGCAGCACATTGCCCAGCTGGAGGGGGAGTGGCCAGAGGAGGCTGCAGGAATCGAAGACGACAAATCTGCGCAACCCAAAGTTGTTGGAGCCCCGCGACGGGCAGGGGGGAAGCGAGAGGGGGCAGGCCTTCTCATGAGCCCGCCCGCACCCTCCTCCTCCTCCTCCTTCTCCTCCTCCTCCTCCTCCTCCTCCTGCCCCCAGGGCAAGAACCTGGCGAGGGGGGGCTCGACCAGGGCCCTGGGGCGCACTAAAATCCCCCCCACCTTGCGGGTGGTTCGGGCTGCTAGGCGGGGATGGGCTCCCGCCAGGCCCAGTGGCGCACGTGCGCCTTTTTTTTTTTTTCTTTCACTGTCGCCGAAGCTTGGAGGGACTCGCTTTTGAGAGAACGGCCTCGGCGGGGCGCAGTCGAGGGACTCGCTTCTGAGTGAACTTTGCGTTTTGATGACAGGAGCCGTGGCTTGGAGGGACCCGTTTTTTGGGTGAACTGCCGCGGCGGGGCGTAGACATGGTACTCGCCTCACCGGTTTTGCGCTTTTGCGCAGCGATGTGCCTTCACCGCTGCGCTCCTGTCTCTTTTTCTCGCTGGCGCTCGCCACGCCAGCGGAGTCATGTGGCTGATCATGGGTTGACCCCAAAAATCCTCTTCCATTTTCTCATCCTCTGTCCTCCTCCTCCTCGTCCTGTTCCTCCCCCTCCTCCTCCTCCTCTTCCTCCTCAGGTAGGATTCGTAGAAACTTTCCGAAGGTCCCAGCGGCCTTCTCGGCTCGACGCTGAGCCCGCCTTTCCACTGGCGCGCGGAGCGCGCCCCGGGAGCGGCGCCGAAGGCGCGGCCAGGGGAGTCCGGTGCCGATTGCAGACATCCGCGCGGACCTGCGAGCGTCTATGTTCGTGCAGACCTGCATTGCTCGATGCCCGTCGGTCGGAAGAAGTGGGTGGAAACATGAAGCATGAAGGGATTGAGCGTCGATTGGGTCTCCGCCCGCCCCCTGAGGAGGGAGGAGGGAACGGCACTGGACGATGGGAGTAGGAAAGCGACTCGAAATAGACTGGGCCCAAAGAGTCGAAAGATAGACTATTTCAACGATCGGCGTGTTCTGGGTAACACATTTTTTATTCGCGGCCCTAACGGGCGTTGCGGGGGGGGACGGGAGGGGGAAAACAGGAGAGGGCATAACGAAGCGCCCCCCCCAAAGACTGTGGTGTCGGACGCACTGCGGCAATGCCAGGGGCACACTGAGGGGGAAAGCGTTACGTTATGGTTAGGTCGGGCCTGTCCCCCTACAGGAGGATTTGTGACAAACACTCAATACATATCCAAAAGATGTCCAAAAATACTCCGAAAATAGTCCCCATATCATTTTGTGACTATTTGCTTTAATATTCCCCCTGTAGAGGAACAGGCCCAACTCAAGCGTTACGTTACGGGGGGAGTGAGGGGGGGAGGGGAGGGGGCATAAACGCGCTTTGTGGCTCCGAGGGTAGAACACTCTCGGGGCAGGAAGGAGGTGACGCCACCACAGGAAGTGGCGCGGGTCGCGCGTCCTTGCTCCCGGCGGGCTCGTCCTTCAGGGCCATCGCCTGGTTGTGGCGCCTCGTGAGGTGGCGGCGCGTGGAGGCGGATGTTGCTGGGCGGCGAGGCAGCGGGGGCAGTGAGAGGGAGAAGGCCTTCTCAGGAGGCAGCGGGACTTCCCGCAAACCCTCGGCCGTTCTGAGAAATCGTCCGCGTCTTCGGGAAAGGCTCAGAGAACGTCTCCGAAGGCCGGGGGACTTCGGAACCCTCTGAGAAGGTCTTCTCCTTCTTACTTCCCCCCCTCGCTCGCCGCCGAGATGCGAACGGGAAGGAGACAGGGAGGATACGGCGAACCTGGCATAGAAGAACAGCGTTCAAGAACGTCAGAACCTCCGCCATCCAAATTGAAGAACCTTCGAGGGTACCCTCCCCCAGGAACCACAAGAGCATCCAATAAACACAAAGAACAGTAGGGCACCTGTGTGCAATCTTGGTGGTGCAGTCAATGTGGTGGAACCAAGATTGTATAATTAATGTGGGACAATCTATGTGTCGAAAAACAAAGCAACACACGGGGTAACTTCACGAACTTTCGCAATACGCAACGAGGTTGTGTATATTTCCCCTTTGTAATGTTGTAAACAAAAGCTTTGCTACGCAACTTCTCCCACGAATGTGCCGGCCGCTAAACACCTTCTGCACCTGACTATGGTAAGACCTCCCATTGTGCCCACATTGTCCAACGCATGCCACGTATCGCGAACAAATTCGACCACGTCTTCAGAACGGTTGTTTTCCTTTCATTGCTTCCATGCATCGATGCGCCTTCCACGTCATAACCGCTGTTTGTCACACTGTCTACCGATTGCCCACCATCAACCATATGACATCCCATGCCGTTGAACTATAAAAACATGCACTCATCCGTGAATGACTGCATTTCTCCCGCACTCATCTTTGGCTCATTCGTACGAACTTGTTCCAGGAGGCAGTCGGCAAAATAACGTTCACATCCTCCTTCACATTCCAAATCAGAATTCACATATATAGCTGCTCAAATCGTCCCATCCGAACGAAACTCTGGTGCTGGCCTTGTTTTGTCCTCGCTCCAGCGCGTCATCCGGAACTACCACATATCCAACTATCAGCGCTATCTGCCCCTACTTTGGATTGATGCTAACAACTCCAACTCCATGTGAGGTGGGGCAAGGGTGCACAATGCTTCAATTGACATGCGCCAGGGGACCCACGATGTCACAACGTCCAAACTTCCCTGGAAAGGGATGCAGGGGGAAAGAGCGCTCACCCGGGCAACCACATGTGAACCTTTCCCATGCAAGTCTGATCCTTTGTTCAAAACTAGCTCGGGGGCAGGCATTAGAGGATGCCTGCAACCAAATCAGTCCCAGCGTGGTTGATCGATAGCCCAGCGTAGTTTGGGCCCGCAAGAACGCCATCCAACTCCGACCAGATATCACGCACAACTGAGGAATGAAGTCCCTGTTGCTCCCCCAAAGCTTCTGGGTACACGGGAAACGTTCAAAACAAAACAGCCGAGGGAAAGCACTTGCCATCGCTCGGACGTCCATTTCCTGTGCATGTTTCGGTTTCGTGCGTGTGTTTTTTGCTCGATGGTCCAGGATGGTCCTCGAAGGCTCTCGCCGAGAAAAAAATGCACACGTCCGAGCGATGCCAAGAGCAAGGAGCAACGAGCCTCATCCGGATCCAAAGTCGTCCTCGTTTCAGCACCGTGCCCGCTGGGCTCACAACGCGGCAGCAGCTCACCTCCGCCCGCGGAGCGGCCCTCCTCCCCCCTGCTCGTCCATCGATTTCTCCTCCTACTCGTCATCAACCGTCGTCCTCGTCAGTCGTTGACCGTCGACGACGTCGTCATTGTCGTCGGCATCGTCCGTCGTCGCTCGTCGCTCGCCGCCGTCCGATGGCGCCGACCGCCGCGAGAGCGTCGCCGTCGCCGTCTTCCGCCGCCGCCGTCGTCAGTCAGCGCCGCCGTCGCCGTCGTTATGGGCACCTTTTGAGGGGGAGCAAAAAGTGGCATAAACATAACAACTCGGAGGCCCGCGCGGATTTCTCGGATCGGCGCTGGGGCCCCCCGGCGGCGCCTCCGGCGCCGCCCCTGGCG